>NNCF01127047.1:527000-568996 GCA_002313205.1 Laupala kohalensis
CGTGGTCATACGCAGTTTGTACTGTTTTTTGACAATAAGTTTATTTATTTATTTAGGCGAAGTATCATGACTGAGTATAGGTATGTTATTTGTAACTAAGATAAGCTACGCCGCCCAAACTTCTTTCATTATACGATAAATAAACGTAGTATTCGTTTGACGCTTGTGATTCGATTTTAATAAAACAAATATTGTTCCTCAATGAACAAATTTCTAGCTCATAATTCAGTGAACTTTGACTTCCACAAAATATTGATAAAAAAGACTGGGTTACGTCGGTTACTGGTATAGCAGCTTTTAAGAATTCTTGTAATGTATTTCTGCGTCTCTTAAACATGTGAAAAGAAAACTTATTTGATTCAGAGGCATTTAATAGAAAACAGCCGAAAAGAAAAATTAACCGGTGTTCTTCTCCAGCTGTAACGTCCTCTCCCTCTCCTCTCCAATTATATGCATTGAATACATTCAATTCTTTTCGGTTCCCGGAGTGAAAAAGAAAAAAATGAATGTGAAAGTGAGAACTAGCGACTCTTCCGGAGAATGATAGAGTTACATTCAGTAAGTTGCCATACGTGTGTGGAGATGAATGGCCTGTCTTTTACACCTACGTGACTACAGGTTGATTTCATTGATCTTTAAAACAAAATAAAAGAGAAAAAACAAATCTTAGAAAGGTCGAAAGACAGAAAGGTCACTGACCCCTATCGCTCATCGAACCAATGACCTGGAAACCTCCACGAGACGGACCCTTGAAAATAGAAATGAGAAAGGGCACCTTGCATCCACAAAATAATTTTATCTTCAGTCAATAAGAGTTGAAATGAAGGGTATGAGTCGGCCATGTGCCAATATTAATCTCCCCAAAACATCTAAGTGACGAGAGCTATCCCCTCATTAGATTTTTTAAAGGATGAATTTTCTCTCTTAGCAATAGCAATTTTCTCTGTGTGGAATTGAAGAATAAGTACGTTTCGTAATCTTGAGAAAACTTTTTGTTCAAAGATTGATTTTTGATCACATAAGAATCTCCGTAAGTAATATTCTCATTTAATTTTCAAAAAGACGTATCATCGTCCTTCTATGACTTTTTGACGAAAACCTCGGATTCATAAAATACAAAGAGGAGGTCGTGAAAGTGTTGTTTCGGTGCTTACACATCAACTTTACTCTCGACATAACAACTCAAAAATGCAGTAGAATAAAATAGCGTAGTGTTGCAAATTGAATTTAGACGAAGAATTTTTCCATAATTTATAACTTGCATATTACTATAATTGAGTGCATTACAGTTTCGAGTCACTTCGTTTAACAGTTATCTGCTAAGTCAATTTTTCGATTTAACCTGGAAATACGGCAACGGACAAAACGAAAGTATCGTCATTATTAAGTTTGCTCCAGAAGTGAATAAAAAGGTGCTCATCTCTGGACTATATAGTGTGAATCCAGTTCAGATACAATATATTTATTTATTCCATATTGGAAGAGATCACATTTGTGCATTTCTAAATCTAAATAAAATGAACACATTATAATCAAGTAAATTAGTACAGTCTTTACTCATATACTTCCCTTCTTACATTTTGGAATAATTATTCAAAATTTTATTTTTTCCCTAATTACGTTGCCTTCCCTCCTCTCACTGAGTTTATTATATTTAAGGTAGAATGAGGGACACCTGAGTAGTGTTTTTAAAAGTCCCGACTTTTAAAAAATGAAATGAAAAATGAAAGCATTTATCTCTTAACACATCAAATAAAACCTGGGGGGGGGGGGTTAATATTATAATATGAATAAAACCATCATGAAGTTGAAGGGGTTCTTACAGATAAAGCCTCAGAGGGGACGGTTTTAACCTCACACATTCTTATAAAATTTGTATCCCACGTGTCACTAGTTTAATATAGAAGAGAAGAAAACAGAACGAAATTTGCCTGACCTTTCGAGACAATTAAGAATATGATTCTAGGGAAACAGTCACAAAACTAGAGGAATCTATTCGAACTAGAGAATGTAAAAGGTATAATTATTGATTCGAAGATTTTACTACCCCATAAGTGAAGATTATTGTTATAATGACAATATTTAATATAAACATAAAATATAGCCTGATTGAAAGTTTTATAAGTGTTTATGTGCCTGCCACATTGATCCTCCTACGTGAAGATTGATCCTGTGTGGTACACGAGTCGCTGCAGGAGGAAATCGCTCGCTCCAATCGAGACGCAACGAGAGAGAAACAGCTCACGTTCAATGTCAAGGACAGAATCACTGCCATTGCACGATAACTCCAAATATTTCAGAAAGGGGTTATCGAAAAACATCATCTTTGAACTAAGAAGAAAACAACTTGTGTTTAGCAGCCCCAACTGTAAATGATGTGTTGAAAAAATCGAACGCATTTTACGACCTTCCTCATTTTATTAGTACTTCTATTTAATACAGGAAAAGGTCACGTGGAGAGCTATCGGCGGCAGTTCCTCTTAATGTTCCATGAAAGGAAGGACGTCAAAGAGTTTTTCATGGCAAACAGTAAGGACCTGTTTCAAATTACTTTTTAGAGATACAATATATTCGAGTATGCTCTATCTATCTCTATTTAAAACAAGTAAAAAGACTACACACACACACATATATATATATATATATATATATATATATATATATATATATATATATATATATAAAGTAAAAAGACAATTATTATAAATAAATTAGAACGAAGGGAAATTTAATAAAATAAAAGCGAGATTAATTAATATTACGAATTATGCTCTCTTGAAGGATAAGGTTATTAGACTAATCACAACCTTCTTTAAATCCATATTCAACCATTCATTTCTATATATTTTACCAACATTGCTTACCATTTACTCGATTATCACAGTTCTTTCTATTTTATTTTGAACTTGATACAAAAATAGCTTAATAATATTACTCATGAATGGGTTAATTGTTCTTTTCTTAAACTATTCGATGAACAAATTTCCAAAATGAAGAATAAAGACGTAATATACTACGTGCTTCCAACTTTCTATGAACATGTTATCGAGACGAAAATCATGTCACTCTTGAAAATTGTACATTACCAAAAAAATTCCAACTAATTAAGCTTTCACCGATTTAAATGTTACAAATTCAGAGCTTCAGAATATTCTCGACATCGAATTCCAAAAGAATTAAAATACAAATATTATTGACATTCATTTTGACAGAGGCTTAGAAATACAGTTCATTTCAAGTTTCGAACAATCCACGCAATAAATTCCACTGATGTTAACGGTAACATTTTCACTTCTTCGTCGATGAATTGTCGATGAGTCTCATGACCGCCCCACCCGTGGCTCAAGTGGTAGTGTTGTCGCTCACCAAATCAACCTGGGTTCGATTCCCGATGGGGCCAGAAAATTTGTAGCTTTTCACGTTAATGTCCCAATTCATATAGCTGTAACTACTGAAAAACAAACCTGCATTCCTCTATCCTAGTACCAATAACTCTAACTATTACTAACCACTTCTACTAACCCCTTCCACGTGGGCCACGTTGTTGGTAAATCCAGCTAAGTGGCCCACCTACTAACAATGGCCTACCACCCAACTCCTACCTCCTATCGCTCCATGTAGATAAGCTTCAATAGCACTAAGCTACGTTTCCAATTTACAAATACTCGGCATTGTTGAGGTTATGTCAGTCTATGGATAACACATCCAAGATGGATGCTATGAGTTTATGACAGATGTAGTCTTTGACTGAAAGCTCCTCAGATGGAGAGCAAGATAATTGTGCGCCCTTTCCAAAAGATGATGGATTTCGTTTCATTACTCCGATGAAATGATAATGAACGTAATATAATTCATATTATATATATATATATATATATATATATATATATATATATATATATATATATATATATATATNGTTGAAATATTAGATAAGTTTCAATAGCACACTACATTTCCCATTTACAAATACAACAATATAAAAAAAAACATCTTCCATTCACTCCAAGGTCATGATGCCCATTCATAACCTAACACACGGAAGGCAACCGTTTTGTGGTAATATAGACCCTATTGATTAGAGCAATGAACTGAAGGCGTGGGGTTTGCGAGGAAAATTCACACGCACTCCAACGGAAACACTAACAAAACCGAACATCAATAAAAATGTAGTATATGTTAATTTCCAAAACACAGTGTTACGTATGTATCGTTAAAATTTAATATCGACCATCTCAAAAGTGTTCCTCTTGAGAAGAATACGGACAGTGTACATTTAAATACTGAATAAAATATCATTCATTTATGAGATTCAAATGAAAGTTTTTCTTAAGTTTTAAAGGCTTAGGATGGAAAATCTTACCCAGCAATTCTTTTTTTCTATCTCTAAGGAGAACAAAGTATTTAAGCAAAATCCAAGAGAATCCAATTCAATGATGAATACTTTTTACCAAAAGATGGATTTTGGAAATTGATCATAAGACTGGCCATGCATGTAATAATGATACACCTAAACTAATTAATGTCTCTGCGCAGATGCTAATTGTCCTCCACATGATCATACGCTATCTTGGATAACTTTTTTGGCATAAATTATTTGAATATTACACACATGTAGTTTTTATCGTTTAAACTTGACAGGAATCAATTAGTCCCCGTCACTACACAAATAAGTACTACATTTCAGCGGAATCAATGAGTCAATGTCGTGAGAAACCAGATAATTAATTTTTTATTAAAAGTAGTCTATAAATGAAAGTTTTGAAATGACTACATAATGCACCGCTCAGAAATTGTCTGACATCATAATAACAAATGTTATTTTACTAATGACAAAATGTAATTCATCTCTCGAATCATTAAGGAAACTACAAAAATTCCATTAAAATAACATCAAACATAATGAAATTTCGAAAAAGATCCGCTACACGTTGGTGGATATTACAATCCTATAACCCACAAGGGAACATTCGTTCTCAAAAACCATTTTAACGTATCTTCTTCAAGGCTGTTACTCAATATCTCACGAGAGATTGTCTCTTTGTTTCTTAGAAGGATGTACACTGAAAATATCAATGTTGATAAAATGAAGAAACACAAGAAACCACAGACGAGAATAAAATCATAATGAAGAGAAAACATGATCTATCACATATCAATGAAATGAAAAAGTACTAGATTCGAGGCCCGGCGACGGAACACTATAACAACACATTTTCTTTTGTTTTATAGAATTTATTATTTTTAGAAATTAAAACCAAAATGATTTTCAAGTTTAAGATAAAATAACGTAAGGGAAAATGCTGACTTTCAAAAAGGTTATTTTCTTTCTCTTTTAATATTAATGGTGATTTTAATAGTCATTAATCATTTTCGATATGTGTTAAACGGCTTACCTGAAGCAAGCGAGAGTCTCAAATTAATAGCCCTAAAATACGGCTAGACTATGGACGATGTTAAATTAAATTATTACGTAAATTAAGAAAAGATTTAAAAAGACTTAAAGGATTAGAGGTGGGGGCCTTGAATGACTTAAAAACCCTTCCGATCAAATTTTGTGAGCTGCACGAGCTCTTAAAACTTAAAAACAAGTATTAAAAAATTTAATATCTTGGTGTAATTTAATTGTGTTCTAAAATTAAACGTGTTCAAGTTCTAAAAACTATCTTCACATTCCGCCTCTTACGAAGTGCATTGATTCGGTTTATTAGTTGATTGTGTAATTCCTTGTAGGATATGGGCATTTTCTATCCTTTAGAGTTAAATATGTGATCTAATAAAACAACAGTATTTCACTATTAAGCGGAAGAGACATTGCCAAAGAAATCCACGAAACACGGAAGAAGAATACTACATTGATTTTTCATCAGAAAGATTCCAAATATCAGGAACAAATAGTAAATTATTTTTATTTATGTCCCAGAAATTATATTGTTTTCACAGAGGAATCCCCAAATACTCACGTGACACAAAACTACGAATGATGCTTTTTTGTTATTCATCGAGATGACAAAATGCAAACAATCAGAGATAAGTATTTTAAAAAAATCAGTAACCTCCAAAATGTGAAAAAGTAATGCTTAAGGAACATGCCATACCCATGCCAAAAAAGACGGGAGTAGTCAACATTCCTCAATTGCACCAAATTTTAAGAAGGAATAACTTGTGTATGCAGTAATGTAATGCTTACAGACACATGTCAGGATCTGAAGGAACCTCTTAGTAAACACAATCCACGTCGATCGATCGATTGTGTTCATTCTGTGGACGCACAAACGGAAAGTATGTCTCATTTCCACAACGCTCAAGAAATGGGATTTACAGTAAAACAAGAACAAAATTTGTCTAAATTCAAAGAAGGTCCAACTGAAATTTACGAGTTACCTCAAACAATCACAGCAGACAGAAATGATGTAATATCTTAATAAGTTGTAGGAATTTTAAAAATGAATTAACGCAAGATGAATATATTTTTTACACTTAATGACTAATCCACAGGAAATAAATTTGTACGCTATGAGAGAAAGACCTGATTAAAATTGTACTCTGAATAGGAGAAAATCATTATTTCATAGAATTTTGTTAGAACGCTTTCAGTTGTATTTCTAGTTCTCTGTAAATAGCAAAATGGAAGGTCGGGAGGAAGGAAATCGAAGGGGAGACAACTCGAGGTCTAAAGTTTTGAGAACACGAGACAGGAAGCAGAAGCAAAAATAATAATAATAATAATAATTAGAATACTACAACTTATATAGCAAAGCAAGGTATGTTTCATCGCATTGTACACTCCTACTCTATATATTTTTTTACAATTTTGGACATTCCGTTTCCAAATTTGATGGATATTGATGTGTAAAACTGAGTTTCATGAATCGCATAATTCTTTGAAGGAGAATGAAAATAGAAAACAGTGTTAATATAATGCGGTTCTAATTCTTCGATTTCTTTGGGGGGGGAGGGGGGGGAGGGAAAGGAAATAGTTCCTCCGGTTGCGAATCTAACCCTCAGCTGAGGAAACAAGAGCGCATCGCGTTGCGTGGAAGCGACCAATTGGCGAGCGGCGCGGAAGGGGGTTGGCGGGGGTCGCTGCCATTGGCTGGTAAAAGCACGCCGTCCAACTGTCAGACGCAACACAAGCGGCATCAGGGGATCGACACGAAACGAGGAAGAGAGACCGCGCCCTTATCACATGCACGACACACTCCTTCCTTCATTTACCTTCATGAGCACAGACTCGCTGAGTTTCTCTCGATTGATTATCTTGATGGCGACCTTCTTGCCCATCACACAGTGCACGCCCAGCTTGACGAGACCTGAGCAGAAGAGAGAGAGAGACAGAGAGAGAGTCAGTGCTGCTTTGCGGAGGAGGCACACGTGTCGCGCGGCGCATCGATCGCCCGCTCGCCCACCCACCTGTCTGGCCCTTGCCCAGCGTCTTCTCCAAGCGGAAGGGCCCCACGTATTGCTGGTGCTCCGCGGCCGCGGAGGAGCTCTCTTTCTGCATGGCGCAGGCCGGCCGGTGGGAGCGCGCCACCGCGCCAGCCGGCTACGCCATCGCTCGCCCTCGGTGCAACCGCCGGTGCCACCGCCGCCGCTCACAGTCGCTGGTGCAGCCGCTGGTGCAGCCGGCGTCGCTCGCCTCCGCCGCCGCCGCAGTCGCCCCTCGCGCCAGATACTCGCCCCTCGCGCCAGCTCCCGGCGGCGGCCATGTTGAAACTGCCACTGGCATGGCCCGCCCCCCGCGGGGGGGCCTGGCGAGCGAGCGGACGTGTCTCGCACGGACTTCCCTCTGTCACCTGCCGCTCGACCCGCTGTGCTCTTCGCTCTGCTCTCTCGGCGTCCCGCTGCGGCGCGCGCACTCTCTGCCGAAGAGATTGTCTTGACCCGCGGTCGCGACGCACCCGGCGCACACTGGGTCGGTCGCACACTGAAGAGCAGAAGCAGTCCTTCCGCCGTGAACCCGCCCGCCTCGTCGCGCGCGCCACCGCTTACGCCGCTGCAGATCAATACGGGCCCCGTGCGGCCGGGGGTGGGGGCGGGGGCGGGGATGGCGGAGCGCGTGGCGGTGTATCGATCCGACGAGGCCTTCGCCGCTGCTGCAGTACCTCCTCAACACCCAGCAGCACAGCCTCCTCCTTCGCCCTCGTCCTTCGCAATTGCTTGGCCCTGCACTCAGACACAGCGTTCGCTCATGGCCCTATGGCCTTAAGCCCTTCGCGTCCTTCTCACACACACGTCACTCACTCGCTATGAAAAAGGGTTTTACGTATATTCGTCGAATTCAACGTTTCCTCGCTTTTCTTTATTTCCTAATTTTCAAACGACTTAAGTATCAACCAAACTGAAACATTGCGTTTTTACGGAATACTAATCCTGTTTATCTATCGCCACGAAAACTCACAAATCGGAAAATAAATGACGTAAATATTATTACATTAAAAACTTAAATACGTGCTTTCCGTGAAACATTATGTGAGCGAATAAGTTGAACAAAATGCTGTACGAAATAACCCCGATACAAAAAAAAATTACACGTTCTGGCAAAGTGATTTTGTGGTATTCAGTTATCAACATTACTGGTTCTTTGAGGTTGAAAAGAACAACCAAGTCTACATGTATTAAATAAAGTACGAAATATATTTAACCTATTCCTTCTAAATAAAATTTTAACACAAAAATAAAATTTAACAAAAGTTATAAAACTGATTGTCTTTATCCAATTATAAGTATTCTGTTTACTGATTTAAAGTTTTAGGATAAATCGTGAACTGAAATGGTTTGTGAACCCCCTCATCAATGCAGACGATTGTGTTTCGCAATTAAGATGACAGCGCAAAACTACGAATACAAGTGTGAAGAATAATTGACTGGAATGTTCTCTATTGTTCTCTGAAAAGTTGCCTCCCAGGTAGGATTCCTCGTGTATCTCGGTCCTAACACAAGTTGGACAACCACATGTATTCAATCAGTCGCTCATTTACGCTGATAAGAGTGTTCCAGTCGTAGCAAATCCGTATTTCACTATGGATATTCTTTTACACAAATATTGTGTTGTTTCATTCACATTACTTTTATTATTTTTGCATCATCTTTTGTTATCACACTTACTGATATCGTGGAAGATTTATCAACAAATAATTCATTTTTTATAGAAAACGGTAAAGTGTTACACTTAAATCTCTTAATAATTTTCCATTCTTTAATTATGTGAGAGAATTATTCGCCAAGTTTCGGCTACAGCACGCGTTCTTAACCTGGTGCTTGCGAATACCATGGTGCTGTTCAAATAGTATTAGGTGCTCTCGGTCATTTCTCAGTTCTTTTCCTAAAATTCACGAGTCGGAATAATAACGTTCTCGTTCATTAGCATGGTTCTAAAAAATCAACTTTTCACATTCGAACGGAACGCACCTCGCACTTCGTTTACGTCTTTAAATACGACTGGTATAAAATTTTCAGATTTAAAACTTGCATTTTAGAGATCGCTAAGATTTAAAAAAATTCAAAAATTTAAAGCTCGGCAACATCTCCAATAATAAAGTATTTCTAAATTCTGAAATATTTATAGAAGTGTCATTTAAGGACATAAAACAAGAACAGAGTACCCTATCCAAAACCTGTACGTAATTATCATGGTGAACCCGTGTTTGATATCATATGAATGAGGTGCTAACTGTCTTCAAAAGGCTGATAACGTCTGAGCTAAAGAAACGATTCATTTACATGAAATACTGGCTGATTTCCCGTGACTTGAGTCGCGTCAGGTCACATGCGAGTTGCGTTCGTGAATCCGACGTGAAAAGTTATTGCCACACTCAATTGTCGTAACAGTTGTGAATCAAATTCCACGTGATACACGAAACAAATAACTTGAACATAGAAACAGGTTGGCCAACACGGAATCGCAATGCACGTTCATTGAATACCGGGAAAATTACGAAAGACAGTTGGTGATAAGTTCACATAGACTGATAATAGCATTAAATTAGCGTTTTGTAAAGTCTTGTTTTTACATAATCTAGCTCGTACTATTTCGGTCCCACCATAAACGTATATTTCCTCCACCCCTGTGTACTGAGGTTCTCCGTTTACCCCTTTCGAAAATTCAAATTTCTCTTTTGTACAGTGGTATGCTTATTAGCGAATGTACTTCCGTGCAGTCCCGATGCAATCCGACGGGAAGAAGTGTCCCCCGCTGCGCGCGCACGAAGTGGCGGAGGGGCGTGATGCAGAGCACAGATCCAAACAACGTGATGAAGATGAAAGGGGTGGCTCCGCGCATCTGAACAGCGTGAGAACAACACTACGACGACACGATGGGACGGGGTGGGGGTGGTTTACCTCCAAGGCATGTCACGGAATCCGATACTCTCAACGAAAGATTCCGTGGGTTTCTCGGTCAATGCAAGCGAATGCATCAGCCAAGGTCGATGCTTCCCGTCCAATCATATAATGATGATGAGTTCCCAGGTCTTCAAGAAAGCCAGGTTTTAAATATTTTTGCTTAAATAATAAGTCTTAAATTCCCACATTACTGCAAGCTCTATCTGCCTGCCATACATTAAACTACATTCATATTAAGCTCTGTGCAAAATGTTTCCATGTCTATATTGGAAACAAGGAGACTATATACAGGATTGCAAAAACTTCTTTAGTTGAGGTTAGGGTTCGATATGTGAAGTACGAACCCGTCATCACCGCCGCCAGGCGGTGACATAGGAACTAATTCAACTGGTTTAGAAGATCCGATTCTCTGAATCCTACTCATGAATTGTAACCAAGGACACTATGTACTCTCCTTGATTGTAACTGTTTACATTGAAGTTTAACCACTTCGTGGTAAAAGAGTTAATACGATATAATATTAATTTAACAAACTTCTTAACATAAGAGAACTTTTGAAAGATCTTTTGTACAAATGTGGATCATAATATTATTAAGAATACAAATAGCTTAATAGCGTCGGGATCGAAAAGAACAAGAGGTGACCAAGGGAGGTCAGGAAAGAGAAAGGAAGGAGTCTTGCACCAGTAAGTGGAAGTAATGCCAGACTCAGCTCGGGGCCCCGAGTTCGCCAAACACGTACTTACTAGATGTAAGTCCCCTGGGGGGTCCTTGATTGTAACTGTTTAAATTTTCCTTAAAGTGATGTTTCACCACTTCGCGGTAAAAGAGTTATACGTTAGGCTACTGTAAATGTGTAGGATTGAGGGAATCCGATCTTTTCTTCCATTAAATATAAATGGAATAAGTGATTGATTGTTGGCGTAATTAAAAATTAAATTAAGTTGTGTTGTCTCGCCACCCATGTTTATTGATGTATCAATAAACATATGGTTGGAGAGACAACACAACTTAATATTTTATACCAGTTGAATTAGTTACCCCCAGGGGACTTACATCTAGTAAGTGCGTGTTTGGCGAACACGGGACCCCGAGCTGTGTCTGGCATTACTTCCACTTACTAGAGCAAGGCTCCTTCCTTTCTCTTTCCTGACCTTCCTAGGTCTTCTCTTGTTCTTTTCGATCCCGACGGTAGGGGAAATTTAATTTTTAATTAGTATGATATATGAAATGTATTGAGATATGTTGATATTTGAGTTTCGAGTTGTAATTGAGGGGGGTTTTTAGTGGGTATGGTTGAGTCATTCGACGAGTCCCACACGCGGGGAGAGTCATGTTGGTTCTCCTTAGTGTGTAACTGCATTTTCCCTACCTGCACAAGTTTTTAGGGCTCTAATGACCTCGATGTCGACGAGCCGTAAAGCCTCACAAAAAAAATGAATTAGTTCCAATGTCACCGTCTGACGGCGCTGAAGACGGGTTCGTACTTCACAACTGACGACGTTTATCGTACATACCCCCACTCCATAAGTTTCTGCTCCTGTGTACTGTCTCTTTGATTGGAAATATACTCTTCTTGAAATTAGAGGAACTTGAAAGCTGTACGCCATCAGTGTTCAATGTATTCTCATTGATTCTAGGCAATATCCCAAGTTTCTGTAAACAAGAATCAACGACATTCAGATGCCAAAACAAATAAGAAAATTATATTCTTCGGAGCTTCCTTAAGATGGGACCAGCACTTCATCCAAGACAGACAAATCACTGAGATGTATAATTGTATTCTTTAAATTTATTCTAACTGTTTTAAAACACAATATGAATAATAACGAAGAAAATGTATGGTTTAATGTATCTAACACTTCACAATAAAACAAACAATATTCAGAAAGTCGCTTGACTTGTTAGAAATGCATACGAGCATGTACGAAGAATATGGCGGCTGCCCACAACGGTTGTATAGCTTTCTTAAACGTCCAATGACCTACACATAAAAGTGATGTAAAAGATAACTAGGAAAATTTACTACAAATCAATGGGAGCTTCCATCACTTTCGTGATTTAAAAGTTGATCAGTTTTTGAAAAGAAGTGTTTCCTCCAAAAGACTCAATGTATTACACCATTAATTCTATTTGGAAATATTTCATTTAAATGACCGGCGAAGTATGTTTTTCTAACGTTGAAATCACAATAAATACATGTTACTCTGTTTATTTACGTAGATTTAAGATATTTTTGTGATTTAATTCGACCCACGCCATGAGTACAGCCTTAAGAACATATTTAGCGCAGCACTTCTGGAAGAAGCGAAATTGCTGCAGACATAACAAAGTTACGTAGCTGTCTCCTAAGTTGCTGGTTAGAACGTGGAATGAGCTTATTAACTCTTCTCCGTAGCGCGAGACATTTTGTTCACGTATTAAGCGAAATAAGTCGGTGAACTCGAGCGGATAATTTGCGCACTCGAAGAAGGAGAAATACTCTGACGAGACTTTACTCTGCTCGTAAACTTTTCGTTACGTAATCTTTTTGATTTTCACCACAAAGTCTGCTTATTTCTGTTGAATACCATCAACACGCGCTGTATTTCAGAAACTACTGCCCAAATTTGATGGCAAAGTAATCTTTAGAAGCTTCATTATAAAACATGTAAATTTCAAAATCGAATATATGACAAGATAAAATCATACCCCTTATATTACTAGCGCACATAAATGGTGAGAAGGTATTAATAATAGTAATATTTATTTACTGCAGTTGGGCAGGTCTTACCCGGTGGCAGTATACAAGGAAATACAATACAAAAAATATAAAAATACATATCACAGAGCACTGAAAGCAAAAATTGTTAAATAAATCATTAAACTATATGATTCAACCAATATTAAGTATTAAATATAAAAACATTTTACCCTGGAACATCTAAATAATTGATAAAAAACATTTATTGCACATTTTATTTCACTGATGACCCAAACATTCGACTTCATATTTCCCTTCCCACCTTTTCTAAATCACTTATCACTCCACTAGCTTCCCATCTACATTAACGTATCTATTCTTCCGGAACTTACCTAATCCTTTTAATTTGTCTATTCCCCTTTTCTTAGAGTGTTTTTGAATTTAGGAGAGGTTGCTGAGGAAGAGAAGATACAGGAGCATAGTAACAAGTCCCAAAGAATTAAAAAACAGTGCAGGACACATACCCGCAATAATTCCAAACAAAATGCTATTTATCTCCAGCAAAGAGGAAAATGTTAGACGAAAGCCAAATTCTTCAACATAATGAGAAAGTTCCTTCTGCTGCAATAGTTGAGAACAGCTGAAAGAAATTCAATGCCTGCAGTTGCTCCGTGTGTGAGCGCAGTAACCACGAGGTAATTATAGTGATAATCATGAACAATGTATTATGTCGGACATCGGCAGTCAACGAATGTCTATCGCAATTCGATCAGGTTGTACAAATAGTTCACATTCAATCGGTAATCATACTATATTGGGATCAAGTGATTTTAGTGGAACTACAAATAAAACAGTGGGATTCAAGAAACATTTTGAAACTTTAGTCAGTAACAACTGTTCCAAGTATAATACAAGTAGCAGGCGTAATCAGACGAAATTTTTCCAAATCTCTCCAAGACATGCGGATCTCTGGATCGTGATTACGTAATGGCAATGTGTCGAAAAGGTCCGAAAACTTTTCAGAAGATATTAGAGAGTAGTTGTTGTATCGTGTAAAATACGACATATCCCAACATCACGTTATTCGACGGATCGCAGAGGAGGTCAATTTTTTTGCAAATAATCCTTAAAAGTGCAAAAAAATGCAAATATTTGACGTTTTTCTTCTTCTTGTATTTGTGTACAAAGCTCGATGCAGCAACAGAGGCCTCGACAAAGCAAAGAGTTCGTAGATGAGATTGTCAAGACACAACTGTCAGCTCGGAGCCGGAACGACAGGGGTCGAGAGCGCGTGCGACAGTTGTGAACCTTAGGAAAAGGAAGACGACACACGGAGCGAGATGGGAAAGTGAGAGGCAACGCGAATATCGAGTCCTGGAAGAGGAGAAGAAGGGAATTTTCCTCCTCCTTCTCGCACCCACGAAACTCACTGCAGACTTCAGTTATTATTTTCGTTTTGCAATTGTATTTTATCTATTCAAACAGGTAGTTGGTGCGGGCTTATTCGCCTAGTCTTAGTCCGGACTGAGAAATTTCTTCAACAATCGACGACCACTACGCAAAATTAAATTAAATAAATAATGCGAGACTTACGCTTTTGCTTTTAGTTTTTAATTACTCTGTTCGTCCGTTAAACGTCATAAGAAGTCTTGAATTATTTCTTTGTTAGGAGACATGATTGTAATATATTTCTGTATTTCTGGCAGTACATTTCTAGTCAATGGCAATCTTGCAAGATTGCAAATGACTGCAGTTGCTGAAATTATGAAGGGAATAATTACTTCCCTTAAGTCGACATATCGGAAAAAAACGGTAAAAATTACGCGTTTCTTGGAACATTTCTGTTTTTAACAATATTATTCATTCCTAGAACCATTTTTTAAACTTGAGTATAAGCATAAGAACATGACAAATTTAATGGTATTAATTAGTTTTTTCTACGATTTTTTGTGGCATCTACAGCAGTTCAAAGTGAGGGGTCTATAATAAAAAATCCGATAATAGTTCGGCCGAGCAGGGTTTGGACCCACTAAGCGGGATCTGTCGCTAAGCTGTCGCATTCGTACTAGAAATCAAAGTTATTTATTTGTAGTTAGCTTTTGGCATTTGTAATACGCTTAATACTTTCATAAAAATATATCAACAAAATAAATACATTAGATACACATAGAGAAAGGGTCGTAAAAAAGGAAAACATTATTACTTGGCTAAAACAAATCAAAGTGACTTAGCGCCGTTTCCAGGACTGGGATTTTCTGCGCTTCATATTTGTTAATGGGTCCCGGGATTCTATCTACATGTTTATGGTGTGACCTTTATTTTGATGGTTCCGAGGGCTCGTGTACTATATTTGGTACAACAGTAACTTCCACATTATTATTATTATTATTATTATTAATTAAATTCTTGTGATAAATTTGTTTACGAAAGAGGTTTTTTTGTAGAAACATGGAATTTTTTTGGAATTTTTTTAAAAGCCTCAAAACTTGAAATATTTTCTTTTATTACGCTGTCGTTTTTTGTTGTTGTTGTTTTTTTGTTGTTGTTTTTTTGCAAAACAAGATATAATAATTTGATAAATTTCTTAAATACTTATTGGGAAGGTAGAAGAACTTATACTTCAAGTCATGTAACTTTGCAACCGAAAATTATCCAATATGGCTGCCTAATACGAATTGCCAATTTCTACAAATTAAAGTATTTTCCGAATAAATGTAAATAGTAGTTACAGAAGCGACTATTTGCTGTAAAAATACAAAAGCTACCAACACAAACCAATTAAGTGCATTGAATTGGCGTGCGAGGTCGGCGACGGATTTAAGTTTTGAGAGAAATTTGAATGTCCTGCCAACATAACGCCAGGTACTAATATTCTTATTCTTATGGACGACGGCGAAGTAAAAGAGTTGGCTGCACTGAGTACAAGCTCCGTACCAACATCGACAATAAATAAAAGAATTTATAAATAATTTATAGTCGAGAGAGCTGTTACAAACGTTTAGGGCAATAAAGTAACTCACTTGAGACTTTTACATACAATTCGCTAATAAACATAGTGATAACGCTTCCCTTCGCAAGTTGAATTTTCTCTCGGAGCAAAGAACGAGGACTTCGAGTATCGATACTATATTAAATCGATACATGTTCATTCATTTTATTTTTCGTAAATTATAGGAAGAAGAGAAGGAAGGTGGATGAAGTAGGAAAGAGGGGAGTGGGAGTCGCAACAGATGGAGGTAGTGAAGCGAAGGAAAGAGAAGGGTGAAGGGCAACAGCAGCTGATGGACATTGGATACGTTCTCTCCGCGTGGGTGGGGGTGGGGGTGTCGGTGGGGTGGGGGTGGGGGGGATAATAGCACAAGCAGACACTCGAAGGTGAATGAGTGCAAGGCACAATATTCCGATGGAGTGAAGCCGAGCTGCTCAGAAGTAGAGCGCAAACATGTTTTACGACGGGGAAGAGGGAAAGATCAATCGCTCTCTTGTTTTAATGTTACGCATTGCGTCAGCGCCACCGTGTGAGATTAAAAGAATTACATTCTACCAAACTTACACACCTTAAACTTTCTCTAATGCATTTGTACACCTGATGATATCAAACGGTATCGAAACTGTATTTGTGTGAAATTGTATTTTGTTAATTAAATTAGTTTATTGTACTCCGCGTCGTCATTCGCAGTTTGTAATTGCTTTTTTTGACAAAGTTTATTTTATTTATTTTTTATTAAAATTCCCGTCTTCTCTCTTGTACATTGAGACGGACGACAGAATATTTATATCATATTTGAATGCACATCTGATATTTTATCGTGAGAATTGGTTTCATTGTTTAATTTCAAATGTTCATTTTTGTTAGTTTTTATTTATATATCTTTGTTGGTACCCACTCGAGTGGGCCTAATATCTCATCGGCCATTCTCCACCTTTTTTTCTTTTGAAGAATCACACTTTTCTTTGAATCTTGGATTATCAATAGTACAACTATTCATGTCCATGTTTATCTTATTAAGTTATGAAATTTAATGTCGTATAGTAAATGTTTCTATATTTTACGAAAAATATTAATGATTGTTAAATTTCATATCTTAATGTGTCTAAAAATAATACAGAAACTTGTCTTTTAAAGATTATTTGTAGACCAAAACCCATCCATTTCTATTCACAGTCTTTTTCCTTCCTCCTTTCAATGTTGAACTTCTTTCAATCGTCCTCTCTCTCTTCTCCCTGTCTCATAATCATTCGTTCTCGAAAACCCAAACTCCTTATACATCTCAATTTAACAATAATAAATAATACATAAACTTTATTGTCAAAAAACAGTACAAACTCTATATGACCACGTGGAGGACAATAAACTAATTTACTCTCCGGAAGCAAGCAAGGGGCCATCCCATCAATTCCGATCAAGGGCCCTAAGGCGGAGGCGGATTTAACATTTCAAAATACTCCTAACGATAAAAAAAAATAGTTCGACACGAGTTATAGTATTAACAAATACCAACAAATATTGTATTTAATAAAACAAAACAAAAAGTCATTTCTCAAGTACGAATAAATCATTCGGAAAGTATTGTTGATATTTCGTAACTATTAAATAACACTAAATTCGCTAATAATTATTTCCATTGGTGCCGTCTCTAGGCGTCACGTGTGTATGTATGTAATATGATTGAAAAGAAGTAAACAATTATTATCGTGATAAACAAATTAGAACAAATCCGGTGAGGTGACTTATGGAATGGTTGGAAGTTGCCGCGTAAAGCGTGGATATTCGTGAAGGTAAAAATGTCTCTTCCTGCATTTCGTTCCAACAATCGTCCATCTTACTCATCCTGACGTCAGCAAAAAATAAAAGAGGCTTTTGTGGCCGTCAAAACGTAAACTCAGTTCATAATTTTCATTTTCGCACGAGACGAGCAACGAATGCAGACAGAGGGAGGAAAAGAATTACGAAACTAGCTTCCACAATCTGCTCAATGTTTTCTCATTGTTTCACTTCCACACAGACAATTGAGAGTAGCCCCACCGGTGGCTCAGGTGGTAGCGTTGTCGCTCATCACCAAGTCAAACCGATGGGGTCAGAGAATTTGTAGCTTTTCACATGAATGTCCCAGTTCATAGAGCTGTGACTACTGAAAAGCAAAACCTTCCTTCCTTCCTTCCTTCTATGCAGCTCCTCCTAGTTTCAATAACTCTTACTATTACTAACTACTTGTACCAACCCCTTCCACTGTCTCTTNACGTTGTTTGTAAACCCAACTAACCGACCAATCTACTAACAATAGCTCCTACCACCCGACTCCTAACTCGTATCGCTCCATGTAGATAAGCTTCAATAGCACTAAGCAACATTTCCCATTTGTAAATACAAAAAAATTTAAAAAAACTGTGAGTACTTCGAAAACCGTTTATTTTACAAAGCGTCAGTTTTTAGTAGTGTTTTTATATTAATAAAGGGGACTTACATCTAGTAAGTACGTGTTTGGCGAACACGGGGCCCCGAACTGAGCCTGGCATTACTTCCACTTACTTGTGTAAGGCTCCTTTCTTTCTCTTTCCTGACCTTCCTTGGTCACCTCTTGTTCTTTTCGCTATTAGGGCTAGGGTATCTTTCATTTTCCCTTCTTCTCTCTTCTTTTAATGTTTTAAGTAAAGACTTGAGATATGCTGGGATTTGAGTTTTGAGTTGTAATTGAGGAGGGTTTTTAGTGGGTAGGGTTGAATCTGTCTNCCTAGTGCGGAACTGCATTTTCCCTACCTGTACAAGTTTTAAGGGCTCCAATGACGTTTGATGTCGAAATGAACCGTAAAGCCCCACAAATAATAATAATAAATCATGAATTTAGTGTTATTTCAATTCTTATGATTTTTAAACACATATAAATAAAATTCCTTCCCATCTCTATAATCTTCTTCCCGGACAATACATCGCTCTACGTTCATAGGAATCTGATAGCATTTTACTGATTCGAGAAGCATTTGGCAAAGTCTTATCAATGCTGCTCTAGAGAGAGTTGCCGTAATTGCATCGAGGCCTTCGCGGTCAGAGTCTGTAACAGTTGGGCTGTCCACGTGACGGCGCTGACTATCACATTGTGGCGTTCATTGCTTCCAAGAAGATGGTAAAAAGGGCAGTTTTCAACATTTCGTCGCAGCGTCGTCACCTCGACAGGTTCCCCATTTCTCATCTCTTGAGGTGTTCGAAACAGTCGAAATTAAGAGGAATAATATTAATCAGATTGAATTATTGACACATTGGTTGTGTACATTAATTCTGTAGCCCCATCCTGACCCAGATTTTTCTCCGTTTTTCCTTCGGGTAGAGGCGGAGTTCTTATACAGGTTCTCTAGGCTTTGTCTAGGGGCAAGTTTATTGAAACAAGAAATCGTGAATTTAGTGGTTTTTCAACTCTTATGATTTTTAAACACTATACTCAGAATAATCTATAGTTCGATAATAACTTGTACATGTAAATTTACAAACATATTTGCGTTAAATTACAAACATATTGACATTATATATGTATTATAACTCGCAGCTAACTTTTTATCTTATCTAGGAACTTTTGCTGAAATTTTTGAATCCGCCTCTGCCTTAGGGCCCTTGATCGGAATTGATGGAATACGTCCCTTGCTTGCTTCCGGACAGTAAATGGGTTTATTGTCCTCCACGTGGTCATACGCAGTTTGTACTGTTTTTTGACAATAAATTTATTTCTATTATTATTATTAACTTAGGTGAAAATGTTTTTATTTCATAAAGTAAATTTAATTTGAGGTTTGCAATCTGAGACTGTACCCCGTCAATCCCTCCCTCCACTCGGAGCGCGAAGAAAGATCGATTCACAAGGAATTAGATGAAGCGCAGAAATGGGGAAAGAGAGCAAAACACACAGCGAAGCCGTCAAGTGTCGCGCTCAATCCTCTGAAGAAGAAGAAGAAGAAAGTTCAACAAGAAAAAAAAATCAGTTTCAAGACGCCTAAATGAGAATTGGGGAATTAACAGTCGATTGCGGTCGAAGAATGATGAAACAGTATTGCCAAGAATGTGGATTATCGGGTTTGAATTTAAAGAAGAGTTTCATTCAATCCTATTTTCTTCTTTCGAAGAGCAAAATCGATATTCAGGATGTTTTATTTGTTTCTATCGGGAATTCATCTCTGAGTGACGGTAATCGGAACTAGGATGACACTAATTACAGTTTTAAACAATTTAGACAAAATGAAAAACTATTTTTTTAAACGATATTTGAGATTTTTTTCCTTATCAATAGCAGTATTTTCCTCCACACTCAATTTTTAAATACATTTTTCATGTACATTAATTGAAAAATACGTAAATAAATTTTTCATGACACTCCTCACAACTTAAAAACGTAGAATTATTTATTTATAGTTTATATGGAAGATGGATTATTTCTGACAATTTACCAATGACATTTACAAATTTGGTCGAATAGCATACATGCAAAGTGTAAGAAAATTAGTGTTCAGTAGTTTTACAAGGATTATGATACTCATAGTTTACAAAAACGACCAAAATAGTCAAGTTATTTTTTTTAACTTTCAAAAAAAATTTAAATGTTACTGCTGGGATGATTAAAAAATGTAACTCTAGACGAAGCTGGTCTTTTAATCTAAAAAAAAACGTGAGCCAAGTCAATTCATTTGTTGAACATTGGGATAAGCACGACCTCAGTTGTAATTTGATTCGCAAGGACCCGTTAATTCCGTGATGAAAGCCTAGGCAGCACCGTCACTAAACGGTATGCGATACTTGAAATAATATCAACAATTAATAATAATAATAATAAATTTATTGTCAAAGAACAGTACAAACTGCGTATGACCACGTGGAAGACAATAAACTAATTTACTCTCCGGAAGGAAGCAAGGGACCATCCCATCAATTCCGATCAAGGACCCTAAGGCAGAGGCGGATTCAAAAAATTTCAGCAAAAGTTCCTAGATAAGATAAAAAGTTAGCTGCGAGTTATAATACATATAGAATGTCAATTTGTTTGTAATTTTACGCAAAAAATTACATGTACAAGTTATTATCGAATTATAGATTATTCTGAGTACAGTGTTTAAAAATCATAAGAGTTGAAAAAAACCAACTAAATTCACGATTTATTGTTACAATAAACACGCCCCTAGACAAAGCCTAGGGAACCTTTATAATAAATCCGCCTCTACTCGAAGGAAAAACGGAGAAAAACCCGGGCCAGGATGGGGAAAACCCGGGCCAGGATGGGGAAAACCCGGGCCAGGATGGGGAAAACCCGGGCCAGGATGGGTATGTTCATTGGCATCCAACATAAAAACGTACGATTGATCATTATCTGTATCCTCCCAGTTGAGGTGTTTTGCTTTTTCTCAACAGACGTCTTTTTCATTCAGTTGAAGATCATTATTTTCCAATACTTCGCAATTTCGGTGAAACATTCCGGGATTATGATAAACCGAGAGAGAGCGGTGGTCGAGTAATAGAGGAGTCCAATTCCTGCTCTCGGTCGAATTTCTCCACACAAGTGACAGTTCGCTTCCCAGACAACCCAACAGTACAACTCCCGTCCAATCTCCTCTCCCTAATCCACCAGAACGGACCTCAAGGCTCGAACATGAAATTAATTACTTCTTTTGCTCTCAAAGGTTTATGGATATAGTTTTCAAAGCATTACTTGGAGTTTCGTTTCAGCTGAACATTACAAAGTGGAGGGAACTAAACATTCGCAAATGTCTTAAGTTTCGCATTCTAGCTCTTTCGATTCCTTCCGTAAGGGAAATAAATGTCACGAAACATCTTCATTCCGAAGCGAAAATCCCTTCATTTCAATGGCGATGCAAATGGGAACTAAAATGAATTTTCGTTAAATTCGAAGTAGACAATACTGAGCTAGTCTTTTAATTAAACATAAACGTTGTCATTTAATTCAATAATATAAATAATTAAGCTTATCATTAACAAACGATTTGAGAAGGCACTTTTCTAACATCGGTTCGGTTTCCTGCGACAAAACACGAAGGTCCTCAACCTCAAAAGGAATGAGTTACGTAAGTAGAGCATCAACTGATCGAAACCTGGCAGCTCTCTCTGATCAATATGGCGAACAAATGTAGAAAAACGTCGTCGTAAGTCTTCAAAGCAAGTCTCAAGATAAATAGAGCCACCTTCAGATCTCCAATCAAAGCAGATTGAAGCAATAAAATGACCTGACTTCGTAGCAGAGAAGTTTCTTTAAAACACTGTGAACCAGATGCGCACAAGAGTTGAAGTTGAAGGTAGTTGCCACCCGATGACGTCACGCGAGTTTCGAAGTTATAACAAGTTTATTAGTGAAGTGTTGTTAACAATTTTTGCACTCCAAGATTTTGTAAGATTTTATTGTAATCGACGTGCAGTGAAGTTTACAGCCTAGTGTGTTTTAAAACTTCTTAAATAACTTAATAAACTTGTCTCATATATAAATAATATATAAATTTGTTGTCAAAAACGTAGTTACAAACTGCGCGTATGGTCACGTGGAGGACAATAAACTAATTTATCCTGCGGAAGCAAGCAAGGGACGTATTCCATCAATTCCGATCAAGGCAATTCCTAAGGCAGAGGCGGATTTAACTTTTCAGCACACTTCCAACAATAAAAATAGTTGTGCGTGATCTAAAATTAACATAATACCAACAAATTTGTAATTAATAAAACACAAAAAAGTTCTTTCAGAAGTACGTTATTATTATTATAAAACTACAGATTATTCGGAAAGTATTGTTGATAAATCGTAACTATTAAATAACACTATATTCCAGATTTGTTATTTGAATAGATGCCGCTCCTAGACAAGTGCCTAGAGAGACTATAAAAAAATCCGCCTCTACCCAAAGGATATATAAAATAAGGTCTTTTTATTTTTTCATTATACGATAGTTGCAGGCGTTAAAAACAATTTTGGTATTAATAGTGAATAATCTATAAGTTGTAACAAAATAGAAAAAACAAACAATTTCTAAGGTTGAAAAAAATATTCTTGGGGATAATTAGTTTTTCTTGTCAGTGCTATGTCGTGGGATCGAACCCTATCCAAGTTACACTTCGACTGGCCCCATGTCCTCTCAGTTCGTTTCGCAAAGAGTCGTGGGCGGTGGGGGCGGAGGCGGAGGGCGATTATTCGGCACGTGATGCCTCGAGGTCTACGCTGCGAGAATTCAAAGGACCTGAGCGTTCGAAAAAGGTTGTTTTTCATCCCTTTGGTCCGGAACCCTCAAGTGGCCGGGTGAACTTTTGTTAGCTCCGACATCCTAAGAATTATGTATCTTAGCTTTCTTAGGTGTGGGTTATTTATGATACAAGTTATCCTCTTACAGCGGCCATATTGATTTCAGAATTTACCATACAATTAAGAGTATATTTATAAGAAGATGAGAAAAGACAAGCTGGAAACGCAAGTTAGTGATAAAACACGGAACATGTTTTCATCATATTTCGTTGTTATTATTATTATTGGGACTTTAGGGCTCGCCAACAACTAAATATTTCATCTCGTCTTCCAGTCGACCTCTGTGGTCTCACAGTAAAACTAAAGAAAATGGGTAAAACATTTTACATGAAAAAATCGCCAAAAAGGAAAGAAAAACGAAGTGTGTAATAATCCGAATAGCTGTTACGTCATCTCGTTCAATCTCTTAAGGTTCTCGTTCTTCGTTCTCTCATATTTCAGGATATAATGTACAATAAAACTTGCGCTTAAGCGAAAGAGTAAATATGCGAAGGTTGGATAGAGGGTATTAAGGTTTGAAATTTCAAACTGACAATAAACTCATATTTTTACCTAAGTTTGTAAGGTGAAGGAAATTACAATCGCACTTATTTGTACGTGGGGGGGGGGGAATGCTAATTGTAATTTTACCATGGAATTGATTCAACCGGAGAATAATTTTACATTTGGTTTTGGTTCATATATTGTACATTTAATGACTTCCCCTAATGACATTGCTTCTAAGAAGGTTTTCTCATTTGAGATGGTAAGAACGCAATCGTGTTCAACAGTCGTTTTCCCTGGAGGAGGCGGATCGTGTGCTATGGGATCGCAAATGAGAGACGTCAATTCACAGAGGATTATTTATACGAAAATCGATAAAAGTAATACAAGAAAATTGAAAAGTTCAATACGAAATTCGAAATTTTCCTCATAAAAAAGGAAATGGTTATAATTAGATAAAATTGTTAGAAGAAATTAAATATGTTATTTATTTTTCTTTATGTGATTAACTGAATCCGAAAAACAATATTCAGGATAGAACTGGCACAGTGAACGAGAGCACATGTGTAGTTTCATGATTGTATACAGTGATTGTAGTTACTGTGATTTCTTATAGAAAAAATAAAAACGCCCCTATTTCACAGACATTTAATAACTTTTAAAAAGAGAGACGACGTTCCAACCCCCACAGTGGGCCATCATCAGGCGAGTGGGGGTCGAAACCTGCTATGTTTCTTTATAATAGTTAATAAATAAGGTCGTTGTATTCAATAATTATAATTCTACAGACGTAATTACAAGTTGTATTGTAATTTCTTATTGTATATCACTATTGTCTTGGAAAATTCCAAAATAATTCGGCAATGCTTGAAGAAGGATGTGTCGCGGGATGATAGATAAACAAATAAATAAACATTTCTTTCCGCTCACATTCGACGTGTAAACTAATTTAGATTCATTTCGGAATGTTTCCAAATACTCCATATTCCACTTTGTGATTTGGAAATCTGAGAGTAAATGTTTCCGTATCAGGGAGACGAACGCGTGGAGGACATGTTTAAGGAAAAAAGTCCTCGAGAAAATTAAGAAGCTCTGTGAATTTTTGATTCACACAGTTTGAATGTGTGCGTAAGACCCTCTGTAGTATTTGCTCACCAACTTCATTGCTCAGAAATAAGTATTTGTGAACAACAAAATGGTTGTTAACACATAGCCATTTGTAGTTTTATCGAAATAATACGTGACAACTTTCGGTCTTGTTTTTAAAAGATTCTCTTTAAAAGGTTCACTACGTACTTATCCCAAACAGAATAGGCAGAAGAGAGAGGGATGGATGTAAATACAAAATCACTGGTCTTATTGTTTCGTCTAAGAGAGCAGTAAAACGAAGTTTTTTTCTCGTGACACTTAATCGTATTTTTATGCGGAATTGGCGTATACTCTTTTAATTACCCCAAAAAAAACATACAATTAATTGAAATAAAGAAGGAATTTGAGAAATGATATTTTCTCAAAATCACAAAATTCAGAAAACGAAGCCGTTGGTGTTCAGCTGGTCGTGCTGTTGAAGGTTTCCCATTTTCAAGCGAACTCAATTATCTCCACGCAGTTAAAGTGGGATTCAAAATTTGATTTACAGTTCCCAGATCTAAGAAGGACTTTTGACTTAAGTGCTTTGAGTGGAGGTTAAGCAGAGTTTCCACTTAAGCATTTCGAATTTCTCGTATCCCGAAATTAAATTTTTTTATCTTCTACTCCGATCGTCCCCTTTTAAGACCTATCTTTTTCATCATTTTCCGTTTTTGCTTTACTCTTATTTTGTCACCCATTCATTAAACAGTTCAAACTTAACGTTTGTTAAGAGAACAAACTTCAGATGCTCCTGCCACTCATTCATTATGTAATAAGAGAGGACTATTATCGAGCATTCATTTTACGCTCAGAAAGATATTCTATATTTATATTCAACGATATGTCAGACCCGGTGAAAACTACTTTCACTTATTCAAGTTTAAAAACACTCTGCCAATGCCATCTTCTCACACTGTTAGATGGATTCAACACAAAAAACAGAAACATTTTGCTAATAAAAGGTTGAGGGTCAGAAAAGTCTCAATAAATAAGCAAAATGTCTATTTGTGAGTTCACAAAGACATTTAAGATAAGAAATAGTTCCCCAACGATGTGCAATTTCTCCATTAACTTCTTCTATCACGAAATTTCCGACGAAATAAAAGTCAATAAAATCAAAATTTATTTTTCAGAAAAAAAAATATCGTGATAGACAAACAGGAGCATGTTACATCTCTCATCTTTCCTCACGAATCGTTAATAAAATTCGTACTTCGGCAAAGTACTTTTCCTACCAACCCGTCTCTGTCCAATCAAATTAATTGGTATCCACTTTTATGAACATTTCGCGTGACAAACGTTTTGAAAACAAACAATTCAACAGAATATATTGAATCATTTTCAGCGATAAATGATAGTAAGTACGGCTCATTTTTATTAGGGACCACTAATGTGAAACGTGGTGCGGAGGAGGCATTAGCATTTGACATTGCATTACTTTAATAAAAACTTTAAATTATCGTATTCGATTTAGTACACGGCGAAAATACAAACGTTTTTTTAATTATTATGTATATTAATCATGTAATGGACTTTAATGGTACAATTGTCATGAAATACTCACCAAGTGTCGTTTCATGCGACATTGTTGATCTATAGTGAACTTGATTATCCCTGGGAAGCAAAAAAAGAAAAAAATCATTGATTTTCATGTCTTACTTGTATTTTATCAATATTACCAAATTTCACATTGGCACATCTAAAGCAGAGAAGTTACGATGGGTAGTAGTAGTGCGTCGCTAATTTAGCCGTGCAGTGTATCATGACGTTGTGTAGCTTTAGTTTTGACTAATTTATAACCAGCTACTCGTAGTTGAAGACAGTGATCCCAGTATTCTATATCTGAAAAAAAAGACGAGTGCTTTCCGGTATATATTTACTAGAAGAAGAAAAATACTCACTTATGGAAAATATTGACAAGACGATCTGTTTAAACAGAACATTATGGTCGGCCTAAAGAGTTAACTGACCCAGAAAGAAAACAGCAAGTAGTATTCATAAAAATCTTGAAGCATCGCCACGAATGGCAACTCAAGGTATTGGAAATTCTCCAGAGGAGTTTACAGCAGTGAGACTCCGCAAGTGCCAATAAATTTAACAGTTCGAGCCAAAGCACGCAGAAACCATTAGTCAATGAACGGCACAGGAGATGTAAACTCTGGGATTACAATACTCGGAGCTCAACTTCCGAGGGGACTAAAAGAACTGCTCCCTGTCCCTTTTTAGTGGTTGCAACTAAAAAAAAACGTTGAGACTAAGTTTATTTATTAAAATTGATGTTCGTGACGATTTGAAACTATAGTCCTCACAGCGAAAGAAAAGTAAAGGTGTAACAAATGGCGTCGTCACGTGTCTGTTGAGCAGGGAGTGGCATTCCGCACAAAGGTTAGAGATCAAGACCTCCATCTCTCACCATTGGCACATCAATTACTGCCGATTCTACGAATCGGTTGATGTAGAAGTTAGCATCCGAACNGCAATTTCTTTTCTTCCACCCTCTCACATTAATATTATTGGCAGTAGTGACAGCATTATGAATTAGCTGTTGCTCAGTTTCATTATCAAGATTTGTAAACAAAAAAAACAAAAATAGGTTCAATATCAATATTCATGTAAAAACAGTTTCGATCTCAATAATGCACATTGACACAGAAAATTACAGGACCAATAATATATTGAAACCTGAATATCATCCACCATGGATGTGTTCTACTGAGCGTCTAAGATCTCATCTTTCTTTATCCTTGCGAACGAAGGTCAATAACTAATCGCAATTACACCAACACCAAAAACCTGGTTCAATTGGCTCAGTATGAGCAGTGTTAGTGTCCTTCCCATAGAATTCACAGAAGAAAATGTAAAGTCTTGCCAGGAATCAATGAGCCCGTATGGGACAAATGTTTTTAAAAGTATAATAATTGTTATTTCAATACTAATATAAAATAAAAAAATCCTGAAACCATCAAAATTTAGTGATGGTACTCGTTTTCCTGATAAGACAAAAGCTATTCTAACGTACAAAAAAAAACCTTATTCATTGTCAAACTTCGACACACCAGAAAAATAAAGATTACTCCTAAGATACATAAAGGCAATGAGGCTCATTTTAACATGTGGTTGTCGAGAGAATACTTCAAGTTGGGTTGTATGTGGTTATTATTATGGTAGGGCATATTCCCCATTGACTACTACACAAACTTACCAACATTTAATATGAAGTCCAGGGCATAAACCCCCAGACATTACATGTCCTCCATCTTCAAGTTATTTTCTGTCACAACAGTTGCACACTGTGTATCACTATGTTGAATATATTAAACAATAGAACTAAAGGCAAGGTGGATTAAAAATTTCTGTCCCAACTCTCCATGGCAGAAAGAAACCCGAAATGAACCAAAACATGTTTATTTCAAGTAATTTCTTACAAATAATTTGATTGATAATTTTTAGATATTTAATTTAATTTGATTTCATGATAATTTAAAAAGTAAAGCTATTCAACACAATCCAATTCAAAATCTCACATGGACATATGCAGTTTGCAACTGCTTTTTCGACAATAAAATTTATTAAATTATTTAAGTATTTTATTTGCTCATGTGAATTATAAAAAAATAATTTTGGTTATGTACCATTCTAAAATGAAGTTCACTATACAACAATTGAACAATTCTAAAGAGCTGATACATTCATTAAACAATTCATTAAATTGATATTAGAGATTAATTAAAGGTGATCTAAGAAAATTACATTCTCAGTCACAACTTTGAGTGAATAGTGGTAATTGCCCTCTATGCAATATTTTCGGCTCAAAATCCATAATTACAATCCAATAAATTTCATATTATATTTTCTTTATTGTTTTTATGTTTTTAAGATTGTACTACATAACATTTGTGCATGAAAACATAATATCTCAAAAACTGCATAACAAGTTTGTTACAATAAATTTTTCAGCCCTTCTCTCCAATTCCAAATGTGTTGTAGGACAATTCGACCCATATCAAATTTTGTACAAATAGCAGTGTATAATAGTTCTGTTGAGAGAATTCAATACTCGAAAATGAATATTAATGGATGTGATAATATATCCTTATATCAACATCAGCCTTTAAAACTCCCTCCATTCAAATAATATATTGACTATTGAAACTTTGCAAGTAATACATTTTATGTCATGAGAAAATTATTTATTTTTGAAAATAAATCACTTTCAAAATCTTATAAGAAGATGGAATTTTTTAAACTGTAGTAAAAAACCTACATTATTTAAAAAAATGTTTTCATAGACATTCTGGAGAGAGATTAAAATTTTTGTTCATGCTTTTTGATCTGTTTGCCATATTGGCATCAACATGGACGTTCAAGCTAATGATAGGCCATGCTGCTTGTGAATACAGTCAAGCAAGTTCACAGTTTTCATAAACACTTTTTTTGTTACAAATTGTCTCCTTTTCTATTTATAAAATATACAAATAAATTAAAATATATAAAAAGCAGATAATTAGACTCGAGAATGATTTGACCAACATTGCTCAGCAGAACTNTAAATAAATTAAAATATATAAAAAGCAGATAATTAGACTCGAGAATGATTTGACCAACATTGCTCAGCAGAACTACTTTATACCTTTAACATTGTCAGCAGATCTATACGTCTTTTATGTTACTGATATGTATTTTCTGGCCAAGTATACATTAAAAGTTATATTCACAGAGCAATTCAATATAGTGAACAAATCAGGAAATCACACATGAAAAGTTAATTAACTAAAAGAAAAATTCATTTATTTACACCAAATCGTTTCTATTCATTGGTTTCTAAATTTTACTTCCTCATGGTAGAATTTGGTCTCTAATAACATAGTTTGAAGGAAACTAATGCATTTATACAATAAGGTAACCAACATTTATGGATCTGAAAAGTAATAGATTATGCCAAGTATGACCCACCCTCCTATACTGGAATTACAGATCTAACCCTTCACTGCTTTCAAATGACATCTGAGCTAAAACTCCAGTATTTGGGGTGACGGCAGAGTCATAGAGTCAAATTTGACAGTGTGGGAGCTCACAAGTTGGAGCAGTTAGAACAATCAGAAATCTTATCAGAAAAAGAGTATGGGAGTTTTCCCATATTTTAAATGCAACATTGCTTGCGTTAAGGCTGTAATAGTAATAAGATTAGTAAATTGGATCATTTTGATGAAAACAATATGGTTTATAATAGTATGTACAAATAAAAAAATAAAAAGATCAGAATATAAACAAACAACATAATCGTGATAGGATCTACCATTCGAGAAAAAGTGCCACACCCATGACCCAAGCAGCCAGAGAGTGTCCCTACAAAGCACGTAGCCAGGAATTTATTTTGAGAATATTCAAACTCTGGTTTGGAAGTCCTCCTCAGAATTCTTTTTGTAAATATGATGCTTGGTAACACGTTTTTAAGTTATTTGAAGACCCTTAAAACTCTTACAGGCATAAGTTCTTAGGAAGAAAATGTCTAACATTTCTGTACATTTACAACAATGCCCTCCTCAATCCATCAATGGTCTGGACAAATCAAATTAATTTAATTAATTAATTAATGTATTCTAAATATTTAGAATCTTATTTGAACTTTAGTCATTCATTACAAAGAAAATTAAAGTATATATATTCTGTTAATATTATATCATACAGCTATCTATTTTTATCATCATCTTAGGAGTGTGCTGCAATGTTGAATCTGTCTTTGGGCACTTGATCAGAATAGATGTGTTGGTCCCTTGCTAGCTTCCGGAGAGTAAATTAATTTATTCTCCTCCACAATATTATACCCAGTTTGAAACTGTATTTTTTTTTTTTTTTGTGGGGCTTTAGGGCTCGTCAACATCGAGGTCATTAGAGCCCTAAAAACTTGTACGGGTAGGGAAAATGCAGTTACGCACTAGGGAGAGCCAACATGACTCTCCCCGCGTGTGGGACTCACCGAATGACTCAGCCATACCCACTAAAAACCCTCATGGATTACAACTCAAAACTCAAATCCCAGCATATCTCAAGTCTTTACTTAAAACATTTTAAAAAAAGAAGAGGAAAGAGGAAAATGAAAGATACCTTATTCCTAATAGTGTCGGAATCGAAAAGAACAAGAGGTGACGAAGGAAGGTCAGAAAAGAGAAAGGAAGGAGACCGGCACAAGTAAGTGGAACTAATGCCAGACTCAGCTCAGGGCCCCGTGTTCGCCAAACACGTACTTACTAGATGTAAGTCCCCTGGGGGGGGGGGACTGCATTTTTGACAGTACATTTTTTATTATTATAAATATTTTCTTTTAATTTGGGTGGTGTCTGGACACCCTCTTACATTCCCACTAGTCACTGCCATATACTCTGCCATTGCTTGAGTGTCAAACACTGAAGAGTATTTTCCTTAATTATCTCTACATCTTCTCCACCTGGGCTCAAACTAATACTCGAGAAGTTGGTGTTGAATACCTGTTCCAGTAGCGAGGATGCTTTAACTTAAAGAGTTTTGAAAAGTTACTGCCAATGGTAAATTTTAGGGTTCTTTGTTTTCCCTGAATCTTTGTTAACATCTCTACGTAGAAAAGGACACATACATTTTTCACTGACAAAACAAAAAAATCACGAGAAAGGGGTTTGTATTATTAATTTTTCCAAACTCCAAAAATATATTTATATTGCATTTTTACCATATACAGTAAAAATAATTATTTTTTTTTATAATTGTTTTCCAACTGTACAGAAGGAAAACAATTTTGAGACTATTTCTTCTGTTATTAACCATATAGTTTTATACTCAAGGGATTTTAAAAATGGCTATTAATTTATACATTTCAGTTATTTTTAAATACACCAGTAAATATTTTTTTTCATATAGTAATGGTCCCACGGCATGCCCAACATCCCCCCTAGCCACATTTACAATCCTGTAACCAAAGCGGACAGATCGTGATGTAGGCTTCCTCGTGCCTTCGGCTGATGCCAAGAAATCACGAGCACTACTCCTTGTACTACTCAACCTGCAGCAAGAACACTCAGATTTTTGAATATAAGAAGATATCAGGGTCAAAATTGTCAACTCTTTGACTAAACTTGCATTCCAATTATTTTGGGTAACTATTTTTATAATTAATGCTCATAATAAATAAATTTATTGTCAAAAAGCAGTCGCAAACTGTGTATGATCATGAGGGGCGAAAAGTTACCTTCTGAAATAAGCAAAAGGGACCACCCCATCAATTCTAATCAAGGGCACTGAGGCGGAGTAGGATTAAAAATAAAATTTTTTTAAAAAAATACATGCTGTTCTCCATTTATTTTTTTCCAAAATAATTTGAATGTATTAAACACAGTAAAAAATGAAGATAAAAAATAATTTAAAAAAATATTACTCACATTCCCGCCTATATATTGATCCACCAGTTCCTGAAGGAAAACCAGAGAAAAACCTGAGCCAGGATGGGGCAACAGAGATTATAATAATAATTATAAATTTAATGTCAAAAAAGCAGAACAAACTGCGTATGACCACGTGGAGGACAATAAACTAATTTACTCTCCAGAAGCAAGCAAGGGACGTATTCCATCGATTAGGATCAAGGGCCCTGAGGCAGAGGCGGATTCAAAAAAAAATTCAGCATAAGTTCCTAGATAAGATAAAAAGTTAGCTGTGATTTATAATACTAATAGAATGTCAATATGTTTGTAATTTGCCAAAAGGTTGAGTACAGATTGAAAAAAAACTATCATGAATGAAAGGAGTAAAAACAGCATATGCATGGAAGAAAAAAAAAGTAATTTAATCAATATTAAGAGTACTATAGCAATGGCTTGATGAAGTATATCACGAAACAGAGATGCACTGATGCTAAAGCCCCCAGAACATCATTCTAGCACTGCTTTTTAGAGAAAAGAAATGAACTTTTCTCATAAAATTTGTTTTAAATTAATTGTAGTCTGCTACTTGTTAGCTCGCAGCACCCAGCACTCTAGATTTGAGTGTTGCTTTTTTTACCACTTACTTACTTTGATTTTAAATCTAGAATCTCCTACAATAACATAATTCAAGGAATCAATGAAACAAAATTAATAATTTATAATAGTTGAAAATACAACATTTGCACACTCTCAAAACTCACTTTGAGTAAAGATTCAACAGCGAGCTTGTTGATGGGTTACATCCCAATGTGCTATTGAGGTCCCTTCTGCCAGGCTGCAAGCTTCAGTATTTCCCAGACATCAATTACAATGTCTTGTTGTTATTTGTGATCTAATGCTTTCTAACTGGGCAAATGCAGGGAGATTTCCTATTTTTAATGTCCTCGGTATAAACAAAATTGTGATGTTCACATATTTGAGTAATGTGCACACAACTAGCTCAGCAGCAGATGGTAATTTGGCAAAATACTGGAGTTGTGGTGACATACATTTAATTAATTCATAATATCTTATTGAAAATAAATCTTATTGAAATAAATTACATCCATGGGTAAATTTGTTAACTAGACTTACAATTGACAGCCAGAAAATTGGCATTCATGTTTATTTTTATCTCTTTTATTTGTTGTGTTCAGTAGGTGAGAGGGGGGAGTTGCCCCTTAGTTAAACCCTTGGTATAATATATTATTATTTCAAAAACCTGAAACATTTTGACTTGGGGAAAATTTTTATATGTACCCCTGGTTCCAGACATAAATTTACTTATTATCAAATATTAATATCTGAACAAAATAAAAACACAAATCATAATGAAGAGGACAATAAGCTTTGAATTTCATACATCTTCAAGTACCCCAAGAAGAAAATCAACGTCACAATTGCCACGTGGCATGTTGGGCGATATACAGTGGGATATATCTACAAAGAAACTATAAGATAATAAAAATAAATGGTTTTCAATTGAAAACTGAATAAAACAGATCTTAATTATATTCTCTAACATATCACACAAGCAAATTTTGAAAAGAAATTTCTCATTTTTGTGAACCACAAAATTGTATATCATTGGGTTCCATCCTGATTCTTAAACATAAACGAAACAGCAATGCTCAGAAAATTAAATGGATCAGGACAGAATATCATCAGAGACCTGTTCTTTCTTAACAATTTTGTATGATATCTATGATGTATGACACATAAATAAAAAAGCTTATCGACATCCATATGTCCAAATGTTTTTTGGTAATAAATTATTTATTTGGTGAAACAACTTTAAAGAAATTAAAATTCAATTTCTGTGCCTGGTTTCAGAGTCTTCATTAATCTGACGTGTGTTGACTATTGCCACAACACTTTTCTTCGTTTAATACAGAACGAGATAGTGTTAGTGAACTCAAAGTTCTCTTTTCTTACTGCACATAAAGTTCTTTCTTTTTAACTCAAATTTTTACAGCACATATTTACAATCATAAATGGATAACAGTACATAATTATTAAATAATTTATTTTATAAGTATTTAATACTATCAAAATATTAGTTAATTATTAATACTTTGGAACCTTAATGTTTCCAGCAGTCCCTCCACAAAGTAAAAAAACAGAAGAATAGCTCTAAAGGCAATTAACATCTAGTGAAGATTGAAATCTTGACTATACTTTTTTTGTAAACAAAGATAAAATGAAACTCAAACTAAGATTTCATACTTAAAGTAATAGCTACATTACAAATTAGTTTATTGTCCTCCACGTGGTCATACGCATTTTGTACCGTTTTTTTGACAATAAATTTATTAAATTTAAAAAACATCATAAATCTCACTCTTATTGAAATGAAATATAGGATTCCTAAAATAAAACAAATTAAAATAAACTTTATTGTCAGAAATGCAGTTGTAAACAGTGGTTGACAATGCGGGGAGTTATAAACTACACTCCTGAGACAAGCAAGGGTCCATCCCATCAATTCTGATCAAGGGGCAGTAGCGGATTTTTTAATACTTATAAAAGAAATCATTTACTAAAAACGTAATGAAAAATCCATTTACATTCTAAAATGAATCTTAGATGCAGTAAACATTTGAGATAAATAATCAGAGAAATATTAAATAACATAAAATTACATTTAATAGAATTTATAATTTTTTTATAAATTCCTAATTATAAAAAATTCTGAAAAACATTTAATAGAATTTATTGTGATTATTCTTTTAACTTTGTGCTTCCTTTGCCCGTATGTTGTGAAGGGTCTTCATATACTGTAATACAAAAATGTAAGTATTGTGTAAAACAAACCAACCTCTGTGAAGTGGGTATTTTGTCCACCGTACCTGTTAGAAACAAGCAAGTATGTTTCCTCCACCACCTAAGATAACTACTATCTTACTTGCATGCGCAGGTGGGATTTAAGGTGTGCGTGTGGATTCATTTATGCTGATATGATGCAATTTAGCAGCACCAATCACTAGGAGAGACAGCCCAAAGGAGACTCTTTGGTGTACCAGCAGAGGAACAACTTGAGATTCTTAGCTGTCAGTGCAGTAGTCAAAGTCAGGGAACAGTTTTTACAACTTTTTCGATCCAATTTTAGCAAAAACCTAGTTGAGAACCTTGGAGGTTGCAAGTATAGAAAATAAACTGGACAAGTTCCACTATGAGGTTGCAAGTACAGCTCTGAGAACTTTACATGGATACCTAAGAATTTAAATATGAAACACAACTTGACAATAAAACTCCATTAAATCAATGTAAACATTTGTTCAGCACTATAGGAGAGATTGAGAGACAGCAGTCTAAATCAATTTCTCTTGAAGTATAACAAGCTAATTTTAATTAGACATACATATTTGTCGTAACTATTTATTATATTTGAAAAGCTATAACTATTTAATATATTTGTAACTATTTAATATATTTAACTTTTGACATTTTGCAATGTTAATTTTTATTAATGTTAACATAAAGTTAGTTTAATCAGTTACTTTTTCCGGCAATTAACTTTTAATCACTTAATGTTTAAATGATTATCTTTTGACTTTAAACTAGTCACGTTTTTACAAACTTTCTCAAGTAGGCTGTTAACATACATAATAAATCACGCATCTGGTCATATGTAATTTTATTGTGAACCGCTGGTAATACTAAAAAAATTTTTAGGGTGCACATCAGATTATACCTGCATCAATAATTATTTGTATTAATTGAAACTGCGTATTTATACAACTGACATATGAAATAATGTATCAGATACTTTAAAAATTCATCTCCAAAATTTATAATTATAATCATAATTAAATAAAATTAATAATAACTATTATAAGGAATGGGTTTTAATTTGAAACTTTAATAGAAATTATAAAATTATTATATGAAAAAAAAAATCATGATTGCTAATAACATTTTCTGGGTAGTATTTAACTCAACCTAGCCATTTATTCATAACCATATCTAAGCTGTGCACGGGGAATGCAATTCACAAGAAGATTTTAAAATAAGATTTGCATCCCTTTATCTCTGTCAATAAAATGAGAGAATTGTTGAAGAAATTAACGCTACATGCGTTGGAAGAAGTCACAGAATAGCATTCAATTTATTGAATATACAAACTTCACCAAACACTACAGCATCTAAAGATGAGCTAGTTGGGAACTGAAGCAGAAGACGAGTGTTACTTATGTCACCCTGATAGCTGTTGATACAGCTCCGGCACAGATTCGTCCCATTTTGCTTGGAAGTAGTTTCCCGCGAAGGCTGGAAACTCGAGGGAATGTTCTTCTGCCCAACGCTGAGTCTTGAATTGTGGACGTCCAGCAAGAGACGTGGCATTTCGGCGAGGTTCAACCGGCAACTCCAAGCGATCCGGTTGCCGGAACACCTGCACTCAACAATGCACCACGGAATAAATGATGATCATTGATACCATGGTGGAACTAACTTGTGTCGCGTTGCGCATCTGAGTGTCGACCAACCATTCGTCAGCCAAAACTGGCTATCAAGATGGCGCGAAGAACAAACACGACCGGAGACTACGGAGCGCGACGGTGCCATTAACGAGATGATACGAGGTGGGAAATAAAGTTTGCATTAAGTATTTGTGCTATTGAGACTAGTTATTAAACGACGAAAAATATCCACAGAAAGAGATTCGAAATAATTAATGAACGAGTCACTCTTCTCTACGACAAATTCAATTTAAATGGCGTGCGCACGAAGCTCCTGTCACGTGGTATTTTTTGCACTGCGCACCCTCCGGAACGCGACACCTTGTATAGTTCCACCAACATTGATGCTCTTCGAGAGTACGACCAGACGAGAAGAAGCCATGTATTAGAGGTTAGGGTGATGTTTACTTGGTATTACGAAAAGAGTTTGTTCTCAAATGCGGTCACCATCGAAACTATCAAGCAGAAACTGTCGATGAATCCAAAACAACTGGAGGGACAATTCAATAATCAAGAAACTTTACTTTTTGCAAAATGGAACAACTCTCGAAACTCGAAAGATATGTCGTAGATCATACATGTACTAGTGTAGAGACTAAATGAAAGCACTGCAAACGAATATTTTCAAAATCGTACAAGGAGAATAACCGTCAAGAGCAGGGAATGTCACCGGATGAAAACGTGCATAGGTGGAAAAAATACAAAATGGAGGGGCAGTGATGGACCCAAACGACCAGGAGGGGGGAGGGGATCGAATAGCTACTAAAACACGGTTGCACGGGAATGAATTTCTCAGGACCTGAAAAACCTCAGGACACTGATTTTTTTCCAATGTCTGTAGCTCAAATAAATGGTAGAATTCCTTGCTGGCACCTGGAAAGTATATTAACTCTATTATCTCTCTGTTGATAAATTATAAATTATGCCTGTCTGATAAATTATTTACTGAAGGAAGTATTTATTCGTTAATACAGACAAAATATACATTTGTTAATATCATATATTTTACAGTGTAGCGTATAAATACATTGTGATAGTATGTATGTAAATTTTCTTTAGAGCGAAATTTTTCGTAAGCAAATGTAATGAAATGTTTTTATCAAAATACTATTAGTATCACTAAACAGTTTAACTATATATATAGTTAAATGTCAAAGAAATTTTTTTCGATATGTCCATTCCTATCTACTTCAATGATAGGTTATTTAATTACATTTTCCCAAAGTGCAAAAAAAATAATAATGTAATTATTTCGATAGTAATTCGTATGCCAATTGTCTAATTGTTGTTGTTGTTATTATTATTATTATTATTATTATTATTATTATTATTATTATTATTATTGGAGTTTTGTGACAAACTTTTTTTTTGTTAATAGTATCTCAAATAATACTCCATTTGCACTTCTTTAAGTTGAAAGTTAATTGTTAATGAAGACAAGATATACAGAGTGTATTCGTGACGATGTTACAAGCGGGGTGATGGAGGAGGGTAAATGGATCAATTTCAGATAAGGAACCATATCCCGGAAACGATCGAGTCAAACGTTATAAGCAAAATTCTACTCATTTAATTCCGTTTACTGCCGATGTTTTCCAAGAAGGATGTTTTCCACGAGGTTTAGAGGATACCAATTGTTCACACACAAGCAACGTATTTCTTAATATCCTACTGAGTACAAGAAAGATTGTTGGTAAGAATGAACGTGGTATGCGCATTGAGCGATGGATTTTTCTAAGACCTCATTCAATGCATTTACTTTGCGAAGGGGGGAAAATCGACCAGAAAACAAAGATAAGGGACATTAGGTCGAGTTGAAAAATTGCTTTTGGTCTGGATTAAGTAAACAGCGTGCAGGTGATAACATGATTTTTTTTTCTTGCGAACAGATCTCTCTTTTTACGTTATTTCTAGCTGAACTCACTCGGCGTCACCTGAAGGTTTGAATTTGTTTCTCTTCTTGAGAGGCGGATTCAGACAAAGACAGTGTAGGCAATTGTCAACGGGACAATTGCAAGATTCTGGGGGAGAAAAAAAAACAAGAAGAAAGGGGAAAAAAACGACGAAAAATTGGCTGTATTTCTATTTAATAATATTATTATAAGTCTGATCTATTTTCTTCATTACTAAATTTTCTATAATTTTAATTAAATAATTTTAAGTTTTTTTTTTAAACTTGCGATTAAGACCAAATTAAATATGTTCATAATACTTTGTATATTTATTATAATCAGAGATATGAATAATAAAAACAAAAATACAAATTATTATTAAATATAAACAATCAGAAGATATACAAAAGTGCAATAAAAATAATAAATAAATAACTAAATTTGTGTATTAAAAACCTGCTCTAAAAGGGCGTTATATTTACTTCTGCTTAGGGGCGCGAAACATATAAATCCGGCTCTGTTCTTCCTCACACGATTTGGCGTAGTGTGGTATGTCCACAGGGAGAGTTTCTCTTCTTGCCCGTTCCCCTTGCCAAAGCCAAAGCTCAATGTACTGCTATTAACCCATAAGGAACCCTCGCGGGAGACGAATTTCACAAAGTTCGATAAATATTCATCAATTGGTATTGATTTACATACCGGACATGTATTCAATCACGCAAGAAATATTCATATATTATTCTCGATTTTTTAAGTAACATTCCAAACTAATAGTTCGGATAATGTTAAGTAAGGATGTCACATCTAAAGGTCTGGAGAAATTCTTTCCTTCCCCTTATTTTGGATGTGAATTACCAAAGTAGCAGAACAAGGCGCTTATTCTGAATTGATCTGAATATAGAGTGATATCGAATTCAGGGTACAAACTTTAAAGGTCGGTACAAGACACTGTAACAATCCTTCATTCGACTGTCGCTGTCGCTGTCACATTGTTTTGGTCAATAGACACTTTTTGTCTTTTCTTTCTTTTGTTCGCACCTCAACACGTCACTTTTGTTTATTGTAGTTTTTTGTAAATGGGAGGAAAAGTAGCGAAGTGCTATGGAAGGTTGTCTACATGGAGCGATAGTAGGAGTTAGGAGTTGGGTGGAAGGTCGTTGCTTAGCTGAGTTTACCAACAACTTGACCCTCGTGGAGGGGTTAGTAGAAGTAGTTAGTTACATTAAGAGTTATTGATACTAGGAGGAGCTGAGTAGAGGAAGGAAGGTTGGCTTTTCAGTAGTCACAGGTATATGAACTGGGACATTAATGTGAAAAGCTACATATTTTTTCTGGCCCCACCGGGAATGGAACCCGGGATGACTTGGTGATGAGCGACAACACTATCACATGAGCCACCGGTGGGGTTCAACGCGTCACTTGAGCCTATACATTCCCTTCCTTGCTATACAATATATGATTGTTGCAGAGTCCAGTACCAACCCATAAAGTTTGTACAATGAATGGAGAAACAACTAGAGAACGAAGCGTACCAAGATGACGTAACGATGTAATCCGGTGCCGAGCGGAGCTCCTGAACCGATGTATTCGGCGATGGAGTCACCAGCCTCCGGAGCACCGGCGGGCGCATTCACCACCATCCAATGAAGGACTTCACTCCAGGTGTTGTTGGTGCGACTGGGAGCGTCCAGGTCAGTCATGAAGATGGTGAAGAGGTCACCGCGCCTGCGGGAACGCCACGTCAGTGCGGGTGGCGATCGAACCTGCAAAAAGAGGACGAAGCATCGAGTCTGACTTCGAGGGTCTGACGGCGTTACGATAGTAATGAGCCAGAGTTCTTTTGTACATAAGAGAGAAGTAATACGTCGTGTCCTACTATTGGCTCCCCCCACCAATCAAACGACAGCGATATCGGTCTCCATGCCACGAGACTGGATACGTAAGTTACGATAAGAGTTAGGTTAGGTTAGAGCTGTCTGAATACTTGATTCAACCATAAGCGATAAAACCGTTTTCCGAAACTTATTTTAACATTTTTACTGAATCGTTATCACTAATTTCAGTTTGAACACCCTGACATGATGATGCGCGCTCAGAAAATCCTTCTAAGCACGAAAATACCCTTGGACGTTTCTCTACATATAAAGGACTCTAGAATTAGCGTGCCAGGAGCTAGTCAAGCACATAACCGTGTTTTTGAAATTTCAATAGCGTTGTCTATTCTGTTTGTATTAAAAGTAGTCATTGTAATAGTAATTTAGAAATGATAGTGCATTAAAAACTGCAATTCATTTACTCATACCGTTCAAACAACGTTCTTGAAAACTAGTCTTAATTACAGTTTCTTAATTACTGACGCGTCTGAGGGCGGGGGTCTTTTTGGAGGTCTCATGTTCCAACCTCACATAAAAGTGTTTGCAAGCTGTGTTAAAGATTACGTAAAATTATTTGAGATTGAATTTGCTGTTGCATTTAATGAGGAAATCAGCTATTATTAATTTTAATCTTATTAAATACTATATTTCAGTTTAATTTTTGCGTCGTTGTGGCAGATCGCCCCCGTCTACTAGTACATTAGTGCTTAAGTATGAATCGAGTATCTAGTTTCGCGACAGTTTTCCAAGAATAACTGTTTTGATTGTTTGGGAAATCGAGGCAAAATTCGTACTATTTCTATATTTGATTCGTGACGCGTGACTTTTTAAATCGATCCCATTAGAAATTTCATTATTTAAGGTATTATATTCGCGATAACTGAAGTCAAGTTGCCTACTATTCACGAAACTCGGAATATATTCACCAAAGTAGTTCTTATTAATTAATTAATAATAATAATAATCATTCTGATTTTTTATATTGAATGAGGGCAGTTATTTGGTGATTTTAAAACTTTGTAGTTAATTCGTTTGACTCCTCCTTTGACAAGAGTCGCACCGTCTTCAGCCACGTGATGCGGCTGCCATTTCTGTTAGAACAGTATTTTCCAGTTATTGGTGAATTATTTTTGAAAATGCCCCGTAATGTATGAAAATCTTAACATCATTCCTATTGCGTTCCTATTTCNTTGCTATGTTTTAGTAGGATTTTTTTCGCTATGTTAAACCGGTACTTTTGACAGGTTATCAAAAAAATCTATGCCCGGGAAAGTTTCTCCATATAAGCCTATAGTAATTTAAAGTCAAATAATTCAAAACTTTGCGCCGTAAGGGTACAGAAATTCATCGCCACTGGAAAGAGAATGGTTCAAACTACCATTTAAACCATTTCTGTGTGTGTGTGTGTGGGGGGGGGGGGGG
>NNCF01127047.1:569016-583761 GCA_002313205.1 Laupala kohalensis
GGTGATCGATAGCTTGTTCTTTCATAAAAATATCAGGACATTCAAAAACAGACACCAGGACGCTCATTCTACCTTAAGTAACATTCTGTATGATTTGCCGTAAGTCGAAGAACCCTAGTGTTGGACATCCTAACCTCAAAGCCTTACTAATTTACTCTTATTTCTGTAAATAGATGGAATCTGAGCGGCGAACAGTTTCCTTGTTATTTTTATCTGGAAATAAACAAGCTACTACTAAAAATACATTTTCCTAAAATCACTTTTTGCATCAGAAGTAGACAGCGTTGAAAACTGAATGAGCCACCAGTCGACGAGTTGTTGGAACTCAAAACGGTGACAAAGAATGTTCAAGTTACTCGTGATAGGTCTGTTTATTTAATGGTAAATGAGTTCTCAGTTTAGGAAAAAAATGTTACATTTCATTATAAACCATTACGTATCATTAAATTTCTACGTCTTGTATATAATTTAAAACTGTTTCTTTATTACATAAATAGAACTAAAAGGTATTAACAAAGAAAGTTTTCTGATGTTTCTCGACACATCTCGTATTTTGAATATTTATAATACGAGAAACATTCCTTAGATTGAAACCAAATAAACATTTTGTGGAGAAATGTCTTGTAAATACATATTTTTAATTAAACTTTTCTCCACCAACACAGAAAAACCTTGAGGTACAAGTTTTTATGTACCATGAGGATACTTCGAAATCCGTTGCTATCACTGATGCTGAAGTTTGGGTAATGAGTACATCAATTGAGACAAAAAATCTTATTGTGAATTTTTTGAACACCATGCAATCTGGGTATGAGAGGACGGGATGGTCGGATGAAAACCCTCCTGACAATCATACTCAGTAATCACGTAATTTGAGGGTCCCTTTGAGGATTTTTAATCTAATAGCATCGCTTGCAGACAATCTAATAGTATCTTTTGCTTAATGTCTCAGCCGCGCAAACCTCACACAAAATATTTCTTATTTTAAGAACAATATGTAATTTTATTTTCTTAAATTAGTTGGAGCCGCTCTGAGCTCCGAGGACTTTACATACGGAAACTTTCGATATTTTTAAGAGCCTCGTCGTGAAGTTAGGTTAGGTTAATCTAATCATTTCATACGCTAATGCCAAGTAGATGATTTTCAATTTTGATTTACTATTCCAAGGGTTGGTAAAAGTGACGATATGCATACGCTGATTTCCTGAATTCTTGCAACGAGTATTGAAATGGTAGAAGCAATTATGGTAAATCTCTGTCACGCATTCAGAGTAAAGTTCAGACTCCCCAGTAATGATATTGAAAAGCTGTCTCTTATANAACCTTCACAACACGCGCTGAAGGAGGAAACAGACAAATGAGATTTTGCGAGGGATAATTTCGTGATACGCTGGCGACTTCAGAAACAAAAGAATGATGAGTTGGAGGTGTGACCTTCTGTGTCACCAGCCATGAGCCATTACTGTGTCCATTAATCTTCTGACCAGAAGGAGACGATGAAAAAAGAAAGAGAGAGAGAGAGAGAACCATTAGGTTTTAAAAATTATATTCTCGAACAACAAAAATACTGGTACGTCTACTTCAAAACGTCAAATCCCCAAATATATTCCTTGTTAATTATTCATTGTACCATCTGGAAAACTTAGGTCATTATTCTCATTTTCCCCGGAAAATAAAAGACTATTCACAAGCATAAAATTGTATTTATTATTTCTGAAAGTCAAATGGTTCTTCACAATATCAGATATTCAATTAAAAAAACAGAGCACACCTGTTTCACAATTAACGACAAAGATTTTGTCTAGAAACAGAGACACTACGAAATTGAGAATGTGCAGTGGATTTCCTAGTTTCTGAGAATCGCTTCTGCATCTGTGCGATCTATTTCTATTGTCCCGTAAGTCTCGAAAAAGTGATCTCAGTTGCAAGTGTTTTTTGTTGTTGTTTTTCTGTAAAGCTTTGTCGTGTGATGTTTTATTTCTGCTCCGACTTTCAATAGTTTTTCCAACGCCTCCTGTTCATTTCGTGTCCGATCGATGGCGGCGGTGCGACGTCACTAAGCACACGTCGTACAAGAACATCTACAAAGGTCGGATGATTAAACAATTCATGACTTACGAAGTAATAACATATTCCTCCAAGTTAACTTTTCCGAAGCTCTGCGAGTTTTAGATGAGATCGTAGTCCACTTCACTTGGCGTTGCGTATTTGCCAACACAGCCAAATGTTGATGGGCTATTTGTCTGTATTTGCTCTTTTGTGGCAAATATGCAGATACCCGTACCAATCCTCTCGTCGGTTTTTAGTCGCACATCAAAGGACTCAAATATAACAAATATTCAAGTGAACTGTACACATTTAGTTGGCCGTGTTCTGCTCACTAGAGACACCTTTTTATTCACGATCGAGACTCGATGATATTCTGGTTACGTAACCTATACTTTTGACTTCTTTATACTATTTTTTTTATTTCAATGAAACAACATATCTATGGACTGCAATAACGAAATGTTTTAAGGCTTCTTAAATTATGTCAATTGCATCTCAGCATTTGGGTATATGAATTATCAACATCCACCAGCGCCTTATTTGCCATGGTATTTTTGTACTTAATATTTATGCAACATTTATTAATTAGACGAATTAAAGAAAAATAAATACTGCTCCCGCTGTCAACACCGGTTCATTGGTACCAGCAAACGTATTTGGCATGATTGAGTTACTTGCTTGTTCAGTGTGCGTGTGTAGATGGTATGTTTGTGAATACGTCAAATATTTTGCCAAATACGCTACACAAATACCGCAACATGTGAAATACTAGCATAAGTTCGTCGAGTGAGTGATACGATCTGACCAGTAACTGCAATGACATCCGTTCCGCAACAAGCACAACCGAGTTTAAGATGGTATTCAGCGTTTATTTCTAGTTTCCAACCATTTAACATTGATCACCGTTACACATAGAAGCAGGCATGGTTAATATTAGAAACACTACTTCGGATAATTTCTTGAATTTATTTATTTGAAAATTAAAAGAACTGAAGTCATCTCCATGCAGTTGTGTCTTTCAAACTTTACACTACTACGTCCGTATTTCCTACTGCGTCCTAACGCGGTCAAATTATTTTGTGTTTTTGAAGGACAATATTCTTCCTTATTCAACTAAGTAAATTCCAAGTTAAATAATATTTAAAAATTAACTGCGTAAATGTTTTTTATACCTGAGCAGGTTTGAGTTCCTGGCCGGGAAACAGCCGTCTTCCCGTCCCGTAGCGCACCTCCAGCAAACTAAGAGGTTCTTGGCTAAGCGCATCGGGAACGAGGTCCTTCAGTCCTAACCCTGGTTTCGTTCCAGCTCCAGCCGAGACCACCAACGCTATCAAGAAGTAGCTGCAGATCGCATCCGCTCGCACCGCTGCCATCGTTCCTCCTAACATCGGAACACGTTCACGCTCTGAACCACAGACTATAAACCTCCTATAAATGCTCTAAACCTCCTGTGCACAGCGATATTCGGATTGACCAATCACAGCACGCAGAATTTCACCCCACCTCGACACAACAATGAGCTGCAATCATTTCTGCATTACGGAACAAGAGCGCGAGACAATTGATGAAAAAAGGCGAGTTGTATTATGTTTATTTCTAATTCAGCTTCACTGAATTTCCGTTCATTCAAGGACACGAAACGAGCGCACAAAATGACCATTATTACACTTCCACAAGTCATTCGAATAAGTATCGCGCGATGAAGTTGCAGTTTTCAAGTTTTCTTCCCCATTCATATCTTCTATAGTTATGTTTTCTATGATCTATTATTTTTTTCCTATTTCATCATTGGACTTTAAAATAATTGTTGAAATATTATATTTATACGATAATAAAGTACTTTTCAAGGATCTCGTTTAGGATTCAAGTTCTTTTGGCTGTGACGTAACATCCCCTGTACACACGAATATTCAATTCAGTAAAAGTCACAATTCTTTGTCTTAAATCTCCTCTCCCGAATTTCTGAGCAAGAAATCTAATCTCCTTAATTTCCACACTTCCGAATCAGCCCGATTTCCCTTTAATTCGGATGTGTATCGTGAATGTCTCATGGGGCAGATTTTTGTCTGTCTGGATATATTTTTTCTTTTTTCAAATATAATAAAGCCTCCCAGGAAAATTGGTCAAAAGAGGGGGTATATAGAATTGTTACACCAATAAAACATTTTGCATATTTCTCTTTAAGCATTTTTTCGTACACATATTAATCTAAATGGTGTACAGTTGCAGAAGGCGAACCGGTGGTGTAGCGGTTAACACCCTTGCGATCAAAGCAAGAGACCCGGGTTCGCCGTTTTCACCTGACCGAAAGTTATCACATATATTCTCCACGTGTAGGGTACACGGAACAAATATGTACATATTAATCTATAATTTGAATATATTCCTGTACTGAGTATTGTCAAATTACTTCAAATAGAAGGAAATCCACCGAAATGATGGAAAATTCAAATTACCATTCAAATGTCATTTGAATCAGTCACATCCCAAGTGAATGAATGAATGTATAATTAAATAAATAGATTATTAAGGGATCCTTTACAAATTTCGTCACGGTCTTGGGCGGAACGGATGTACCAATAAATGGGATTTATTTTGTATCTCTAGATTCCATAATTGACGAGAACACTTGGCTTATTACCGTATTTGGTTGCAGCAGTAGAGACCTGCTGAAAAGTTATTCTGTAGCAGCATTGTGATCAGCCCATACAAATGCATAATTAATTGTGTAATGAGCATCGTCTGCGACTATAGAAGGCCGAAGTACAATCCATGTCAGAGAGGTATTTTAGCGAATCACTTTGGCCCACTTTATCAGAGCTGTTAGTGTTTTACAGATATGAAGTGCACGTGTACACTCTGTTCAATCGCATTCACTAAACGTTGCGCAGTCTCTCGTGTTTAGAAATATTTTAGTCTTCTCAAACTGTTGAAAAATGTCCACATTTTACCCACAGAAACATTATTACTATTTATACCCTACTTTACTGTTTTTTTTTCCTATCACAATGTAAAATCTCGCTTTTGCATTCAAAGAGCAAATACTTTTGCATTCAAAGAGTGTCAAAAACAAGACTAGTGAGACTGTAGACAAGTGAGGTGCTGAGAGCTTTAAAAACGTGGAAATGAATTCACCCGTTCCACACAACCTTCAATTGCTCAGCTTCTCAGAAATATAAAGCTCAGCATTTCCTTGTTTTCCTTACTATACGTTGAAGACGAAGGTATATAAGCAGATTTGCGACAGGATCAATCACCGGACCCACAACATCACCAAATATAAACGATACATATGCGATGTCCAACTTTTCTCCGCCTGCGGGACACTTTCCTTGCACTTTCAGTACGAGTTGGGGTTTGTGCAAAATGTTACCCAACGAAGAAAATCTGGAGGTCGTATTAATTTCTTACGCTATACTTTTATTACCATCAAAAGATTATTATCATTTCAAGCTAGAAAATTTAGTATTATATTTCTTTATTTAAATTTTTTTAAAATAATTTAGTATTATAATAATGTAATGTAAGAAGGGGTAATTCCATTTTCTACTTTTTCTCTCACAAGACGAAAGCAACGTNAATGTAAGAAGGGGTAATTCCATTTTCTACTTTTTCTCTCACAAGACGAAAGCAACGTTAAAGATTAATTCAAACAGCACAGAATTATTGTTGAGCCAGTTTGACGAAAAACCAGATGTAAGATTTATAATAATTGCCTGGTCAGACGATTCAACTAGATGGACAGCGTTGTTACAGATAATAAATCAATGAAAGGCATATGAACGGTTATCCAGAATTTCGCATTTGATGTTATACACTTCCAAATTATCGTAATAAGAAGTATAAAAGCACGTCTAAGGGATTTCGTTTTTTAAGGAATCGGGGAGTTTTTGCATAATGTACACGCTTCCTAGCGGCACACACAACCAACAAATCACTTGCATACCCTCTCAGATATTAACATAACCTCAAATCCAGAAACCACTAACATCGTACGCAAACAGAGACGTTGCAACATACAACGCTAGGAGAGTTGGTGTACCTGTAACATCTGAGTTTGCGCAGGTGTAACTTGCATGTGGATAGCGTATACGAAAACTCTCAGGTACGCAATGCAAAAAACACGTAATGCTTTCGAAGACGTTAACGGAATCTCGTCACACAGACGAGGGCAGTTTCATTGTTGACAAATTTCTTATCTCTCGCAAACAGTTCTCATGTCCTGCACTTTGGCAACGTTTAGAAACGACAACTTCACATGAAAACTATGTCCGGTGCTTTCTCGTATAAAACCTGCCCTTTTTCCTCTGTTTCGAAAACGTGACGGCGAACTACGACGTTTCATCAATTGAATCACGTTGAAAGTACTCAATATCTAAAATATTACTCAATCGTCAATCGTCTCATTGAAACATCGACGGGGGGNGAGAATTGACACATTTATCTGTACATGGTAACGTGCGTTCTATGGGTTTCCTTCGTACCGGCAGCCACATGCCATAATACGAGGCGGAAGCTATAATCAATTGTACAATAATACTAAATAATAAACGAGAACAACGATTAGCGAGTCATGAGTAGCGTCACCTAGAAGGCATTTTATGTTACTATTAAAATTCTCATTCAACTTAGACGGCATTAAATGAGTTGAATTTTGCATTTAAATTTTGATGGTACATTATCTCAAATTGATCCATTTGCCTTCCTCCTCCATCATCCCTGAAAGTCTGTAACATCATCACGGATACACTCCGTATAGAGATATTGTGAGACGAAATCATGGTATCATTCTACGCAGAATACACTGACGGATAAATGATCTACGCTTTGTTTGGTTCGTGAATGAATATTAATAAAATACAAGACTTACAAAAAGAGTAGATCATATCGTGTAATTTTATACTACATTCTAACAAGAGCATAGATGTTTGATACACATCATACAAATAAAAAAATCAGACATAGGAAGTTAAATACATATGCGATGGTGTAATTAAAAGTTTTTAAAGCAATGGAGAACTTATCTTACAATAACATCCTATCGATCTGCTGACGAAAGACGTAAATTGAATAATACGTTAATACTTTAAAAGAATGACATCTCAGAACCATTGCGCAAAAGAGACTTCTGCCTACATCAGCGCTGTCCAACTTATCTTTTACACTTTCGGACACATTTTTTCACACTTTCCATCGATCCGATCTTCACGGGATGGGTTTGGGTCAAATGTTGCTAATGCGTCATATTTATTTTTTTCTCGTGCAATATTTGGTACTATATTCAATCAAGGTCATTGAATAGAATATTTTTTTTATTTAAAATTTTTTTTTTATATTTAGTATTACAACAAACTGTTTTCTATATTAAAAGGTATGATGAGGAAAAGGCAAAAACTATTTTATATTTTCTTTCTCCGGACCTGCCACATCGAGTTTTAATTTTGACCGAATAGATTCATTTAAAAAAGGTGTGCCCTCTCCAACGTTTGATGAAAAAATTTTGACGTACGACTAAAATGTACACTAAGTAGTAGGTCGCAAAACGTCTTCTGGTCTACATCACGGCAACGAAGGAAGCAAAAATCCCGAGCAGTTGCTTTCTGACAAATTGAAGGTACTCGGGGGCCGATGCCTTATCCGGACAACTGTTTATGCAGCTCCGGCACCGATTCGTCCCATTGTGCTTGGAAGTAGTTGCCTGCGAAGGCTGGCAGCTCGAGGGAATGTTCTTCCGCCCAGCGTTGGATCTTGAATCTTATGCGTCCAGCAACTGATGTGTTGTTACGTCGAGGCTCATCCGACAGCTCCAAGCGACCAGTCTGACGGAACACCTGCGCACATTCAAAGTACATTACTTCCTTACAAACAGTTGCACTCTTGACTCCAGTATTGCTGGCATGTGGCTAATTTAACTATTGTGCTATCCGGAAGGGAGACACGGATCAGCGAATGATACGACCAAAAGATCACGAAGAAATGAATCGTTAGAACTACGCGCGGAGGGGTTCAGCATGTAAGCATTTTCAGTAAATTACAAATCCAAGTCATTTCCCGATGGAACAATTAGAGACTAGAGTTGAACACGCAGGGTTATGCAAGTTCCTGAAGGAGTGCGTAAGTGTAGATGTAGAGGTGGATGTTGTGAATTGAAGCGATATGAGGGAAATGTGTGTGTGTTAGAAAAGGTGGGAAGGGAAATGTGAAGTTTTATGAGGGGCAGTGAGGCACTAATGAAGGGATGAATCAAGTGTTTGGGTTATCAGTCGTACAATGTCCAAATAAATATTTATTAAAAATTGTTTAATTTAATAAATAGGCGTTTAATGGTAGAATACTTTCTATATTTAATTTGTAATTAATCATATATTTTTTACCATTTATTTAACAATTTTAATTTCAGTTCTGTGTAATATATACTTCTACATTTGTTAAATATTTACGTATATTCTGTCACTGGGTGAGATCTGGCCATTTGCAGTAAAAAAAATATATATATAATAATATAATTATATTATTACCAAGAACGCATAGCGATGCAGGCCGGTTCCTTGCGGAGGTCCAGAACCCACATATTCGGCGATGCTATCTCCAGCCTCCGGAGCACCAGCTGGTGCATTCGCCACCATCCAATGCAAGAATTCTCCCAAAGTACTATTAGCACGGGTGGGAGCATCAGGATCAGTCATGCAGACTGTGAAGAGGTCGCCGGGATCACTTGCGGACCACGTCAGCGTGGGTGGTGACCGCACCTACACACACAACTTGCATTGATTTATTCACCTCAACAACAGAGCAGCCTCGTTCGAATTACAAAAAAGTGTTTGGAAGACGAACAATCATAATAAAACGAAACCTCTTATATAGAAAGTAATTGAAAATACGTACGTCGGTGTAACGTTATCTTAACATAAGAAATATGGGAAATAAAAAGCAGTAAAAGATTTTTTCATTCTGTCATTATTTATTGATGGAAAAGGCCTTTTCCGCCGCCTGGCGGGCATCTCCACTGCTACTAATTTTTATTTTTTACCAAATATACATTACAAAATGAATATAAATTGAAACGTTCTAAAATGAATCTACTTCGAAAAGATAATAATTTTCAATATAGTATGAAAATATATAATATGTCAATATCAGACCAATTCGCTTAACATATAGGAAAGTTGACCAAATAAAACAAATTACTGCCTTATTTCAGTTGCATCCGATACTAAGTTTTATTTTGCAAATAAAGGAAGAGTGTACTCGCCGGATTCGTCAGTGATAATTTCTGCAGAGTCAGAGTGGTGATACAATCGCGGAAAAAGCGTGGGTGAGATTAAAACATAACGAGCAAGAAACTTCACGCTACGCGAGACTCTAGCAGGAACAACAGAATGACGAAGACGAAGCACGACCTTCACATGACGTCAAATATAGCTCTAAAACCTTCTCTGACCGTTCAATTGGACTAAGAAAAGCAATTCAAAAATTAGATGCTTACGAACCTTACATCGATTTTCATGCGTATAACAAGTGTGGCTTAATTTTATGTAGCATTGTGGTAGTATAGATATTGACTTTTCGAAAAAAAATATTTCAACAAGTGAGTGGAATTGTCTACAATTATTGGTGTTTCTCAACGCTTGAAAACGGAATGAAAAGTGGCACGAGTGGATTTCTTGGATTTAATAACCTTACCATTCATTTTATTACAATTATACATTTTAATCAGAAATGTTTTATTGCATTATGTCCAAATTTCTCTTTCAATACTTGTGTGTTACTGAAATTACTTTTTCCAACGATACATACAGAAAATGACAATCAGAATTCTCTTGAATCTTCTGTTTTAATGAAAAATAAACCAGAAAAGGTATCGATGTAATCCACCAATAAAAATACAGCTTGGATTGGCTCTATTAGATAAGTATGAAAATTCTTTTCTCGAAATAGAAGAAAGAAAATTAGAAAGAGTCTGGTGACCATTAAGTCGCATTTAAACATATAGCACACTAATATGTACTAACGACCAAGTCCCAACAGCTACAATAAATAATACAGAGAACCCAACTTGGATTCCTGGTACTTAACTGTCGAAGGTATTGGAGTAAATAAAATACATTTAATTTCAAAACGAAGTTGAACAGTAAATACTGCTCTATTTCTGTTGCATCCGATACATTGTTTTATTGTACAAATAAAGGAAGTGTGAACTCGCCAGATTTGTAAGTTTTTTTTATTTATTAACTAGGATCTGCTTTAAAAGGTTTTTTTCAAATACATGATGTATACATTTTTACAACAAAATATATTTAAAAAACACATTTAAATTACACTTTAAAATTACTATTTTCAAGTATACACGAGAAAGTAAGTATTTGTAAGTAATAATTCTTAAGGACTTTCCTAAATTAAATGTATGGGACGGAGGGGAGCTTGGAAGACTGGAGTAGAATATTAATGCCGATTTACTAATGTGTAATTTGGATACGAATCAAGGGGCCTTCAGTGCACACCTTAAGATTTTGTTTTGGATGACTTGTAGTTTATTGAAAGATATTTCTGCTGCCCCTCCCCATATTGGACGCGCATAAGTCACGGAAGGACGTATGATGGCTTTGATTATGGATAACGCCGTGTCTGTTCTGAGAGATGAGTTTCGATTTAATAATGGGGATAATTTAGATAGTTTTTGCCAGATTTGTAAGTAATAATTTTCGCAGAGCCAGAGTGGCGATACAATCACGGAAAAGAGCATGGGTGAGAATAAAATATAATGAGCTAAAAACTTCACGCTACGCCAGACTCCAGCGGAAAGAAAAGAATTACGAGCAAGAGGTACGACCTTCACACGTCAAAATCCACGAGCGAAGGGGCCAATTCACTACGCAACTAGAAACATGACTTACAAATATATCTCTTAAAATCGTTAGTAATTGCGTACTTATTGACAAAAATATGATTTCCAATGTGCCAAATACATTAATGTAAAATCCTGGATTATAGTTGTGTATGCAAATATTCCTGACTACTAATATACTCTTTCTCAAAAAAGAGAGAGGGTACTGCATGACAGTAAAAGCGACATATCGTCCCTGAAGAAAAAAACGCCAACGGGTGATATTTCTCCGGAAATGGTGTTTTTGTATCCCAAAGGAAACTTGTATTCCGAAAGTTATCACGACGTAAATCGTCTAAAATCCAAGAGAATAAGCTGATGTTGTCTTTTTTCCACTGAACATAAATAATTATAACTTATTTTATTATTCACACGTTTGCAACTGGTTCTTGGACAATAAAGTTTATTTAATAATACATTTGTAAAGACACAACCGCTGATGTTCACGAATGTTTTTTCAGCTTTACTGTAATGTTAGCTTTTTGACAAACGGGCCTTGGTGTTTCTCTTAAGCGACGGTATTCCAGTTTGGGCGTCGGCTGTCCGAGCGATCCCTCTTTCTTCTATCCACCATCTTCTGCTCCTAGTATCAATATCTCTCACTATACCTAACTATTTCTACCAACACCTCCAGGTGGGTAAACACAGCTAACCACAACCACCTCCTATAGATAAGCTTCAATAGCACAAAGCTACGCTTCCTTCTTTGAAATAGTAGAATAAAAAGGATAAAAAGATAGAAGAAGAGCAATCATAGTGTGTACCTGAGCGGGTTTGAGTTCCTGGCCGGGAGCCAGCGGGTCGCCCGACCCATAGCGTACTTCCAGCAGGTGGAGAGGCTCTTGGCTCAACACGTCAGGCACGAGGTCACTCAGTCCCAACCCCTGTTGCTCACCGTCGACCAAGGTCATTACCCCCACAAGGAAGACAACGCAGGAAGCAGCAGCAGCAGCAGCAGCAGCAGCAGCAGCAGCTGTTACTAGTGTTGCCATCGCGGAGTCCGAAGCCGATCTGTTGAGCTCCGCTCACATCCACAGGACAAACACTCTCTCCCCCTTTCATCACACCACGCAACCAATCACAACACGCCACGCAGAGACAAGGGAGCAATAACCACAGCAGCAACCTCTCTATACCCCCACCGCCTCCCCTTCATTTTCTATTTAAACGAGAAGTAATCACTCATTGAAATTAGCTCCAATGCCAATGTCTCAGGGAGAGAGAGACAGAGGAAAAGGGGGATTCAGATTGCAACAGGGGACAGTTTCTCACAAAAGTACGAGTTTGTTTCTTAAAAAGTACATTTTCACAAGCCTGTAAAAATATCCAGGTTTTAACTAGTAATTACTAGTGTCCCTTTGTACAAGTGAATTCTTAAAATGTTACTAGTGATAACTGTGCTAGTGGATTACAAGTATAATTTATTAACAATTGGAGTATACACTTTTCAAATAAACTACTGTAACCTACCAAGGATTTCTTACCTAGCAATAAGAGTAAGAGAACTGCGTGTTACAAAGTATTTTTTATTGACAAAATTGCGGTTGTCAAGTTCTTAATGAGAATAAGTAGAGATATTTGGGTACAAATGCACGCAAGATGAGGAAAATCTTATGATGTTAATATGTGTGAATATTTGAAGAATATGTTTAATGATGTATGAAATAAAGTCTTCCATGTCCCAATGCAGATACAAATAGGTATCGAAACGTAGAAGTCTAGGAATAGTTTAGTTTACATTTGAAATAAACGAAAAATAAAATTATTCCCACAATGTTTCATATAAGTGTTGTTCATTCTCACTTTACTTTATTAAATTTCAGGAGAGAGAATGTTTTCATAGATATTTAAACATTAGCATGAACCATTACTTTCTCGGTCCCCTTCCATAAACAAACTCATTCGACCTTTTTCATATAGGGAATGAATGTGTTTCGCGTTCACCAAGCAACAGCAAACGAATTACTTACGGGAGAGTTTTCTTTGTTGCCGAGATCATTGATTCCGGTCATAGAGTACACATTAAAATTAAGTGTAATTAAGTTTCAATGTTTGTAATTGAGAAAGGTAGGTACTACTTACTGCAGTAAGTAGATACTTACATTTATAAATTTTTTCGTGTGAACTTTAGTGTGATACTAAAGTATAATGTCGCGTAAATTTTACAGAACCTCCGATTTTCGGCGTCATTTGTCAATGCGACAATTCGCTAATTGAAATTTGAATGTTTTCACGTCATAGTGATTCGAGCCCTATAATTGTAGAATATTTAATTTCGGACATCGAGTGGCCTTAAAAATGATGGAAAAGAATACTTGGTGCGTATCTTTTACAATTTTAATTACTTATCCTGATATTGTAATTAGTCCATTATAATATCACACACAACTCAATCCTGCAGTTTCATTACCGGGCGAACACGAATCAAGAATTATGAAGAAGATAAGTGAAATTTATTTAAGAGTTGCTGATTCGCCAACTTTGTGGAGATATAGAACATCTGACAGCTGTGGATTTCCATAGTCACAGTGTATACCAATGATTCAGCGAAGGAAAGTAATGAAATATAACGAGATGCTTTTGAACCCTAGTCTTGTTTTTAACAACTCTTTACAACCAGATTTTTACAACGATTCAGCTTCAGTTCCTTTTTTCTCGTACCCTTCCAGCGAAACGTTCTCTTCGTTCTCAGCGACTGCGAGGGTGAAGATGGCTGCCAAGTCAAACAACCTGTCTTACGCTTTAATCGAGACAAGTCCGGCTATAAAAATTGGCTTTCATTTCTTGACGAACTTTTTGTCCAAGTGTAATCTTAATGCGTCTTTCTCCGGTTGTTTGATTAAATCTCTCTGAACGTGCTAAATACGAGTTTGGTAAATATCGTCAAGTATGAATTCGAATTATGACTTTATCTTTCGAATATCTTTACCAAGAATAAGACTTTTTTCCGTGTAAGGCGTATTCAGAAGCATAATTCCTTAAAACTATAATCGTTGATTTTTTAACGTAATTAAGTATTTTAAAAAATATATTCTATCCCGCATAGTCATGGAATTTTAACAGAGTTTTAATAGTGCACCATAGCGAAATCATATTCAGTTTAAGTTATAGCGTCTTAATAATTCGAGTAGTAGTACTTCAACACACGCGAATTGTTAATGTCTTCGTTTAGGAATGGATTTGGAGTTAACAGGATTCGAGTTAAAGAGCCTTCTCTGTATGATACTCTTAATTGTATAAATTATTATATTTTCTCCTTTCATTATCGTTCTTCCTGTTATGATGGGGGGGGGATAATTACTGTTTATGACGGGAGAGGTAAGTCGTTTTGTGACGTCACGTCAAGGAGAGAGAAGAACATGGGCGGAATGTACACTACGAGAAGTTTATAGAATGAGATGTGATCCTTGTATTGCTTTTTGTTATGGCTTTGTAAGATAAATTAATTCACGAGATACAAGTGGAGATGAAGATGCTAACAAACGCGAAAAATAAATGGCCCCCACACAAAAACTTAGAAGAAGAAAAAAAATAGTACAAACCCACCGAACGGTAAAAGAAAAAAAGGAAGGACGGTAATGTGAATTTAAGAAATTAGTACAGCGACCAATTTACTATGTTTCGGACCGTTTTGTACGGAACGACCCAATACGGTTGAATTGATTCAAAGAGTAAAAAAAAATACGCTAACATTTTTGAAATGGCAAACACTATTCATGTGTTACGAGCTACTCATAGATCACCAATTATGAAGAAATGAACACTTCGGTTTATTTTTAACAACATTTTCTCTCTTCAGTACACTTAAGAAC
>NNCF01127047.1:588575-599363 GCA_002313205.1 Laupala kohalensis
AGTGAATTTGTGGTATAAACTTACGACAGTAGATTCTACTTTGATATGTAATTTATAGCAACTCAAAATTAGAGGACCAGAAATCTCACTCCAGAGGATCATTATCTAATACATCCACACATCCTGTTTCATCCCTTTTCATTCGTATGCGTGTCTCTGATCACTGAGAAAGGATGAAGAAGAAAAAATAGTTCGCTGGTGAACAACAACGAAGTAAGACACTCACATCATGAAGTCTTGAATTCTGGGAGTAAGAAAACTGCATTTCTTCATAAGATGCACTCACCAGTGCATTATTTACACGAAATTATTTCTTCAACTATTTCTGTATTATGAGACGGTTTCTACATCAGTGACGGAGATTTTTTTTTTTTTTATTCTTTTTCTGTTCCCTGTGTCGCTGAAGTCTAGCCATTAACAAGGCTCTGTCTCGATTATAGTTCACAGATCATTTTATTTTCCTGTGTCCTTTCTCATTATATTTATTTATTCCTTTCTTTATGTTTTAATTCCTTTGCTGATAATTTCTACTGATTTTGTTTCCTTTTACTTAAACGTCTTAATTTACCCGATGTCTGAGCCGTACCATTTTGCCTTCTCTATGGGAGTTTCCGTCTCTAACCTTCGTGGAGGTAGGTAGGAGTCATATCTTTTATCATCCGCAATGTTATTTGCTCCATACATTCTCTTGTCAAGTCATAAAAAGCTTTATTTTGTATTAATTTACTTCAGTTCGACCAGACATTAACCCCTTCCTTCTTGAGCTTGATATACCATTCCCTTGTTTCTATATCGCAATTTCAAATCGAAAAACATATGTTCTGCTTTGTCCTCTCCATCTTGACATACACAGGTTGGTTTCTCTTTTCCACCAATAATACTGCATATCGCCACACCCTGTAATCATGGAGGATGGAGTCTAGTACTCCCATGTGTGTGAATTCGCGGGTCTAGACCAGATGTTTTTATGGCTTCTTATAATTATTGGGGCTTTACGGCTCGTCGATATCCGAGGTCATCAGAGTCCTCACATATTTGTATAGTTAGGGAAAATACTGTTACACACTAGGTAGAGCCAACATGACTCTCCCCGCGTGTGGGACTCGCCGATGACTCGACCGTACCCACTAAAAACCCTCCTGAATTACAACATAACTAAACATATAGAGGATAGGAAAAGACAGACAAAAGTTGCCTAAAACATTATAAAAACAAAACAAAAAGAAAAAATGAAAAAAAAAAAAGAAGTAACTTTAAAGAAAAGGAAAAACAAAAAAGGATGTAAATTGATACTCTTCCGAGAACATGTGGGAGGATCCCCGATCAATTTATAAATTTACGTCAAGACATAAATAAAGATCAGATAAAGGTCACATTCCGGAAGGAATCTAAAAAGGCAATTCACAATCGGTTCATTTTGCCCAAGCACAACGTCCAAACTGTTGTGTCTCCATCGACTGGCACTATATTTGAGACACTCCAAAAGAAAGTGTCCATGGTNCGCGTAAGAGGTGACCGTGGGTAACATAGCAGTGGACAAGCAGAAGACGTGTAAGGATCACTTCTTCATGTCTCTTCGCACGGAATGATGCTGACCAGGTCTTGACGAAGTCTTTTATCTTCCTCAGCTTGAAGGCGCAATTTTTTCCATTCGGCTTGTCGTGTCTTAAGAATACACGATTTTATCTGCAAGCTTTGAGTCTGACGTGAGAAATGTCAGCAAGCGCTTTCTGCGTCGCGTCCACTTCGCTGCCTCGTCAGCTTCTTCGTTAGCAGCAAAGGACTATTTCAACATTTTGAACTTCTAGAACTGCTTATTGGTATTTGTCCTAAATAGTGACGAAATTCTGTTGTTCTTACGTGGGAGTTCAAGTTGCTTCAAATGTGAGTCCTAAGCAGTGGTACAAAGGGAAGAAAATTTATCCCCATCGAAAAGAAAGATGAGCAATCTTTAAAACAATTTAGCAAACCAACAACGTGAGGTCTACTAATATGTAAAGAAAATTGGTGTTCCTCAAAATTAGATTTATTCACTTGCAAGCGGAAATACGTTCGATTCCTCCATTAGCAAATGATCAAAGCCAAAATGAGTAAAACTTCGATGAAGAGCTTTCCTTCCACTAATGGAGAGAAAATTGTTATGCAAAGGCGTTTCAATACAAGTTCACTTGCTGACGACTACGATGATCCGAGTCGGAAGCTGACAGATTGCCTCGGTTATGGCGACTCTTCCGGTGACAAGGATGTCTATCCTCACGTCCTCGTCAATCCCAGTGCAGGCATTCTGAAACAGAGCGGGTGGCGGGGAAGCACTGGGGACGTCGAGACCCCATCGAAATGAGACGAAACAACACACGAAAGTGTTTCACAAGGAAGAATTAAGGATTTAATTTGTTGTTGTTGTTTTTAGTAAAGCGATTGTTCCAGAAAAAATGTCAGGGATGGGAAAAAATCATTCGTTAGAGATATATCCACAAGGAAAAACCTATACAACATTTATTTAACAATAAAATTATTTCTCAAAGTTCCTGATCCCACAGTTCTGGCAAGACAATTGTGGAAACAACATTACAAGGAAACTGAAGTGAACGCTGAAGTTTAATAATTTTTCTAAGTACACGATGTGTTAAGGGAAACTAGAAAAGAAGTCCCTTTGTACAGAATGTTGAGTGTACGAGAAAAGTGTATTGTTTGTTCATCTTTTAGTGGATTAACAACGCGACCTCCGTCAAAGATAATAAACAATTACACCGTAGTGTTATTTAGACACAGTTTTAACAAAGATCATTTCATGGATTAGAATAATGTTCTAGTATTACATCAGGAATTCAACTATTTCAAGCATAGTATACAGGAAATGTCACACAATTTTTTATACAGAAAATTTACATCAAGACATTGACGAACTATATCATGTTTATAATGTTAATATTCAGTTAAGATGAAATTACTTCTACAGTTTTGGTTTATCGGTAAGATGTAATGTTATGTTAGGATTGTCCATTTATAATAATTTCCATGAAATTAGGGAACATAAAGAGGACTAAAAATTGTCTGCGATGTTGTGTGATGTAAGAAATTATTAATAAATTTCGCATTATATTTTCTACAAAAAGAGATAGTTCGTACAAATTATTTAATGTTGTCAGGGCGACGGCGGTTTCCCACGTTAGAGGGGGAGAAGCTGTGTCGTCCGACTTTAAGGGGAGCTGGCTAGAAAGGGGGTGGGAGATCTTAAAGAACTAGCGACAGGAGAAAAGGAGTAATAACAGCCTCGTTCTCAGCATAGACACAGGCGTAACTTAGACACACTGCCACAGACACAGAGCGTCCGGCGACGAGACAGCAAAATACCGACGGAGCGCAATGGGTTCGACTGAGACAGTTGATGTCAATTCAGGGCGAAAAGGAGAAGAGGTAGGAAGAAGACGGCAGTGACCTTGAAAGTGTATTCAGACCGAGGAACGGGTGTTGCAGGAAATTCGGAAGAGACCGGTGGAGTCGCTCCTAACCGACATCGTGGGGTGGAGTGAAGAATCAAGAACGTGGCGCTAAGAGCTAAGAGAACACGAGCTCTGACGTCTCGCGTATTATTTATGTTTTGTGGCTCTGTATCGCTCAGTCAGTTCTTCCGTTTCGTTTAGGTAAAAACGCTTCTGATGCGCGGGACATTTGAGCCCGCTTCACGACAATATCTAGATTTGTTTCGAAAACTCTCCAGAAATAATTTATTGAAAAAAGAAGCAAAGCAAGTACACCAAAGACGACTTGGAGTGTAAAGAGGTTCCTCAACTCTCCTATGGGAGCAAAAAGAGCAAAACCCATCTCTTCGATCGAACAACATTCAAAGAAATCTGTGAAAAATCAGGATCATTTTGAGACGAAAAAAATCATGAAGACAATATTCTCAAAGTTGAGAAAATCTTAGAAATATTACTAAATATATAAAAAATAATGAAAAGGTTATAATTAAAAAGAAATTATACTTAGCATGTATTAAATTATTATTTGTATTTCAATAGAAGTTAATGAAACACAATTGTTAAGTTTATTAAAAACCTTATTATTTTATCAAAATACAAAAAATGTGATTGTTTATCAGATCACATAAATGTGCGACACTTCATGATTTTGAGTCATAATTTATTTAAGAATACTAATATTTAAAAAATGGAGAATAACTTATGCAGAAAGTATTAAATCAATGGTGTGATAAATATATATTTTTCAAGGAAATTATTCCTTTTACGAAAAAACAACATTATCCGAATCGGAAATAAATGGAAATTAATAGCGGTATTACCGTTACTTTTCATAATGTATGTGTATTTAGAATTTAAGTACACATTTGCAATATTAGAAACGCTCTGATAATAGTCATGAAATACTTCCATGGATCCTCCGTGGGCGAGTCTAGAAGAAAAATTCATTTCCCACGCGGAAGCGCAACTAACAAGACGCAGTCTCACAGCCTCCTTATTTTCTCCGTCCACTACCAACTGTGGTATACATGAAGTAGACATAACTTCCTCGCAATTTTGGAAAATGTGCCTGAGAAGAGAATTTATTCATTCATTCATTAAAAAATAATCCTACATGAAATAATATTTGTACGACGAAGATTTTTGTATACTGCACACTGTATGGTGTAAAATTAATAATAATCTCTTGAAATACATTTACTTAAGGCATTGGAATATATCACATTTGAACACTAGCATTACACATACGACAAAGTGTTTTGAAAAAGTTTCTACAAATTTTAAACCTTAAAAAATAGTCTTTCAAATCCTGGTACTCTGTTTTGCATTCTGTTATTTTATCATTAAAAATTGGTTAATCTCTGCGATTAGTCGTTAAGATTCCAGAGCAGGGCAAGAAATTTCAGAATGGAACAGATCCAAGATGGAGGAGAGAGTGGGGAAAGCCTTGCTACCTCACACTTCAAGTCTTAATTTTTGTAAAAAAAAATCTTTATTTTGTCGGTATTGGATGTTTCTATGTGAGACTGAACGAGTTTTGTGTTCAACTCCACAGAATAATGTCAAACCTGTCATTTTTTGACCCTTAAAAATTACCTGTGAAATTTTTGGAATGAGGTAAAAAATGAGAGCTATTTCCCACTCATGACGTCCGATACGCACTTTTGGCCTCTGAAATACGTACTTTTTCGAAAAATTGAAGAATTAAATATTGTATTCATGAACAGTCTATTTCTGTTATATATTTATCAACCGATTACATTATAGAAGTAAAATAAATGAAATTTGGAAAAGGATGACAATCATTTATTGTAATTTTTAACAATATTTAAATCAGCCATCAATATTTTTATGGGTTTCTCCACTCCGAAACGGCAAATTGAATTTTTATTGTTAAAAAAATTAGAGAATTAAATGAGGTATACACACAAGACCGTTAAATTTGACATTTTCGATACATCACAATATTTTGAGAAAAATTGAAAAAAAATAATATAGGAAATAACTTGTTAGCTGTGGAATTCATTAAGCAAATGTTTGTAGTTTAGTCGAAATTCTTATCATAAACTCAAAACCAGAAGTCGAAGGACGAATAATGCAGATAACAGTACTTATTTTTCTTAGTTTTTCAATGAATACATAGGGTTTGCTATGATGCATGATTAAGTGAGTCATGTGAGATTTGTATAGAGTTAATGGCAGTTTATATGCTCTTGTAGTCTCCCACCAGATCTTTATCAGCACGGTAAGTAGCAGTTACTGTGAGTGACCAATGAAACAAAGGGTATTTACAGAATATGTGTAAAATTTTCATAAGAACATAAACGTTTAAAAACACTATAAAACAATGTACCTTACTGAACTCATAAGTACTTCATGAGTTTGTAATAGTGACTTCATAATATCACTGTAACAACTTTCATGTGAAGTAGCAAGTATACTTTCGTAGTATCGCTTTTCTTGTGACTGGGTTCTCGGAAGAGGAAATATCATTGGTATACACTACACATTTTAATGCAAACGTAAAATTTGTGATTTGTGATTTCTGACCTTGATCACACAAACGTGAGTGAAACATTGGTCCAAACAAGAAATCTTCCTAACATCCGCCACACGCATTGCGACTCTAATTTTAAACAGTTCTTTTTTAATTCGTCTATTTTATGTAGCTTTTTTTACATCTCAGGTCATCAGCGACCACAAGAAACATTCCATTTTCTTGAATTAATTGTTATATTGAATGAGGAGAAATCACTCACAACACAAAAACACATTGAAAAAAAAAACACACGAAATAATACATTAATGAAGAAGACAGACTCTAGAGCTTTTGCAGGGTTCCCTTTGCGGAAACACAGTGCCCTGAACTTAGAAATCAAAAACATTTCTTAAATATACCAAATAACATTTCTAATGTATTGGAAACGCCCTTCAGTGGATGCCAGGAGGTGTGCCGACTTTTCAAATCGTCACAAATTTGTATTTTTATTTAGAGAGTTTTTGTTCCGGAAAAGTGGCAAGAAACTTGTCTTCGTACGCGTGATTACAATTTTATCTCTCGTGCAATGGAGGTGGTAATACAGAGCTGTTTTGAAAAAAGCTATTTTCTTTGCGTAGAGAACTAAATAAATACTTCGTGTAAAGTCAGTGCACGAAACGCTGCGTTCCGTTCATCTGTTCAATGAAAGTACGAGACGTCAATCGAATACAGGGAAAAGATACAAAAAAATCTCTTGTGGCTACGGGGTTGGCGTGCTCGCTCACCATTAAGTTACTCTGGGTTTCAATTCTCGCAGGAACCAGAAAAAAAGTCTGTCCCAGTTCATGTATTTTGCTTTGGCAATGGAAAAGCGAACCCTCTTTCTTCTATCCACTTCCTACTACTCCTAGTATCAATTTCTCTCACTATACCTAACTATTTCTACCAACACGTCCAGGTGGGTAAACACAGCTAACCACAACCACCTCCTATAGATAAGCTTCAATAGCACAAAGCTACGCTTCCTTCTTTGAAATAGTAGAATAAAAAGGATAAAAAGATAGAAGAAGAGCAATCATAGTGTGTACCTGAGCGGGTTTGAGTTCCTGGCCGGGAGCCAGCGGGTCGCCCGACCCATAGCGTACTTCCAGCAGGTGGAGAGGCTCTTGGCTCAACACGTCAGGCACGAGGTCACTCAGTCCCAACCCCTGTTGCTCACCGTCGACCAAGGTCATTACCCCCACAAGGAAGACAACGCAGGAAGCAGCAGCAGCAGCAGCAGCAGCAGCAGCAGCAGCTGTTACTAGTGTTGCCATCGCGGAGTCCGAAGCCGATCTGTTGAGCTCCGCTCACATCCACAGGACAAACACTCTCTCCCCCTTTCATCACACCACGCAACCAATCACAACACGCCACGCAGAGACAAGGGAGCAATAACCACAGCAGCAACCTCTCTATACCCCCACCGCCTCCCCTTCATTTTCTATTTAAACGAGAAGTAATCACTCATTGAAATTAGCTCCAATGCCAATGTCTCAGGGAGAGAGAGACAGAGGAAAAGGGGGATTCAGATTGCAACAGGGGACAGTTTCTCACAAAAGTACGAGTTTGTTTCTTAAAAAGTACATTTTCACAAGCCTGTAAAAATATCCAGGTTTTAACTAGTAATTACTAGTGTCCCTTTGTACAAGTGAATTCTTAAAATGTTACTAGTGATAACTGTGCTAGTGGATTACAAGTATAATTTATTAACAATTGGAGTATACACTTTTCAAATAAACTACTGTAACCTACCAAGGATTTCTTACCTAGCAATAAGAGTAAGAGAACTGCGTGTTACAAAGTATTTTTTATTGACAAAATTGCGGTTGTCAAGTTCTTAATGAGAATAAGTAGAGATATTTGGGTACAAATGCACGCAAGATGAGGAAAATCTTATGATGTTAATATGTGTGAATATTTGAAGAATATGTTTAATGATGTATGAAATAAAGTCTTCCATGTCCCAATGCAGATACAAATAGGTATCGAAACGTAGAAGTCTAGGAATAGTTTAGTTTACATTTGAAATAAACGAAAAATAAAATTATTCCCACAATGTTTCATATAAGTGTTGTTCATTCTCACTTTACTTTATTAAATTTCAGGAGAGAGAATGTTTTCATAGATATTTAAACATTAGCATGAACCATTACTTTCTCGGTCCCCTTCCATAAACAAACTCATTCGACCTTTTTCATATAGGGAATGAATGTGTTTCGCGTTCACCAAGCAACAGCAAACGAATTACTTACGGGAGAGTTTTCTTTGTTGCCGAGATCATTGATACCGGCAGTAGCGGGCGATATTTTTTGCCTCTTCTTGATTGCTCACAAATGAAATTAGTGACGCCTCTGGTAAGTAATAAACAATAGGCGTAGGAATTTTCACTTAAGTTACGTCACGCGAGATTCAAATGATCATGTACTATTCACAATTTCTCCATTGTCCTCTTTACATTGAAAAACCTCAGTGAAACTTACGTACATTTAGAAGAAATGGGGAAAGTAGTACAACATACGTTACTCAGGTAAATAAAATAGTCTTGCAACTTAAAAGTAAACAAGCATTTACTTACAGAATACAGGTTAGGTTAAATTTTCCGTGAGATGTAATCGTACGAGATAATCTGGTACTAATTTACAACAAATACATAAAAATACATACAGTAAAATCATCCCGTATTACTTGCATCTTAACACGATACACAAACAATTCCTATTCATCTAATCTGTTTTCCAATCGGTTACCGAAGTGTTAATACTACTTTTTTCATTCTCTTTTCCTGGATTTATTTTTTACAAGGCAGTAAGCACACAACATCGGCTAGGATTAGTACTGGACAAGTATGTTTCCAGATTACTGGAACACAAGAACAACATATGTTCAAGAGGGGACGGATGAACTTATTTTATCACAATACCCAAAGAGTTATATGAGATAAGTTATTTTAATTTGAATTATAAATTTAAAACATTAGTTTACCTATACTCCTTTCAGTTTCGAAACTCGTTGAATCCATAATTCTGTCAAACTGTAGCTCTATACTGGTATGGTGAGAATATCGGTCTGTATTTTTATTTTGTGATCTTCCTGAAAGAATAAGTTTGTACCCTTCTAAATAAACTGAAGTAGAGGAAACATATTGGGAAGTCTCTTGTCATTGATTAATTTTATCTCGACGGAAGTTGGAAAACAAAGGTGAACGTCTTTTGACCTTATCCTTCACGAAATAACTGCTTCGAAAAAACTAGTTCCTTTAGAAATGCTGATCGAAGTCTTCAATTCCAAAAGAAAAGACTATTCCGGAACATTCTAATATTCTCGAAAGATGCATTTCAATCTGACCACGAACAGTTCCTTCAAATCACTTGGGATGTTCATCGCAAACGTGTTGTTTTTTCCGAATCATTTTCACCTTCCAGTAGGAATTGGTTATTAGTAGCAACAGTGTTATAATTGTTGACTGTTAAATTACTTCGAAAGGTTTCACACAAGTCACGGGCACAGGCCGAATGCGACCAGCAGACTGTGCTTTGGAGACCCCTGGAGTTAAAGGTTGATTTACATGCTGCCAATCGGTACGACAGTCACTGGATACCAGTTACTGGCAGCGAGATAAAACATCACGCCAGTCACTGGCACTGCCAGCGACCCAAGGACGCGCCAGTCGCCGGCAGCTTCAGCAGTTCAAACAGAATTTGTTCTACTGGCGCGTGACAGTGCCCTCCTCCAACATGTATCGCTTGAGGAGAGAGGTGGTAGTTGTCATGCGCCAACTACTGGCAGCGCGTAAATCAGCCTTTATAAGTCACAACGTTAATGCGGGTTGAATACTCAAGCGGGAAATTGTTCCATTCGTTTTGTGACGTGAAAACTCTCCAGTCTCTAACACGGAATAAATAACGTGCACCGTCCACAGAAGGAAGCAATGCCTTCTTGATTGCCATGCCTTCTTCAGTTCAGAAGGCTGTGACTAAAGGTTCTCGTGCCTTCTCCTTGGAACACGCGTTTCATTTAACCTCAACTTTCACCGTAGTAATATCCTCTCTCTGTCAGATGCTGACGATTAATTAAATATCAATGCATCGCCTTAAATTAAAAAAAAACTTTTAGCTCAAAGTAGTTTAACAAAAAGTATTTTGAAGTAAGTAACGCTAATAGAGCACACATTAAAATAGAGTCAATTAAGTTTACATGTTTGTAATTGAGAAAGCTAGATACTACTTATTGCAGTAAGTAGATACATTCATAAATACTTTCGTTTGAATTAAAAGTAAGATATTAACGCGGGTCGCGCAAAAGTCCCGCAACTTCCGATTTTCGGTGTCATTTGTCAAAACGACAATTCGCTAATTGAAATTTGAATGTTTTCAGGTCATAGTGTTTCGACCCCTATAATTGTAGAATATTTAACTTCGGACATCAAGTGACCTTAAAAATGATGGAAAAGAATACTTGGTGCGTATCTTTTAGTTTTAATTACTTATCCTGGTATTGTAATTAGTCCATTATAATATTATCACACACAAATCAATCCTGCAGTTTCATTACCGGGCGAACACGAATCAAGAATTATGAAGAAGATAAGTGAAATTTATTTAAGAGATGCTGATTCGCCAACTTTGTGGAGATATAGAACATCTGACAGCTGTGGATTTCCATAGTCACAGCGTATACCAATGATTCAGCGAAGGAAAGTAATGAAATATAACGAGATGCTTTTGAACCCTAGTCTTGTTTTTAACAACTCTTTACAACCAGATTTTTACAACGATTCAGCTTCAG
>NNCF01127047.1:600144-620455 GCA_002313205.1 Laupala kohalensis
TAGGGAGAGCCAACATGACTCTCCCCGCGTGTGGGACTCGCCGAATGACTCAACCCTACCCACTAAAAACCCTCCTGAATTACAACTCAAATCTCAAGTATCAACATATCTCATTTTAAAGAAAAAGAAAGAGGAAAATGGAAGATACCCTGATAGCCCTAATAGCGTCGCGATCGAAAAGAACAAAGAAGTGACAAAGGAAGGTGAGGAGAGAGAGAGAAAGGAAGTATGTTGTAATTCCGAATGCAATTTTATATTTTCTCCCAAAGTGCACACGCAACGTCACATATTAATTCTGGAAGCAAAGATCGTAACAAAAGTTGTGCCCCCCCCAACGTTTTATGAAAAATCCGATGTAAGATGTACAATGAGTGGAGGGCCGTAAAAACTTTTCGCGCGCCACCAGTTGGCGTTCGGTTATTGTTCTCACTTACGATTCTCGATCGGAGCGGGGGTTTTTTTCTCCGCAAATCTTTGCTTTCCTTATGGCAAGGGCGTATCCAGTTCAAAACGTAAGATGGGGAAGATTTCTGAATTCAACCTACATAAAAGAGAATTGAGTTTCATACAATAATAAACACTAGGAATAACAACACTTTGTTTAAAACAACGAATTTTTAAACAATATTTGTGAGGATTAGTTGCAAAGTTTTCAACTACTTCTTTTACTAAATGTTCCATATGGAAAATTGGGTATCTGCCCCACTTTGCCCGAGCCTACATACGCCCTTTGCCTTACGGACCTATTTCTTCCCATTTCTCTTACACAAGTCACGGTTAGGTGAAGGACCTCAATACCTCAACCTCGCCCCAAGACTAATAATAAAGAAATAAAAGAAAATCGCACTGCTGGGAACGGCACACATACTAAGAAAATTCTNGGACTTAACCTTATTACCACAAACAAAATCAAGCGAGAAGTGAAATAATAATAATAATAATAATATAAATAATAATCGGAAAGACAGGAGTTGAGAGCGTTTAAGCCGCTGCTTTTGAGATTTCTATTCCAAAATGCAAACATTGCGTGACCATTAAAGTGAACATTTAAAGTCATTGAACAGGAGTGGTAAGTACCATTAAAGCGTTTTTGTTGTTGTTGAGTTTCCTCTGAGTTGATGGGTAATTTGTGGTGAAATTGGATCGATGGTAAAATAAAATCAGGAATGAAATGAAATATTGGATAATATATTCACTGCAAATATTATTATTAACGGCCCCTCCGTCTCCCGGCGCACACAACACAGCAACAACTAGCTTTTCACTTCAATGTCCCAATTACAAAGCTTTAACTATTACTAACTACTCCCACTAACGCCTCCACATGAGCCAAGTTGTTGGTAATCCCAGCTAACCCTTCATCTCCTAACAATAGCCCTACCACCCACCTACCTCCTACCTTCTACCTCCTATCGCTCCGTGTAGATACATCTCCCGTTTACAAATACTACAATACAAAAATAGATAAACTTCCATCGCACGCAACACTTCCCCTCAAGAAATTCTACAATGAGTGCAACTATTATATTCATAAGAATAACACACATTCGCGTTATGTGATGTAAAGAATTCATTTCATTTAACTTCCGGCTTACTACAAATAAATAAATAATTTAAAAAAACTTTATTGTAAAAAACGCAAAAGGTTCAAACAGCGCATGACAATAAGCTAAGTTACTCCCTGGAATCAAGCAAGGGACCATCTCATCAATTCCGATTAAGAACCCCAAGGCAGTGACAGATTTAATACTTACAAACAAAAAAATAATAATAAAACCTAGGGAGGAAATAATAATTCTTCCGAACGTCATATCTCTGCATTATTCTTAAATATCACATGATGGACAATTTTCTCTTCAAATAACCCAAGCGATATGACGCGCGAACCGACTTAAAACGACAGTAATTAACTAAATGAAATTGTATTAAACATAGTTTAAACAAAACAATATTTTTCTTAAACAATGTACCTTTTTTCTTATTGAGTTGAGAAAGAAAAAGTTCGAAATATGGCCTGTCATCCTCATGTCCTATTCCCGTCAAGAATTTGAAACATAGTACAAAGAGAGGTCTCGACTTTCATTTCATTGAAGCGTATTGACATGTACTTTCTCTGCGTATGAAATACAACCTTCGATTTTCTAAACAAGATACGTGTTCGACACATCTCGAGAGTCGCTGCAACCGGTTTTGTTCATGGACACCGGAATTCCCTCTCATATCCCACTCTCACTACACACATTACACCCCCCTCCCCCCCATCCTCCTCCTCCTTCTTCTTCTCCCGATCCCCGCTCCACACCCACTCTAACGGAAGACCTTGAAACCACACTGCAAGAACAACTGCCGGACGGACGGACGGACGTATCTGTATTGTTGTAACAAGTAAAGAACACTTCGCAAGGAGACTATACTTATACAATCTCCATGCTACCTCGTAATTTTACGCTGGAATACACTTTTTTTTGTAGATCCCCGACTTCCACTAGCTGTGGAGTGTACAACAAAAATAGCTTTTTGTTTCATCAATATCACGCTTTTTTAAACATTTCGGGTTTAGAAAAATTAAAATTCATTCATAAAACGAAATTTTTCACTCGAGTATACGCAAAACAAAATTACAAATTCAATGGTGGTAACCGTGTTTTTCTGCGATTTTTCTGGTTCTCTCCACAGATACTAGACGCCAGGAGTCTATAACAAAAAAAATACAATAGTAGTTACAGAATTTTTGGAAAGTTGAAATTTGGATAGACGTGGGTATTACAACACTGACATTCAAGAAAAAACAACATGTTTTACTCCTAATATTGGAGAGAGGGTGAATTGAAAATGACAAACACAATATAGAGTAAGTATTAAAGATAATAAGAACATTTTATTTACATCAAGGCAAAATAATTTGACGATAAAATAATAAAAGTCGAGGTGTTTGTAGCATACAAAAGTTTTGATAAAGGAATTTCATTGTCTCAGTTCGTCGTCGTTTCTATCACAGTGTTTAACAAAAGAGCATTGCAATCCTTAAGAAATTCATTACAGGTTTCACATCGATGCAGTAAAAGAAAAATAATTATGATCTTATCAACAAAATGGCAGAGTACAAATATTCTTTTTACAGAGCCAACGTTTCGGCAATTTATTTTGGCTTCATCAGAGCTGTATGATATGTAACCACACCATCATCAGTTACCACAAGCCATAACCTCTCAATACAACCCACTACATCTCTACAACCTTCCTGGTGTAGGTCAAAAACAAAAATGGCAATTCATAAGTTCTGTCATGGTGAAACACTTCTACCACTGCTGCCAACCTCATTTGTCAATAATATTTTTGTACATGTTACTTAAATTGTATGGTGGTAATTGATGATGGTGTGGTTCATATCATACAGGTATGTTGTTTTGCATTACAATAAGCCTTTTTGGGTATGTTTTCGTAACAGTTATTTCATAGTTAGATAGTGAGTAATCATTGATATATTGTTTGTGTTAATAAGGTGTTTCAAAGTTGTACTCGAAATAATGTAAATTGTAAGTTCTTTGTAGCCCTGATGAAGGCAAAATAAATTGCCGAAACGTTGGCGTTGTTAAAAGAATCTTTTATTGATGACCAGTCCTCGAATATATCGTTCCGTTAAATAATATATATTGGTGAAGATCAACATCATACTTTTCTAAATCCACTGAGAAGTGATTCATGCTGAACATTTATCGAGGAAACATGAAAATGCTCTAAAATGAAAGTTTCAATGTTTTCCCCCGAATTCTAATGCGATTCTAATACCATCCAACATGATTTAGATCAATTAAAAAAAGGGGGGGGGGGGAAATTCGATTCCTCTAATTCGCTTCGACCTAACTTTGCCCTAGATTAAATCGAAAAAATGTAATTACAATTGAATAATATTGCAATGTAAGACACAATCAAGTTGATAATATTAAATAAATATATGTTGTCTGCGTTAAGAACTTTTTACTATTTGAGGAATATATGTCCTATCAGAGTTCTTAGAATAATTTATCATTCGATTGTTAATAGTAAATTACAATACAGATTAAGCTGTTGGGGAGGTGAATACTTATCAAATATAAATTCAATACTTATTGCTCAAAAGAAAATAATTCAGATAATGATGCGTTCCGGAAGAACTGAACACTCGCTTCCATTGTTTAAGCTCTGGACATTCTGCCTTTAAGGTATTTGTTTGTTTTTAGGATTCTTAGAATATTTTTTACCAGAGGGAATTGTAATATTTATTCCAGACGATTAAAGTCGCAAAATAGGGTTGTATTACTAACGGCAAACAATGAAGCTTATCGTAGATTTTTTTACTTTCTGGTCATTGAAATCTTATAATTTCTTTTTGCCCTCAAATGTAACTTCGTCAGGAAGGTTGTCCAAATTTACGAGAGAGCTTTAAATCTTGGTTGCTTTCACATGAAGATATGGAGGTTTAGTTTCGTTTAATGCAAAGTTTAAATATTTTCAGATGAATCGAACACATTCACTGCTCAACCATTCTCTTTAATTACTGTAATTTCAATGATTTTAGGTCTCCTTATCTTCTAGAAGTACTCTGTGTATATTTTAAGACTTTAATATAAAATGCGTAGTTGGGAAGAGCCCTAACTACACCTAACCACATTTTCCACTTATTTAGTTATTATATAAGGTCATTTCATTATTTTTATCTTACGTTTTTACATCTATTATTTCTGTATTAGTATTTCAACTTTATGTGTCTTGTAATAGTATTAGAGAAATTTATATTTGTTTCATTGTGTGATACTTTGTAACTTTGTGAAATAAATAATCCGAGTCTAAATTCTATGAAGGGACCGATGATATGAGTGGCGAGGATACCAATCGAGAGAATGAGCCAGGTTCGTCTCTGACCGGTGAGGGGAGGGAGGCAGACCAAACACTGTGGATGAGGATGGGGTCTAATCCTATCCGAGCCGCTGCTACCAACTGACAGTTCAATAAAAATAACGTAAATATCAATCTCTCAGGGAAGGGTTTTGTTTGTGATTAACCATAGGACAATATTCGAACAGCCCATCTTCGTCTGCGCAGTGAAATATGAGTAAATAATTAACGACTTTTTTTTAGCAGACAATAATTTATTTTTTAGAATTAAGTGGAAAAACAACATCACAAAAACAACAATCCAACACTTTAAAATTTTAGAACAATATCACTGAATTCTAAAAAATAAATTATTGTCTGCTAAAAAAAGTCGTTAATTATTTACACCTATTATTAATTTTTATCACCAAAGCATTTTGGGAGAATTCAATTTCTTTCATTCCCGTCAACACCATACTTTGAACGAGCGAGCTCATTACTCCGAAGGACTGCATTATCTTCTTCTACATTCGAAAGAAGAGGAACAACAATAGCGCGACGCGCGCAATACAAACGTGTACCCGGGAATTCACTTCCTATTTTCAGTTTTGCATACATTTCCTTCGAGTGCCCTACACGTGGAGCGGATATGCGATAACTTTCGGTGAAAATGGCTACGAGCCGGGAATCGAACCCGGGACTCCTGCTTTGATCGCAGGGGTGTTAACCACTACACCACCCCCCGTTCGCATTTCACTATTGTGGTCCGGGTGGAAACGGTGTACTGTTGTGGAAGGTGAGCGGGTGGTGTAGTGGTTAACACCCCTGCGATCAAAGCAGGAGTCCCGGGTTCGATTCCCGGCTCGTAGCCATTTTCACCGAAAGTTATCGCATATCCGCTCCACGTGTAGGGCACTCGAAGGAAATGTATGCAAAACTGAAAATAGGAAGTGAATTCCCGGGTACACGTTTGTATTGCGCGCGTCGCGCTATTGTTGTTCCTCTTCTTTCGAATGTAGAAGAAGATAATNAACGCAAAGTTAGTTAAACATCTTCAAACGCATGTTAATAATTTTGGTACTTCGAAATATATCGCCATCCTCACGACTTTAAAACGACCAAACGTATCTTTAAGGCCCAAATGCCGTAACTGAAATATTTTGGTTGATCTACGCACACTGGCGTGCACAAAAAATAATATGTGTGGGGGAGGGGGGGGAGGATTTGAGTATTAACTATCCACATTCTGTGGTAGTCTGTTATTTAAAAAAAAAACTTGCAGATCGGGTAACGTAAACATTGTCAAAAAAAAAAAAAGTTTGCAAACGACGTATGACCACGTAAGGGATAATAAACTCTCCGGAAATAAGCAAGGGACCATCCCATCAATTCCGATCAAGAGTCTAAGGGCAGTGCCGGATTTCATATTTATGAAAGCAATTATTTAATACATTTAATTATAAATATATAATGAAGGTAATTATAGGTGAATAATTGTAATTATTATTTCTTCAAATAGGCCTATTATTTCATGATAGTTCAATTTTTTTTCTTTTAAGTAATGATAAACTTTAAAGGAGAGCCTTAGTAAGTCAAGAAATGGCACAATACGCCTCCACGTAGGTTATTCATCTCACAATATTGGAACAATTGTTCAGAATAAAGAAGTCGAAAAAACTATCAATGCACACAGTGCTTCGTTATTCGACAACAAACGGATCCTTATTATTTAGATTTCACATGTAACGTATTTTTTCGCTATAATGTGAGGTTATTGGATGCTTCATCATACTCATAAACAAAGGGGGAAAAGGAGGTTGCTCTTATAAGAATAAACATTGAAATTGGGTTAGAAAAAATAATTTATGTATGAAATAAATGAACTCGTTCAGATTTTTGCGTAATAAGAAAATATTTTTTTGAGAGGATGGTTACGGAAACGAATTTGCAGGATGTCATAACGTAATTAAACTCTCAACGTGCGAACCTTCTAATGACATCTGAGGGGTGCAGAAAGTGAGTCCCCAGTGCCTCGTTGTTAGAGAAGTCATAATAGCAGCAGAACACTTCGTGGTATTGTAATAATAATAATAAAAACAATTACAGAATCATGAATAATATAATAACGGAATAATTAAAATAGGTTCTTCTCTTTTAATTATGTAATAGAATTAGCTTCACTAATGCATTAATCCACCAGCTTACTTCTCGCTACATTCCACGTTCTAGTTGTAATTTTCTTTTCTGTAAATCATAAATAAATAAATAAATAAACTTCATTGTCAAAATATCATACAAAACTGCGTATGACCACGTGGAGGACGATAAACTAATTTACTCTCCGGAAGCAAGCAAGGGACCATCCCATCAATTCCGATCAAGGGTTTTAAGGCAGAGGTTCTAAAGCAGAGTTCTGGAAGTCTGTTGATAAGTTGTTTCTCATATTCAATTGTCAAAACAATTGTGGATCAACAACAAAATAGATCCAGGTTCACCAACAATACAACGCTATACTTGCTCATTGAATGCCAAGAAAATGCAGGAAGATAATTCGCTGCACGCTCGCCGAGAATCCACATCGTGTTAATTTCACGCTATTTACATAATCTTCATTTCCTAGCTCATATATTGGTTCAAAGACCTTAATAACCCATCTTCAGTGCTTTCTCCAATCACGTGGACTTTTCGTACTTTTACGTATACCCCCATCGAAAATCCAAATTTTAAAAATACGATTGCATTATTTTGTACTTGAAAATATTGGATATTTAAACGAAATGAAGAACCGTTTTCAACGTTGGATCGACAGAAACTGACAGAAACATACATCAAAAGAATTTTACGAATTTAATTAAAGACGAAATACTAGATAAAAGTGTAAGTTCGAGTTGGAATCAACGAGAGTAGATTCTTTCTAAACCGATCTGGCCGGGACTGAAACCCTAAACGGTTAATGCGAGGCTCCCGAGAATACTCTATTTTCGTTCAGAAGGATCCTACAATTTCATCTAGTTATCACGAATAAACATGCAAATGAGACGTCATGCCATCTTATTTTATTGCTCTGTATTTACATACATATATACATGAACCAAAACGACAAAATTGATTCATAGAAAAATAGACTCGGAAGCAAGAGGGGAATCACCTCCCCCGCGCCGTTGTGCCCCGTTGTCACCCCTAACACATCGCACACCCTCTTTTACTTAGCAGGAAAGAAAGGTCCGTCACACAATCAGTGCCAACTATTATATGCTGAGAGAGAGGTAACTGTTCCATGGAATAGGCCGCTGTATCTGAGGCGGGTTAACAAGAGTCAACTGTATAGAATAAGACGTGTAAGACTTAAATTAATAGTAATAATAATAATAATAATAATAAATTTATTGTCAAAAAACAGTACAAACTGCGTATGACCACGTGGAGGACGATTAACTAATTTACTCTTCGGAAGAAGGCAAGGGACCATCCCATCAATTCCAATCAAGGGCCCTAAGGCAGAGGCCGATTCAAAAATTTCAGCAAAAGTTCCTAAATAATATAAAAAGTTAGCTACGTGTTATAATTCTAATAGAATGTCAATATGTTTGAAATTTAACACAAAAAATTTATTTTACATGTACTATAGATTATTCTGAGTATAGTGTTTAAAAAATCGTAAGAGTTGAAAAAACACTAAATTCACGATTTATTGTTATAACAAACACGCCCCTAGACAAAGCCTAGAGAACCTGTATAAGAAATCCGCCTCCACCCGAAGGAAAACCGGAGAAAAACCCGGGTCAGGATGGGGCTACAGAATTTACGTACACAACCGTGCCAAAGTTGAGTACACATAAAACTAAATTAATATGAATCATAAGAGACAACACAATCATGCAAGAAAATAGTATAAAACCAATAATAAAAAAATGACCTTTCTGGTTATAAGTATTTCTTATCGGAAGTGGAGACTCTTGGGACACGGATTTTTTGGACATCCCTTCTCGAAAGAAGACAAAAACGTGCGATGAGATGCAGGCGAGGCGCGACGAAGGCTGCGCTTAAAGCGAGTGCGGACGCGACGAAAGGACCCAGAACGCGCCAAGATGTCGACCTCCTCGCAGCGAAGTACGCTCCCCCTGCTTCTGTGGGCGGCGGCTGTCCTCGCGGCGAGAGTCTCAGCGGTGGACGGCGACGAGGGATTGGAAACTATGAAAGCGTTCGTACCAGAGGTGCGTACCAGACGCAGTGGCCTCACATCACCCATACATCTCACGAGGCCTACTACCTATACTCTTATGATTTTTAAACACGATACTCAGAATAATCTATAGATCGATAATAACTTGTACAAGTAAATTTACAAACATATTTGCGTTAAATTACAAACATATTGACATTATATATGTATTATAACTCGCAGCTAACTTTTTATCTTATCTAGGAACTTTTGCTGAAATTTTTGAATCCGCCTCTGCCTTAGGGCCCNCCCTTGCTTGCTTCCGGATAGTAAATTAGTTTATTGTCCTCCACGTGGTCATACGCAGTTTGTACTGTTTTTTGACAATAAATTTATTATTATTATTATTATGTATTAAAAAGTTCAACTATTATTTAATGTTTCGGATAATATTCATGTTCCAATTTAAATAATAATAATAATAATTTAGCAATACGGACGTGTCTCCCTCCACCGGCATCTGTGCGCGTATACGCTATCGACGTAAGGAGAGAGCGAAAATCAGCGTGTCCGTTAACGGGGAACGTTTCAACCATCTCTCCTCATCGAATACAGATATCTATGTGGAAGTCTTTCGTCAGGAAAAGTCGCGATATGGGGTGAATTATTTGACGCAGTCATCCCCGCGGGCCATTTTCCATCGATCTCGCTCCGACACGGGACGGTGTTTGAAAAAATGTTGCCGAACTAATGAATAATATTTATTCCTTCATTTGTAACGCCACATTTTGATTCCCATCAACAATTTATATTATTTCAAGCTGGAGAAAATTAATAGTATATTTATTTTTTAAAGTATTTTTGATATTTAGTTTCTGTTTTCATGCTGAAATGTATGTCGGGGTAATTTGTTCTGTTATGTTTATTGTTATTTCTTGATCACCTGACGACGACATTAATCCAAGTCTGAACGTTGTAAGCTCTTCGCAGAAAATATAAATATTATTCAAAGTTCATAAAACGTCGTAAATTTATTATTTGGATGTTGGTAGTGGTAGAACTATGTCATATTTTCTCTCACCGGTGATGCCACATCAAACAGTCGTTCTGACTGCATATATTTATAATACAAAGCAAGACTGAGTTCCCTAAGGTTTGATGTAAATTGCCTCGTAACTCGCGGAACGTGAGAAAAGTTTCGCAGGCCATCTGTTGGATGTGATTCGATGTACTCAGGTCATTGGTGGTTTTAAAATATTTATCGATGTTACAAATGCAACTATTTTTTTTTTTTTTGTCAGCGTTTCTTCACAATATATAATCAAAGTATGCTTAGCGCGTTTACCCTAACCGTTGGTTTTCCGTGGTTCCCAACGGTGCTCAATGAAGGAAACAAGTCACTTAAGAATACGTAACAGCTGAGATTTAAAATTAAAATAAAAAAATAGCCGTGACATTATTTAATTTATTATTATTATTATTACTTATCACTTAATAGTTTTTTCTTTCTCCACTACTGATATTAGTATCGTATACCAAATATCGAAATCGTTTAATATTTCTGTTTTACTTAGTTTCAGTTCATCGTGAGTGAATACCAGTGTGTAGTAAGCACAGCCCACGGCACATTTTAGGGCCTCTGTAAGGTGCACGGACCCTAAGCCCCGTCATATCTTCTATACATTTATGTTCAAATAAAGCCCTTATAAATTGAATTGAATAATCAAAGTAAATACCCGACCTTATGGTGAAAGTACACAACGTTTCAACTTGATGTTGAATTCGTCGTCAGGTTTCAACCTTAAGTTGAGACGGCATCGAGAATAATTAAAAACTTGACATTCGGAGAAGGAAGGAATTGGTTTTTTTTTTTTTTCTTCGTTCATATTCAGTAAACGTCTTTTCACGTGTTTTGAAGTCGGTGTAAAAAATATTCTTCTATTAAAACATCAAACAAATTTATCATCTCTACGTCTAAAACAACGACGCATCATTTGAATGTGTTCTAGGTTTCGACTTGTTCTAGTGGAAACAGCGCTTCGCTATCTGAATTCATTAAGGGAACGATTGACGCGCATTCCCCCTTTCTCGCTCACACGGAGTTAGTGAGTCTGTTACTCACTCGTTCTACGAGGGTCAAGAGATTCGAAATCCCGCTCAAACGTTATCCAGGAAAAATTCCATTTCCAAATTTAAGGAAGTAAAAAATGTTTGCACAAAAAAACAAAAAGTCCCAAGAAACACTTTTTGACGGTATTTCCCTTCTCAACGTATTGCGGTTAGGTCAGGTATTGAATTTTTGTGGACCGTCTTTATTCTATCAAGATCTCTCGTAGAACAACAAAAGTTGAGAATTATAGTTAATAACTCTACTAATAGAGTCCTATACATGGTGTGGTACTTTCGGTCTACAAAATGGATTTATGTCACAGAAATATTTAAAGGTGGATTCATTCTCAATCAATTTCGTTTAGCATTGCGAAGGATAAAGCTTAAAAGTCTCATATTGATACAATGTGAATTACTCCCACAGGACGGGCAGCGCCACAGCGGTTTCACCTGTACTTGGTGAATCCCCGTATTGGTTTCGTTTCTTTGAGGAAAGTGTTCTGCCTAAACAATTATAAGAGAATTTGAATAGTGAATTGGCTACTCCATCGTTTTAATTTACTTCTTTTAATTAATTTTAATTTAGAATCGTCTATTTAATGACACTTTACTAATGCCTTTTAAGGTTTATTCTCACGAACCTATGTTCACAGAACGATAAGCGTATGGATGATAAAGCCGGGGGACGGAGAGGGGACCGGAGGTTGAGAAATAGTGAGTTATTCGAGAAGACTTTTCTTACACGATTTCATTACTGGAAAACAATTAACATAATGGAAAATGTATCAACAATGGATCCACAAGGATGGGAAGTGATAAAACTGGGTCTCAACTAATCTGCACTTAGCGAGGGCTCATACTAAAGTAAAGAATCCTTACTAATATAACCAGTTTCAAGCACTATATATCAACTAAAAAGTGAAGTTACCGTCTCTGTTGGTTCTGTGCAAATATTTTCGTGACAAGTAGTAATTGAAAGCTGTATGTGAACAGGACTCAAATGCATTCTAATCGCTTTATGAAGTAATTTGATTTCAACAATGTGTTCATTGTTGCGAGTACTCAACATATATTTCTGGACATTATCATTTGCTATTGTAAAAACATATGATTGTCCAATGTTCTACTAACAAGAATCAATGTCATTCATGATAAAATAATATTTCTTAATACAGGGTACGATCTTCAACATGACGAGTTTTAATTTATCACTATTATTATTATTATTATCATCATAGGCTTATATACATAGACCCAACAGCATTATGCTCCGGTCGTCCAGAGGGGAATACGATGAGATATTTCTGTCTCCCTCGCACATCGTCTTAGGTGGGGGAACTCTCTTCCCTTCACTGACTGCTGCTCGCAAGTCGTTGCACAGTCCCTCCCCCTCCAAACAGATGTCTCATGTTCTCAAGGGCAGTCAGAAGCAGAGACTGGTGCCTCTATTTATCTTTAACTCTGATTATTGTACGTGTGGACGTCGTGTGTTATAGGTGTTGCCAGCCATACCTACGTCCGCCATGGAGGTCTCCTTTGGAGACGCGAAGATGGAGTGGGGCACAGCAGTTACGCCCTCCGCTTCACTGGAGCCACCCTCCGTCTCCTGGAGTCCCAATGACGATGCCTTGTACACGCTCGTCATCACCAACCCAGACATCCCCACCATGGAGAAGCACATCTACGGAGAGCTCGTACACTGGATGGTAACAATACATTCATTCACATCATTTAATACATTTTGTTGCTTATTTTTAAAGTCTCTCTCTGAGTCCGAAAATACTCCATTTGCTATTATTTCTGGCCGTTATCATCATAAATTGAAAATTTGAAAGTGCCCTAACAAATATTGAATTCCAAAATTCTATACAAATATAAAACCAAAGATTTCATAATATTTTGAGTTGATTCTGGTTGGAGATAAATTTATATTCTGTCCCTTCCGAATATTTTTTTTCCGTTTTGAGTTTAGTGCCGAGGATCTATTCTGCGCGCGCAAACCGGCAGCTACTACTCTAATGACACACCTTCCTTTTTTGCCCATATATCGGTCAACGTAGGATAAAATAAGCTTCATTTCATGTGGACCTTATTCCATAGACGTGGGAACTAAGGTGTTATTTTAATTCCGATAGAGACTCAATTATTTTCATAGCGTTTTCCATGAACTCCTCTGAGTGTGCTCTAGCACCAGACCAATACGTCATTGCTCCTCACGAGTTTCCCCACTCCTCCGACAGAGTGCAGCAGGATGCACGATTCAGACATGGCCAATTTTAGCCGCAAAAGTTAACTAAACGACAATAACTGAACGTAAACAATTATTAATATATAAACAAATATCCTCCTCGTTTTCATGGTATATAATGCAATATTACTTGTTCATCATTATATAATCGGTTAAAAAAACTATATCAATCATCTTGATTACTCTTTTTCTTTGGAAAATAATTCGACGTACAACTCGTGCTGAGGAGCTTTGAGACGAAGGCAATATTTGCAATAAACTCATAGCATCCGTCACGGAGACTAACCTAACCTCTACAATGCACTCACAAAATGTTCAGAGCAAGTCTGGTTGCTCTCAGTGCGTAGAGACTGCGTCTCATTAGTCAAACGGAACAACCATATCCCCGCTCTGGTGCAACTTCTCTGTCAAATAGAACAACATTTTTGCACCGGTGCACACTCAGAGCAGGAAATGGGAAACGCCATCGGAAAACTGCCCCCGCCATCCCTCTACTGAAGGTCAAGCACGCAGATAAACCATAGGTCACTGCGCTAAAAGGGTGTTTGCAGTATTTGTAAATGGGAAACGAAGCTTAGTGTTATTGAAGATTATCTACATGGTGCGATAGGAGGTAGGAGGGTAGAATGGTATTAGTATAGGTGGGCTGTTTAGCTGGGTTTACGAAAAACTTGACTCACGTGGAGGGGTTAGTAGAAGTGGTTAGTAATAGAGAGAGTAATTGACACTAGGAGCAGTAGGAGGTGGATAGAGGAAGGATGGTTTGCTTTTCAATAGTCAAAACTATATAAACTGGGACATTAATGTGAAAAACTACAAATTTTTTGGGACCCCGCCAGGTATTGAACACGGGATGACTGTGAAGAACAAGGACGCTAACACCTTATCCACCGAAGGGGAAAAGTAAAATAAAAGTGTTGTCTGTGTAATGCCAGGTGGTGAACGTGGCCAAAGGGGATGTTCCCAGCGGCGACACCCTCTTCGAGTACATGAGCCCTGGACCTCCCAAGAGCACTGGCACACATCGCTACGTGGTTCTGGCCCTTCGCCAGTCCGTCCCCATGGCCGTGAAGACCGAGATCAAAGCCAATGCCACCACGTTGGACGGGCGCTTTCACTTCTCCATCCACGACTTCGCTAAGAGACACAGCATCGAAATGCCTCCCGTCGCAGGGAACTTCTTCCAGAGCGAATGGGACGCCACGGTTGACGAATTGCACGAGCTACGCACCTTCAAAGGACAGGTCGTCTCCTCTCTCGTGCCCTAAAGATCGTCCTTCTATAGTTCTCTCCTAGAACACCGCAACAGTGCATCAAAGGGTATGACCATCAGGATAAGATTGGACTCCAATCACCTTCTCTCTTGGCTCCAACCCAACAGACTGGTTGTTGGTTTTAGAAAGCGATTATCATGAACTGAAGAACGAGTAAAAAAACATTTCTTCAGCTCAAGTTGCCGCTCAAGAAGGGCTAAAATCTTCCTGAGAACATATTTATAGCAACAAAATGTAATTAAGAAATGTTCGGACAATAAAACAATAATTTAAAATTGAAAACATTGTTTATTGGAAAGTATCAGCACTCCCCATCCTATAAAGAACATTTAGAATCAGGAAATCAGAACAGTTTCAAGGAACTTTAAAAACTTTTCTAACAATATAACCTCAAAATATTACGCTTGTTTAATCGTTGACTACGGAGGAACTCACAAAACAGGGCATTATTATCCTATACTACACTTTCAAGAACCATTCACACAGCACTGGCTCTTCGATATTGATATATTTTGCTTCGAAGTCTTCCGTATATCTACCTCAACCCCTATCGACCTAATGGGTGGGATGGGGGGCGGGGTCGCAATTCCCACACTGCAAGGTGGACACAATATTACTATCTTCGTCCCACATTTCGCCCACCATCAGGACTGGGTCAATACCCCACACGTCGACAGTTTCCACTTACGACGACCATCACAATTTTATCCTTCCAGAGCAGTCGCCTATAAACTTTACTACAAATGTGAACACCCGCACAGGATGGTTTCAAATCAGAAGGACCAATTCCGTCAGGAATGGAATCTCGGAGGCAGAAATCTGACAATTTCATTTTCTAATTAGATTAGTACAGCGGGAGAGGGGGGCATTTCCATTGGTGTTCTAAGACTCTTTGGTGACAGAAATATATTTAAAGACATATAATTCTTAATTACCGTGCAACAAGTAAAACTAAGAAAGTCGATATATCCGTTTTCATGACCTCAAATGCGTGGTCACACGATCACTTTCAGTTTTTTAAGACTAGATACATTTCCCAAAGTAAACAATTAGGTCACCACGCACCTTTTGAGTTGACTACATAAACATGTCCACCAAGGAAACCGCATGAAAAGTGAGTGTATTATACTATCAATGTAACCGTAATTGAACTTGACGGAGTGTGGTTTGGTTAATAATAATAAAAAACTTATTGTCAAAAAAACAGTACAAACTGCGTGTGACCACATGTAATTTACTCTCCGGAAGCAAGCAAGGGACGTATTCCATCAATTCCGATCAAGGGCCCTAAGGCAGAGGCGGATTCAAAAAAATTCAGCATAAGTTCCTAGATAAGATAAAAAGTTAGCTGCCAGTTATAATACATATATAATGTCAATATGTTTGTAATTTAACGCAAATATGTTTGTAAATTTACATGTACAAGTTATTATCGAACTATAGATTATTCTGAGTATAGTGTTTAAAAATCATAAGAATTGAAATAACACTAAATTCACGATTTATTGTTACAATAAACACGCCCCTAGACAAAGCCTAGAGAACCTGTATGATAAATCCGCCTCTACCCGAAGGAAAAACGGAGAAAAACCCGGGCCAGGATGGGGCTACAGAATTTATGTACACAACCGTGCCAAAGTTGAGTACACATAAAACTAAATTAATATGAGCCATAAGACAACACAATCATGCAAGAAAATAGTTTTTGAAATTGTTATAAGTTGTTTAAAAAGTACTACAGCAATGGCGTGATAAAGTACAAGACGAATTTAACTTTTATTAAAATCAATAAATTCTTTTACATTGTAGAAGCACTGGTGCAGGAGGTAGTTTTTAACCGCTGATTTGAACAGATTCAATTTCATAATGTCTTTTATATTCTTGGGCAGGGAATTATACAGAACGATTCCCGAATGATAAGGTCCTTTTTGGCAAAGAGTGGTTGACACTCTAGGGCGATGAATATTACTACTATTGCGTGTATAGTGTTCGAGAACGAGACTGTTTCTATGAAGCAAGGATGGCACTTCAGTAATTCGGTCTTAACAAACAAGACCGTTATGTTTTCTCTCCTTTAACTCTTCATAATAATTATGGTCGTAGATTTGAAAACAATTTGAAACTATCGATGGATCGATAGAAACATCGTTTTCAGTCAAACTATTCATAACTATAGTTTTCCTCTTACGATGAGAGTGAGTCATAATCGTCTCTCGAAGTGCGCCATCCAAAGCACGGGGGTTCGTCTCCGGAAGAGAGTCAGGCGCAAAAGCTCATCAGCTGTCGTTCAGTAGAGAGGGAGAGAGATCCGTTCACTTGTTAGGCTTCCGCTGAGACAACGAGATATTTTATGTCGTTACAGCGAGTTACAGCATTGCTCTCCACTTTCGATACATCAATGTGACCAACATTAATTTTGGTGAGCAAACGCAGCTAAAGAAACATCATACACGACTCTCAAAGCTTTATCGCAGTCACTTCGCGGAGTTATACGTAGTAAAAGTCATCATACTTTGATCGAGAAATTCAACATATGAGAAAAAACATGAATGGAAATGCACTGTGTTGATTAGTTTATTTTGTATTAGTCGCAGTGAATTACTTTATTGTCATCAATGTCGTCTTACGCAGTTTGTAACAGCTCTCTTGACCGTCAATTAGTTATATATTTATATATTTATTGTCAGTTTAACTGGCTTCATGTTGGTACAGAACCTTTACTCAATGCAGCCAACGCTTTTACTTCGCAATCGTTGATAGGAGTAATAATATTTGTACCACACGTTATGTTGGCAACATATTCGAAATTGAATCCATAACCAACCTCTGACAACAATTCAATTCACTTGCTCTTGTGGCGCTATTCTGTTCTTTCTGCANGGAGCGTGGGGAACGAATACTTTGTTGGTTGTGTTATTAACTTGTATATCTTCACAGCAAATAGTCGCTTTTGTGACAACTATTAATATTTATTTGGATATTAATTAAATTCTTTGTGATCACGCTTTTACTGAAATTTTCCTACCACGCTGTCCTTGAAATTTTCGCGAGTGTTTTAAGAATTTGTTTCGTAGAGGTTGGCAATTTGTTTAAGGCAGCCATATTGAATAATTTTAGGCAATGTATCGTGTCTGAGTTACGTGGAGATGGACTCTCCTACAGTGGTTAGATGGTTGGATATTAACTTTTTCTACGAGTCTGTTGATTGATACCAAATAAAATGTTTAAACGTAGTAAAATCACATTTTTGAACTGGATTAATTGTTTGAAGAAGTTGCTGGCAAGTGAGTAATTTTCACGTCAGATTCTAGACAGGACATTATTGAGTTTGTACAAGCGGGGTTATCCCTCCCTGTTACCTGAAAGTGTGGTTTTTCTGCTTTCTTTTCGCAAAATTTCCAGTCTTCTAACCTCGTAGAATTTCTCTGAACAAAAGCAAAGTCATAGAAACACCCCTACGAGGGGGTAGTCATAAAAGTGAATATTATTCAAACATAATTTTGAAATACGAAAAAAGAACGTAAAACTATCTTATTACCCACACCCCTTCGTAAGATATCGTACAGTAAACTCCTCCCCTCTACTGCGTCTCACGCAATTTATAGGCAAGCTCATACAGATCATGCAGAAACGCTTTAAATAATCACACACGCTTCAAATAATCACACACACTTTAAATAAACCTCAGGGTGCAAAAATCTTCGAGGTTGAGCAATACGTCTTGCCGATCTCCTTTAAAGTTGCTTCTGATTCAGTGATTATAATCAGATGCTCACTGATATGGTTTTAGTCATACGGTGAATAACGAATTTGTTGAGTTCGGGTCTCGCCACCAGCGTTTGGACTCAGTTTGCGTAAAGATCACAAACTAACTCTCATTTAGAACTGACTTTCGCGAGTGATGAACTTTTTTGGAAATAAACAGTATTAGTGGTATTCCGCCGTTATTCATTAATATCGAGTTGAGCGGGGTGACCAAGCGGAGGACTTTTTTCCGCTCCGTGTGGGGGGGGAGCCACACTCCGGGGTCTCCGAGGATCGAACGACGAGCATCACCACCTGCAGCCATGGCGAAGGACCGCACGAACAGAACTTTAGTCGTGACTTTCTGTAGCGGGAAGCCACTCTGTTGAACACTAAGGTAATGTGCATGACTCGCAGCGTTCGGCGTGTTAGAAGTTGTGTGAACATCAAGGATACTTCTGGTAAAGCGTCTGGTGAAATAGCCGAGGACTTTTGGAGGCGTATTAATTTTTACGAAGTAATTATGGCCCACGATCTTGAGCCAGGTCGGGCTGGTACTGGGGTAAAGTCATAAAAGGGCCTCTTGATCATTAAAAACATGAACTTCAACGTCAATGTTAAAATGCAGCGATCAAGAAGAACAAATAAGAAATATTGTACTATTGAATGTCATATCTGTGCATTTTGGGGGATATTTAAAAAGGGGGTATTTTTACATTACATTTTATGAGAAGGGTTTATTTTGCAAATGTGTAATTAGTAGAAATAAAAAATTAAGTCGTTTTACACAGTGTTGTGTTTCCTGTATTAAGAACGAGGTGTATTTCACGACCAATAAAATAGACCGAACCCTGAGTGCCCTGGTTGTTCTTGTCATTAGTGGGGCAAAGTAAGCAGTCCTGGGGAAGACTAATGGAGCCAGGTAAGTGATAATGAGCAACTGCTTTTGATTCCCCTCTTTAAATTTAAATAATGTTACAGTATCAATATGAATAAACTTGTATGTATCAACCAGTTCGATAATCTGATGCATGTGCTGTAATGTTGAGTGAAACACAATGTGGCCAATAGTCCTCTGGAGTGTTCACTGTTGCCGAAGGCCTCTTTTTTTGGGGTGGGGGGGGACGTGTTCGTGGAATTTAGGAGTTTCCGATGCGAGGGAAAAGATAAGTGGTTTAGTTCTTACGGGGTGTAAATCAGGCAAGGATTTGATTTAATCGTGTTCACGAACACAGTACTCGTAATATTCATCGTCCTGCCGTGTCAACAACGCTTTGCCAAAGAGGCCCTTATCATTCAGGAATAATGTTTTAAATTCCCTTCCCTAATATCTAAAAGACACGAATAAAGTGAATCTCTCTATATCCTCGGTTAAAAGCTACGTAATGTGCTATTGTTTCTATAATGTGAAAGAATTTACTGATCCTAATAAATGAAGTTAATGAGAGTTTCAATTTCCTAATTATTGTTTTCCACATGACTTCGGATGATGTAAGTGATGTTAATATCTCTTAAACTTTATCACGACATTGTTATAGTACTCTAGATACTGATTAAATTCCTTTTGCATGCATGTAGATTTTGCTCCTTTTTTAATGGTTTATTTCTAACTGTACGCAATCTTGGCACGGTTGTGTGCATTATCTCTGTAGCCCCTTTCATCCTGCCCCGGGTTTTACTCCGGTTTTCCTCCGGTTTTCCTCCGGGTAGTGGCGGGAAAGTCATTAATACCTTTGTTTTATTAATCTCGAATTTTTACTGCACAAATATTTACAATTTATTTTGAATAATAAATTGATAACTACGTATATATTAAATAATTTCTTTTGTAAATATTAAATCCGCCAGTGCCCATGGGTTCTTGATCGGAAGGTCCCTTGCTTGTTTCCGGACAGTAACTTAGTTTCCACCCCCACCCCC
>NNCF01127047.1:620490-647192 GCA_002313205.1 Laupala kohalensis
GCAGTTTGCAACTGATTGTTTGACAATAAAATTTATGGTGTAGTCTTACAGTAGAGTATTTTCTGAAATTTCTAGAGCATTCCTAGGGACATAAAGTATCTCCGAAATACTTCACTGTATTTGGTAATTTTGAGAAATGATATTTGAGGAGCTTTACACACGACCCTGTTACAATTAACATGAGAAAGCCCATAATGCTGATATTTTTTTTAATGAATATGATTTTTAGGTTGATACCGGTATGACAACAACGTAAGAAAGTGTTACCAGCTTGAACAGTTCTTCGGTATCTGGATTATTTTTCACCCGTACATCACACAAGTGAATAAGATTCTAATTTTTATGAAGCTGTTTTTAATTTCAGGACAATTTAAGAGGATTTCATTCTCATAACACTTCGCTTCATCTAAATTGCTGCAATTACTCTTTTTATAATTTCTCCTATATTTTGAGTTCATTCTATGGGAATTCTGTGTTTTAGTCTACAGACGGCTAAACTTTTTCTGAAACACTCAATAGTTATGGTTATGATTCATAAGATTATTAAGTGTCAAAGGTAATATTATCTGTAATCTTAAATTCATCAAAATTTACAATTTTCAATTATGAAAATTAGAGGAATACCGCTTCTTAACTTTTGGTTATCTTTAACTTCATTAGTTACAGTCCTTAAAACGCTTTTTTCTTGGTCCATCACAGACTTCGATTCTTGGCGCTATTTAACACAACGTGGCTTTTAATTGTTGGTACACAATACCTGCTATCCGTCCGAGGTTGTACACAATTTTTCTTCACCGGTTTGAAACCGGTGGTTGCTAAAGACGTCCTTGGCCTTGTGAATTGCTTCGCCAGGGAGCGCGACAGATTGGTCCTCTCGTCTTGAAGATTATTAGCGGCAAACTACGTCGGTTGGCCATCCCTCATCGGGGCAACTGCCTACTTGCCATTTACTTCCGCTTCACGCTCAATAGTTATTTACGACCTCCATTATCCGTCACATTAATTCAAACAAAATATACTACAGAATATTTCAATCACCGTTGAACACGTACTAGTTGTATAACGCGAGCTTGTTAACACAATTATAAATCATAATGCAAGTTAGTCGGATTCTCGCGACGTGTAGCTACATTCGCGAAAATGTATATGTTCACACACTATCGTTTCCGCTACTTGAAACGAACTAGACTACGAAACAACTTTACAACACTTTAAATTTGCAGGATGCCAACTGTACAGCAATTAACTGTAATTTAATAACAAATAAAAGTGTTCGTAGAAAATGTATTGTGGCACAGGCGGACAAAATTAAAACACAATTATATATCCTTCAAAAAAAACTTCAAATTTCGTTTACTGAAATCTTTGGTGATGAAATTAGGTTATCTATACGTTTTACATTTGAGGGAAGTTTTTCACACGCTTCCCTTATCCAACCTGTTTGAGTTCATCTCCATGTAACATTTCCAGAAAGGGAGGTGCACTTTCTTCCTGCAGCATGGAGAAAACTCCCTTTAGGGTTTATTTATTACTAAACATTATATGAGTTATGAAATATTATTACTATTAATTTATGGAAATAAGATGATGTTCCTATTTAAGTGGAATTGAAAACATTTATGAAGAATGTAAAGAATCATTTCGTTCTCAGCGTAACAATCATAATTCTTTTCAGAAACAAACTATATGTGAAAATAATAGTCCTTGAAATCATTTTCTCTTACTACAGAAAATAGAAATGAGAATTCTGTTTAACAAAACTTGTTGAAATATTTCAATTATTTGATGTAAAAATTTGGGATATTTACATTAATTAACATAAATTTAAGATATCACAGATATTTATTCAAATAAACAGACAATTTAAATAAAAATATAACTAATTTATTTAGAAAACAACAGATATACACTGCAATTGACCAAGAGGAGTACTGGTTACTCTCCACAGTAAGGTCCTATCAATTCCGATGAAAGGGCCCAAAAGCAATGGCAGAAATAACAATCCTGCTTCCCAAAAGGCAAAGTCATGTCATGCGCTCTCTCCCTAAAGAAGAGAAAAGTAGTTCATTACTTGTATAATACTTATGAAATATTAAACCAATGATGGGATGGTTTCTTGCCCACTTCCAGAGAGTAAATTACTTTATTACAAAAAAATGTAAATAAATGTATTGAGAAAACAGTGGTAACAAACTCATATGACCACGTGGAGGACAAAAAAATTAATTTACTCTCTGGAAACAAGCAAGGAACCATCCCACCATTTCCGATCAAGGGCCCTAAGGTAGAGGCGGATTGAAAATTTCAGTACACTCCTTAGATTGAAAAAAATTGTACTCCTTATGTTTGTTAGCAGTTTGTGGCTGGTTTTTTGACAAATAAATTTACTTGTTATTTAGAATAGTTATTTACCAAATATATACTGTTATCAATTATTTATTCTGAAAATATTAAAATAAATGAATTATCTAATAATGAGTAGTTGAAAAATATTTTTATAGTATTTACATTTCATTTAAGTATTTATGTAAACAAAGTTGAAAGAAAGGAATTTAAAAAGGACCATTGAGTGGATAAAATCTATTTATTTTAGTTCATTCATAAATAATATCTATAAATAATATCTATAATATCATAAACAAAGTCTATCTCCCTGTAACTTGGGGCTATATTTCATTTGACCCCTAAAAAAGAAGAAAATATAAGCTCTAAGGGCTTTCTCCTGTATTCATACGATGTTTGAAAGATGAACACTAGCACAACCCTTTAAATTCCTTCCAAATTTCAAAATTATTAATTATAATTATTATGGCCTAAAAAAAACTGTAGTCCCTATTTATTTCTCAAAATATAATTCAACTTTCTGTCTTATTATTATTAAAATATAATACAATTATTCATGACTTATTTGACTGTATTTGCTTCTAACAAGAGCCTCCTTCTACTCTCCCTCAATCTTTTTACAAACCTTTGACAGTTTTCCTTACTACGAGATAGTTTCTCATTTTCTGTCAAAGTTGTAAATTCTGTCAATGCTCCTGCCGCATTATCACCCGATTCCGTAAGGGTAGTATATGTTCCCTCACCCCCTTGTTCCATTATCTCACTAATGCAGTGATTTCCAAAGTGTGTGGAACAGTGCCCCTGGCAAAATATTTCCTTTTCTGTAATGATAAAGCCATATATTCAAGCTGTAATTTTTATATCTTCATTTCTGAATATCTTCAATTCCATATTTTTACTTATACTATTAAGCAAAATGTATTCTATTTAATACGGTTCAAATTTAACTGTACTGTATAATGAACAGTTTGTAGAAGTGGAGTCTCCAGAAAATTCTTTAGATAAAGGGAGTTGCGGGGTGAGAAAATTTGGAAACTGATGCAAACTGGTACACACAATTTAAGAACCCAATGTATTTTATGACATAAATCTGGCAAAGCAGTCTGAAGGAAACTTATAATTGTTCAAGAAATCTCCAACATCATGATAGAACATCTTTATTCCAAATTAACATCTTTTTGGGAAACATAAGTTTAATATTGAAGTAAAAATTTAAGAGAAGAAATAGTTCTGAAGATAAATAGAAACTTGAAATATAATATTGTTCATAAATAAAATATACAAGAATTATCACCCTGGAGTAGAAAATATTATTTTGAGAACTAAATTAAACAAATATTTTCAGGAAATTAGAGTATTTTGGTTTAAAATCCTTTGAATTACAATTAAAGTGATGAAATGAGTGCCCAACATAATTTTGATTAATTTAGAAAGTGCATTTCTTTAATTTATTTCTTTGATTGAGACAAATTCAAAGAAATTTGAAACAGAAATTTTAACTGCTGCTATAAAAAACCAAATACAAGAAATAGAGAGCACTTAATGATTATTGTTCGCAATAGTTGATGATGGGAGCAGTAACTAATGACATACTGTTCCTTCTATTCTGGGAAAAATTTATCCAGTAAATACTTGACCAAATAAAGATTTCGAATTTACAGGTTGAAATTTCTTATGTATCATATTTAACTTACCGTGAAAATTGTTGTAGTAAGATAGCAAAAACAGAAAACAAGAAAACTGACAATGGTGGTCTAGTGGTAACGTCTTCGCTTCCACAATCCCATTGGCTGAGCGGTGGAACGTGGGTTCAAACCCTCCTCGGCCGAACTTGGTGAGGTTTTCAGCCCTCACCTACTCCAGACAAATGTCAGTTCAGTACCATAAGTTCCCAGGCAACCCAATATCTCTCCTTCCCAATTCCCTTACCCTAGTCCAACGGTTAGGAGGAAGATCATGCCTCATGGTCTGAACCTCCTTTTGCCAAAAGACATAAAATAAATAAATAAATAAAAAAGACCAGAATATATAGTCCAATCTACAAACAAAAATAATATAAATATAAACTTTATTGTCAAAAAAGCAGTTACAAACTGCGTATGACCACATGGAGGACAATAAACTAATTTACTCTCCGGAAGCAAGCAAGAGACCATCAATTACGATCAAGGACCCTAAGGCAGAGGTGGATTTAACATTTCAATATACTGCTAACGATAAAAAATAGTTCAATACGTAGTTATAGTACATAATATATGTTACAGTATATAATATATAACTTATTCAAAGGACTTTCCCAAATTTTAGGTGACAAGCTCATATCGATGGAAGAGTAGTCCTGTGGAACCGGATTGATATATTTTTGATATAGTGGGTGCCCATCAACAAGAGTTAATTTATCAATACTTCCTCATACTGTTATTAGAACATCAAACTATGATGGAAGCAGCAATGGACACACATTTAAAACATAAATTTCAAGTTTCACTACAATTTTTTCAATCAAAAGTTTACCGGTACGCAAACCCATTCAAAAACTAAAACATTGCATCTAAGAAAACACATGTAAGTGGATTTTGTGGCTAATATCATTCAATTACTATTTTACTCTCGTAAGTCTCAAAGTAATTTTTATCAAACAAACCATAGATCAGATTGATGTAAATTACTTTGGGAATTCACAGTGGAGTCACTACAATAAATGATTGTAATAATTTGTCACCCATCTACTCCACTAACTTTTGTTATATATGAACTAGTTTTGGAATCTATTACTTCCATCCTCAGCTTCTGTTGACTACTTGTGTTTAAAAAGTGGAGTGTGTGGCCGACAAATTATTACAATAATTTATATATCAGGTTTTCAATGTCATTTAGCTTCATGACAAGTGTTATGTAAATCCATCAAGCGATAAAACAATAATTGAGGAAAATTTAATTAAGATTTTGCAATGATCTTTAAATGTACTATCATTTGCATACAAAAACTCAGATATTGTCTCAACTAATTCAATACTAAAAAGTATGTGAATTCATAAAATTACTTTTGATGCTAACTGACCCATTCAAAATCTGAATATTTGAACAAATATTTTCTTAGTGATCTTCAACATACGAGATCAACAAGCCATCAAAATTTCAAATTCCTGTCTTTCCTAGTCTTTTCTCTGCATTGATGATTGCTACATTGATAGAGGGATCGATTCCAGACTTGACAGAGGCAATCATTTCCATCCACTGATATTAATATTATTTTCCATTCCTCATTTGGAAACAGAGAGGGAAGTAATGTTTACAAACTGAATGAGTTGAATGAGAAAATATTTTTATTTTTTTTTATTTTTAATTAGATTTGGTACTGTTCATGGTACTGACAAACAACAGTAAAATAATATTAAAATTTACATACATATACACATTATTATAACACTCAGCACACATCAAAATATATCACACAATCTACTCAACATCGTTTTCTACATGCCTGGCGGTATGCCACGAGGAACAAGGGAGTAACAGTCATGACTATCAGTATTTGTTCAATTAAACTGATAACATTGCAAACATGTGCTACACGGCCAGAAAATTGTCAGTGTCATAAAAAAAATGTAACATTCACTATAATGAATTTGTGCTGAGATATACACTTGTATAGATCAAATTACATTTTGATTACAAAGGATGCAAAGATAAAGGTACACACACAGAAAAATAATTTAACAAACTAGAAAACAAAATAACACAAGAAAAAAATAAAATAAATTTAAAGGAAAATGCTTTGACACTGGATTCTGTAAATTTGAATGTACTACCACAGTTGTTTACAAGCAAAATAGTCATGACGAATAACAATAATTGCATGTTCTTTAATCAGGTTCATGCTTTTTCATTGAAAACTTTCATTTTCTTAAAGAATTTCTCAATACAAACACTGGAGTCAAAAACTATGCTTTTATATTGTCATTATATGGGAGCAAAAAAAATCAGGTGTAGAGCTTTCGACCTGTTCTAAACATGACATCTTTTTAACTCAAATAATATCTATACAGATATACAGCCTATCATCTTAATATAGTCTACATTACATATTGCGTCTATGCCACATTCTTAGTGCGGGGCACCAGACTAATACACAATGTATCTACTTTCTGAAAAAGTTTTATAATATTTTGCTATTTCTCCTGGTGGTGTGTTGCGACACAGACAACAAACACCCACATAGACCTAGACGACCGTGTGACATGACTCACAAGTGATTAGCATCGTAAAAGGATGTCCTACAACATAGGTAAAAACAATATTCCTCATTCATAGACAGATTCATTTTGACTCGAGCGTTGAATTGATTAAATTCAAACACTGGTGATCTGATGTCTCTCAGGTAATAAATAAGTCTTTGTACATCAATATAAAATATTGAAATGTAATGCATCAGTAGAAGCTTTGTACTACAATATTTTTTCTTAGTTTATTCTCTTAGAAAACAGTATAAAGACAAACGTTAATTTAATCTATTTTGTACATATGCACAAGTATCTTACATATATATGCATACAAATGCATATACACGTTAGCAAAATCATTTTTATTTAATCGACAAATGAAACTGTATTGTGTGTATCATAAATCACATATAAGTGTAATGACATACACAGAATTCTACACATTTGATTCAATACATCAAGAAATAATTTCAAAGTGAGCAACTTATATAGTGTCTTGTTTTATTTAATAGTACTAAGATGCATGTACAAAAAGGAAGGCATTTTAGGATAAAAAATTTAATTATCAATATTGTGCTGTAATATAGGTCTGCTTACCATGATGGAATAAAAAATATCATTCGGAATTTAATTTATTTTTGATCATCTTTAGTTGCTATTCTTCTAATGAGTTTCCATCCATTTCTTTTGTGGATTAATGAGAGTTTATTTAATTTTTTAAATTTATTTCTTCTCATAAAAGAAAGTTTGAGAAACTAATGTTGAAGGCAAGAAGAACATCCAAAACACCAGTGTTATTCCCTGCACTTTTCTTACTTTGCCAACAAAAAGAGACGACTTAGAAGAGAGTGACAATTTCCAATTATGAATCAGCGTATGCCGTGTGTAAGAGACTAAGCGTCAAGCAACAGTCATAGTGATGATATGTCAGTAATCCATTTGGTACAAGAGAAACAGACCAAATGAAAAAGTTCCACAGAAGTCACAATTTCAAAACTTGTTGTAAATCATAAGCTGTGATTGAAGTCACCATGAACAAATGGAAACAATTGCAGGAAATCTGCCAGTACAACATACATCTGAATTGAAATTTATGCACACAGGAGCACCGGGATAATTTCTTACATCCGAATATTTACACCAAAAAATATGGTCTTTCTACAGTGTTCTGTAGCACTTATCTAGTTGTGTTAGAGAATACAAAGAACAATAATAGTTTTACAGGCCATATCTCACTCATCCACGGGAACTTAAACTACATAAATACAAAAGCGAAGTGTGCTTTTTCACAGAGGAAGTTAGAACACATGTCTTATATATAATTTTAAGAATTTTTGCGCTTTCATGAGATAAGCAAGCACTCTTTGTTACTCCTTTGTACAAACTGACAACAATACTAAGATTCCTGCTTCCTCAGATACCTAAATAAACGATTTCTGTAATTGGGAAGAACAGGCAGCAGGCTTTGGACAGCTCCGAGAGCAGAATCTACATCACACACACAGCTTACCAAGGACTAACGTAATTATAAAAAGTCATAATAATAAAAACCGCCAGGGTCTATTTCCTTGAACTTCTTAGCAACAATATCTACATTATAAGACAACAGGTAGGTAAAAGTGAATCACTACTTTGTTAAGGAGTGTCTTGAAACCCTGCATGTCCCCTGTCATATTAAACCAGCAACGTCCAGCGTTCTGTCTCTGAATGCAGTAATAGTCATAATAGTTTTGTTATAAGTATTTCCAGCCTTATTAAATTTATTTTATCTCTTATCATTTTAATATTAACAAAACAATGAGTTATTTTGGGCGAGGGTCATGTGATGTATTTTGGGAATTGTGACTCACAGCAGCAACCTTCATAACACACTGGATCTACACTAAAAGTTAGTCAACATCAGGAGAAATTGCATTTCGGTGACCGGCACCAAATAAAAACCAAATATTAAATTAATTAAAATCTACATGGGGACTATGCTAAAAAATCAACAAAAGTGATGCTACTTTAAGAGTCAGTTTCCTATTTTTTATTAGTTGTAGACATATTGCATTAGGAAGTGCACAGCATTATCTCTTGTTGAATAAAAGTAATTAATTCATTCCTGAGCTAGTACATTGTTTAAAAGCAAAAATAAATTAATTGTCCAATAAAGCAAAAGTGTAAGGAAAACCATTGACTGAGATATGTTGGTGCTATTGCTTTAATTTTTGGAGTTAAAACAAACATTAAATCATTTGAACAAAAAGAACAAAATGTCATTTTACTATTGAATACAGACATTTAAAGGAAAAAAAAATCAACTGATAAAACAATATCAATAATAAATATCCATGTAGATAAATAAAGAGAAGACAACGAATGTTTGTTAGTCACACATACCTTTTCTTTAAAAGAACGTCTTCTCTCAGAGAGCAAATACAATATTGCTATATACAAAACAGTGCATTCTATTAATTTTCAAACATTTTTTCTTACAGTATGTTCAAAAAAAAATTTAGATACAACTGGATGTATGAAAAGAACATATGTATAACTTTTTCTCCTTGGAAATACATATTAAAATAGATTAGGGATCATTGAAATGTGGATTTTTACCAAAATTTGTGTTTGGTACCAGAGTATGTTATGTATGAAACAACACTAGGGATCTTCCTTCGGCATTTCTTCATTCTTACACTTCTGTAATGATACACATATCTTGTGCAAATTGTCTATAGGTGAAGGAAAGAAAAAGCCAGCTTTTTTTCTTTCCAATCATCTGGCGTAGTATTAAACACATTTTCCAAATATCAATACGACATAATGCTCGATAATCTTATTACAGCATTATTTATTGTACGTTATGGTGTGTGAGGATCCTCTTTCATGTTACAACAATCTACAAATTAAGACAGCTAACAGAAAAGCTGGTTTACTTGCATAATATGCGTATTTTACAAAATATATTGAGGATCCTATAGTAGCAATGTACTTCTCCGTTCCCTCTCTCTCTCTCTCTCTTCCCATCCACAAGGTAGTAGAACAAGGCAAGGTAGCTCTTGATTTACTTCTCCTCTTTACCTTTGTCTCTTTCTCTCTCCTCTTTACCTCGACCATCATTGCTTTATTTTCCACCAGAGCTGCATCTTCTCGTGCAGTTTTCTACAAAGTCCCAAAAACCTCCGTCACATCCCTGTACTCGAAACGGTTTCCTCTAGATCCTCGCCCTCGCCCTCGCCCTCCTCCTCCTCCTCTTCGCCCTCGCCCTCCTCCAGCGTCACCTGGAACCGGATGCGCTCCTGTCGCGTCGACGAGGACGTCGAGTCCGTTCCTTCCACTCCTCCAGAGCCTCTCGTCTCGTCCTCCTCCTCCTCTTCCTCCTCGTCGTCCTCCACCTCCTCTTCGTCCTCGCGGCGGCGGCGGCGGCGGCGGCCCACTTCACCGAGATCTTCCGTGGGAGGAGGACTCGGAGGAATCATACTTTGATACCAGTCGCGGTTCTCTTCCAGAGTATCTAAAATATCTTGAGCGTCGGGATGAACCAAATCTGCCCACGTTTCCCAAAGCGGGTGCACGATGTAATCGATGAATCCCACCTGTTTGAGATAACAGCGCGGCATTAAACACAACCCAATTCAACACGGCGCAGTTAACTTTAAAAATCTGACACTAGTTATTAGGACTGTAGAGAACGTACCTGGGATTTTTCGATCGTGGCACTGTTTCGATCGCACATGGGGCTAATTTCTAGATTTTGCTCTCGCTCTCGGTCTCCTTGTTGGAAGAACTCTTCCATGAGGAGATCGACCCAGCGCCGATACAAGTGCAACGGTTTCGTAGGGTTACTAAGGTCGGCACAATGCACCAGATTTTCCAGAACCTACGCAAAACATTTGTTACGTGAGACAGAGAAGTAATTTTATGTAAGAGGAGAACTAAATTTCTATAAACATATTCTATTCCCAACTTGATACATCTGAATCCTTATTTGATTTCTATTTCATGATAACCAATCTATCCACCAATCTATTTGCCAACCAATCTTCTTTTAAACCTCATTATAACTAAGTATACCATAATATCAGAATAGAATTGACATAATTCTACTACTAAATATTAAATTAATTCAATGAAAAAAGATTTCAGGAAATACTACGGTGACTTTTTTCTATAATTTTACTTGTTCTTTGTTTGATTAAGAAATAAGAACTGTATGAATTACACCCTTAAGACTCTTTGTTTTACAGGGGTTTAAAGGTTATAGCACAGAACATTGCTCCAAGATATGTGTCCTGATGTACAGGTGGTATTATGTGGATAAATATAATAGATATTCCATGTAATATAAAAACATTTAACAAATATAATGCGAGGGATCTGTTATCCTACTAATTTTCAAAGTCAGGAATTATTGAAGAATGTACAGTCTCTGTCATTTTGTAGAACAAGGTAACTACAATTGCAGACCCATTGAACATTCCAGAACATTGATTTCTGATTCTTACCTGTATTCTATCTGTATAATTATCAAGGAGGAGGACTCCGGACCCGGCCACTTTCTTCGTTTCCACCATCGTTTTGAGGTCGGCCAGGAGACTCATGTGTTTCGACATGTCTGTTGATAACACCATGTCAATCACCATCTTCCTCAACGTCTGTCGCTGCTTTTTACTCATATTGACAAAAATGTCGCAGCCTTCGTTCTGCAAAAGTTTGAACGCTACGGCCAAATGGTGGTTCTCCAAAACGGACTCGTCATTATACATCAGTGCTAGTTCAGAACCTGAAAAAAAACGATACAGATTACAATCATAATACACATCTCAGCTCCTGAAGTCAGTGGCAGAGGCTCATGCTCCCCCAAAAAGAGATAGCGATAGTAATAAAATGAGAGTTATTTAACTTTGAAAAAAATTCAACATGTCTATTCAAAGTACCAAGACAAACTAATGAAATCTGTGTAAAAAGACGACTTCATAGGACAAAAATGTGACTTACTTTGCTTTTCTAGATTTCCACTCCTATATGAGTGGGAACATGAGAATACGGATGCAATATTTTAGTATATTTCTGTGCCCGTGCATTTATTAAAAAATTATGTACAATATCTAAATTAAGTACAATTATTATGTACAATATCTAAATTATGTACAATTATTATGTACAATTTGTCTAGGAGCGTGTTTATTGTAACAATAAATCGTGAATTTAGTGTATTTTCAACTCTTATGATTTTTAAACACTATACTCAGAATAATCTATAGTTCGATAATAACTTGTACATGTAAATTTACAAACATATTTGCGTAAAATTACAAACATATTGACATTATATATGTATTATAACTCGCAGCTAACTTTTTATCTTATCTAGGAACTTTTGCTGAAATTGTTGAATCCGCCTCTGCCTTAGGTCCCTTGATCGGAATCAATTGGATGGTCCCTTGCTTGCTTCCGGAGAGTAAATTAGTTTATTGTCCTCCACGTGGTCATACGCAGTTTGTACTGTTTTTTGACAATAAATTTATTATTATTATTATCTATCCAACATTATATTTCAATGTTACCACTTACATCCTTACATTTAATACCACTGAATATTTATCATTTCAACACGCTATAGTTTTAGATGGAATGCCGAAACGTTTTTGATTTCACGTGAATAATTCCATGGAAATTATACTGAGTTTTCGATGGGTGGTGGTGGTGGGGGGATCTCTGCTCACCCCGGTATTTCTCTTTATGGGCTCCTTTCAAAAAGAAAACCTTGAGTTGGTGAGGAAAATCTCAGCTGAAAACATCACCTAGTTTGTTCTCCTGTTCAGGGGGGTAGGGTGGGAGAAAATACAGTAAGCTACCACTTATACTACCAGTGTCTAAATGACTCAATATTGAATATTGCATTTTACTGCCAACATTAATGCAATCGAGATACTTTTGCTTCATGTAAATAGATCCATCATCCAGTCTCATCTCTTTCCAAGCAAAGAGAATGCAAAATGTTCCCAAAGAAGCGAAATATTGTAATAATTTTTTTTTTTCAATAGCTAGAACTGAAAATTGTCTCTCATTTGAGGAGAAAAATGATCTCGAAAGTTAGAGAAGACCAAGTCGTATTTCCATGGAATTAGATATAGGGAAGTACTCTACAGTACAGGTACATTATATCTATAGTCCCTTTCATCCTGTGGCCCAAGTTTCTCTCGTTTTCCTCTGAATAGTGACGGATTTCCCATTGGTGGGAATGTTATGTAACACTTTTGTTATTATTAACCTAGAATTTTTACTACACATAAAAAACCTGATTCGTTTTGGAATAATATATGGATAACTGGAACTGATATGAAGGTCCCTCGCTTATTTCCGAAGAGTAACTTGGATAATTGTCCCCCACGAGGTCATACGCAGTTTGCAACTGCTTTTTTGACAAGTTTATATTTTTTAAATGTTTTATAATTATTTTTTTGTCTTTACAGTTCTTTGTGTATTGAAGTACAATTGTATTTCACACTCCGTTCAACTGAATCTGAATGGATTCAGAGAGTCGAGAAATAACTGACGACTTACTGGAATTGATAAGGAACTGATTGGTGAGGCCTGGATGGTCCACGTCATGGATCGTCGCTGCGAACAGAGCTGCCGTAATTTCCAAAGGAGTAAACACCGATTCAAGCGCCGGCGAATTCAGCAGGACGTTGGTCGATTGCGTCACATCGGCTGCGTGCATACTGTTGTGGAATGGATTATCCTTCACATAGTGATCTTCTAAAGTCATCATGAAATTTATGAAAGTTTTTGGCGGGATCATGAATGTCTTCAGCAAATCGCGATTCTGGAACAAAAAACAACAACAAACTATTATTATTTTTATTTTAGGTGTACATTTTTTACTTTATTGAAGAGGCGGGAGGGGAGGTTATGGTAAAATCAGATTTCTATTTTTTTATTCTTTAAACTTCGAGGTGTACCTTAGGTGTACTCGAATTTATTTTACGCGTTTGAAGGAGAAATTTAAAGAAAAAAAANATAAATATTTCTTCAGCTTTTTAGAATTTTTAGGTGTTATCTTTGAAATGTTGTAGTTACTTAGCTAGCTCATAATTTTTTATTTTTTTTAATGGCGATGAGGAGGGAATGATTACCATTCCACTACTTACAGTTAGACCTTTGTGAATCGTAATATAATATTCTTATTTATAATTTCAATCAAGAGTTTAAGAAGAGTTTTTAATACTGTAATTTCGATGTGACAAATACTGCAAAAATGTTAGATTACTTTATGATCTTAATCCGTTTTTTAAAAATTAATTATTACAATAGTGATACAAAATTGAAAAATTCTTGTACTCTGTAGAGTTTCTGTTATGATGGTGGGTGGGGGGGGGAAGAGGGCGGAGCGTTTGCCCCTATAATCCGTGTTGCGCATTTTCCTTGTGTAGTGACTCACCACCCAGGGGTAGATTTTTTTTTTTGGGGGAGGGGGTGTTGTAACAAAAACATAAATAAAGTAAAATCAAGAAAATTTATTTTTTTACGTATTTATGTATACTCTTTTCTCACCCCCTCCCTGTGGATGTGCATTGTGCATTTGCTTCCACTGACCTGGAAGCAAGTGTAGGCAATGCTGGTGAGCGGGCGGTTGCACGACAGCTCCCCGATACGGAAGATGTCGATGCCCCAGCGGTCCACGTCTACGAGGGCGTGTCCCAACTCGTCTTCGCAAGGCGTCTCCACCCCGTGCGTGGGCAAACGCTCTCCCGTGAAGCTGTTGGTGTGGCAGAGGGGTCGCTTCACGCCTTGGATGTGGGACATGGTGGCGGAGGCTTGCGGCCGTCGCTCCTTCCGTCGCTGGGCGCCGCCGACGCCAGCTGCGCCGGCGACGATGCCTCGCGTCGCGGAGTCCGCATCTTCCACTCGCAACGCGGGCAGAGGGAGGTCCAGCTCCTGCTGCTTGTCTATCAACAAACACACAAACACACGTGAACATTCTACATTACAGGAAGCAAGGGTCACCTCTTGGGACATTCCATGTGAATTCCAATACAATCCCATAAATGGCCCGGGTTTTTATATTGAGACCTCGTCTAGGGGCTGCGGTTTATCGTAATAATTAATCTCGAACTATTAATGTTATTTTAATAGTTACGATTTATAAACAATATATTCAGAATCATCTGTATTCAGATAATAATAATAATAATAATAATAATAATAATAATAATACAAAGTACTCGTGAAATAACTTTATTAAATACCAATTTGCTGGTGATGATATCATAACGCGCAGTTGTACAAAATACTGACGAGGAGGAATTCTAGACTTCGAAATAATTACTTTATAAACTGAATAATAATAATAATAAACAAAATATGTTTCCGGCTTACAATAAATAAATACATTTTTACCACAAAGTAATTAAAATATGAGTGTGAACGGAAGTAATCAACGGATCATTCATAATTTCAGACTAAAGAACAGTTCCAGTTCAGTTATTAGAAGAAATGATGAACGTAATTCAGATATATTTATGAAACTTGAAAGTTGGAAAGTCGCGTAACTAGAGATATTTGAAGGTTCCATTTAATAAAATATGGAAATTAATATTTCATCTTCTTTCATTGAGTAGACGAGAAAAATTTTTATATTCCATACTAACATAACTCACGGGTTCAGTTCTCAGCGATCATTCCAGCAGAACGTGATTTCTTCATTAAATGTGAAGCCAAGGATAGTTTCTATGACAGTGATTGATCCGTCTTTTCATATTGTAAATAAGAAATTAATGCCTAAAAGAGTTTATTTTGCCTTTTTTGGAGTGACTTTTCCATCGACTTCCCTAAAAAGTACAAGGAATTAATCCCTTCCATGCTTCTACTCACCGAGGAAAGTCGAGCAGATGTACTCGGAAATCTGGTTCCCCGATTTGCTGGATTCCGAGAAATGGCTGAGTTCTTTGTTCAGCATCCGTTTGAACTGAAACAGAATTCGTCTTCATTTCTAAGCTGCCTTCAACAAGCATCATCTAAATGGACAATTCAACATTATTAAAGAGCGGAAAACAATACTGTGAGAGGGATTCATTGAAATATTAATTAGAGAAACATAATTAAAATTCGTAACTTTCGCTGAGAAACGATTCGAAACAAAATTTCATCTTTGCCATAAAAAATAGGTACATACACTGAAAATAGATAGAAATAGATAGATAGACAAAACATTAACTACCAACGATATACATTATCAGAATTTCATCTTTACTTACATCTAGTAACATGTTAATGTATGTGATTTCCATTTCTAAGTTTAGAAATTTGTGCATCGTCTCCACCAAACTGCGTTTTGGTGTTAACTATTTGATTTATAAGGGGGTCAGTGCATTGAGAGATCGTTTTTGGATAACATATTTTTAAAAGCATTTAAACTACTATACATTAATTTTTTAAAATATAAAACAACCATCTCAGTAATTAGGTAATATGCGATTCTGTATGAAATCTCAGTACTTGTTCTCTTTGTCGGATTCGTATCAGCTCCAAGTTTACACTGGGGAAATGATTTTCTTTTTAATTCTCTAAAAGTATCGTATAACAGTCACATCCCGTTACATTACCTTGAACAACAGAAGAGCAATTATAATTGTGACGTCACACATGATTCGGACGAACCATGCTGCATCAAACATCATGAGGAAAGGAAACCGGACGGTTTCCGGTTCCGGTTTGGGGTTGAGAACCATGGTGTAGCGGTACAGATAAAAATGTCGAACTCAAAAATTCTCTGATTCACTACTTCGTTCTACTTCCACTAGAAAGCGTTGCTCTCTCGTTGCTATATCTGAGCCTTAGAGACGCGGTCTAGTGGCTATTCCATAAGAGACGAGTCGTCTATGGTGAGGACGGCCCGCTGTTCCGCTGCCGCCGTCAGTCTGGGGCTTTGGGGCGAGGGGACGGGTGCAGAAGTGAGGACGCGGGGATCCTCAAGCGCGGGGTGCCAAAGGAGCTGGGCACGAGCAACCGAGGCGGGGAGGACAACGGGTGGAGCGACGAGTACGGGTGAGGACGAGGACGCCTGAGGAGAACACCATCATCAACGGACAGCGGACGAAACCGGCCTCGGCGTCGTCCTCTTTGCCAGCTTTGGTTGCAGGAAAATCGGAGCACCAACAGATCATCTTGGGGCGATTCGAGCGAACAGTTCAATGCGCTTCCCACGTTCCCTCTGTGCGCACCGGAATATGAATACCAACGAACAGGCGACGGATTGAACCGGAGCGGCGTCTTCGGAGGAATCGTTACAGCGAAGCGAAAGAGAGTCGTAGCTTCCGTCTCAAGCAAAAGGGCTCTTCAGAATCTTTACTCTTGTAGCAAATGCTTTGTCTGAATACTGTTCACGATAATTCAGTTAGAGTCCTTTATTCAAGTTCGTGTTCTCACAATTCAGCAAATATATTCAATAAGACTCAAGTTCAAAATTGTTCCGTTAAAGAGTTCAATTCAGAATATTTCTATAATATTAGTCTCGTCCCAAACTCGATTCCTTCGAGTACTTCTTACGAACACAGTCCTCAGAACCTCTCCGGCGCAATCACAGAGCACTTCTGGGGATCACCAACCAATCAAGACACGTGACAATTGACTCCGGCATCGGCGTCCCATACGTGGCAATACCAATTCAGTCCCATCTTGGAGAAATTTGTTACACCATCAGAAGAATAGAACAACCCTACAGCACACGCAAGTCCCGAAGTTGTTGAGAAGCTCGAAGACCACAGACGCAGAAGAAGACGATACGGACCAGCGGCGACCGATCGACGACTGAGAGCAGGGGCTCGGTAGGCGGACGCTTTAAGCGGCGGCGCAGCGCCCGCCTTCTTATCTGGAGGGTCACCGGGGGCGGGGACCGGGTGCCGGGATGGGGCGGGTCGCGAGGCGCGGCCGTGACGAAGAGGCGGGAGGCGGGGCGGCGATGCCCTCTTCGCAGAGGTCCTGTGATCTCTTGTTGACACTCGCGTTGCAGTTTTCTTTTAATTTTCGTTTGCATTCTGCTCCTTTTTCCATCATCGCAGACGTCGTGACGATGCGAAGGAGGGATTCGATATTTACGACGCAACTGTAATTACCGCTTCTTTCTCGAGAGATTTCTCCTCTCCTTAGTCTTCGGTTCTCCTTCGCGTAGAGGTTGGATTTTAGAGACAGGTTCTCTATCGTAAATAATTTGTCTCGAATTCAGAGTTATTTTAATACTTGCGATGTATAAACAATACACTCCGAATAATCTCTATTCAGATAATAATTCTTACTTGTGAACTATCTTTTTTCACTTCTATTAAATTCAACCTTCGCGGTATTTTGTTGATATTATAACGCGTCGTCAACGTTTTCTCTTCGACGTGTGCTGAAATGTTTGAATCCTTAGCCTCTGCCTTAGGACCCTTGATCGGGATTGACGGGATGCTCCCTTATTTGCTTCCGGAGAGTAACGTAGTTTATTGTTCTCCACGTGGTCACACGACGCAGTTTGTATCTGCTTTCTTGACAATAAATTTATTTATTTATTTATACGATGGGGGAGAGAGGGATATCAAAGACTCTAATTGCGCTTGTAATTTTTATTATTTAATTTTTTTTATTATTTATATTCCTTGTTCTGCGTACACGCAAGTAGTCACGACCACTGAAACTAGACATTTATTCTCGGAAAAATCCCTATTCAGCTTCTTTTTATATAACTTTTAATCAACTGTTTCAAATAAAAGAAATGTTTCCGTCGACCTGCTCCCATAAAAAAATCAGATGTACAGGAATTTTTAAATTGTTCAGTGTCCATTTTCGTCGGGTAGTAACTGTCTCCGTACGAGTGGCGGGAGCAGACGGTGTTGAAGAGTGAAGGAAATACGTAATTCAAAAGGTATTTACAAAAAATAACATTAAAAAATACTGAAATCAATTTATACAAATTGATACAAATAGAAGATACAAATTTGAGGGTGTTAGTTGATATATATTAAAAGAAAGTTCCCAATTTTAACGGTAAGTCAAATTTATTATTCAATTAGAATTTTTTTATATGTGAGAGGGAATAACTATCCTACCATACACATTTTGGTTTCCATGTGCTTGACAGGTATAACGAAAGCATTCTAATCGTTCTAATCATTATGAAATAGCACGTGAGTTTTTGGGGTTCAGAGTTTCTCGGTGACATGAAGCGAAATATGTTTATAAAACATTTTTTGCACAATTATTTATAAATACAAACAAGTCCTGTTCTTCCCTTATTCATCAAAATGCTGAAATTCTGCTGATGGAATCGGAACAAAAAGTTAAAAGAATAGTTTAAACTGTAATAAAAACAGAAATTGTTCATAATAATAATAATAATAATATTTTCATCCAAAGAACGAACTAATTAATGATAATTTTGCTTTAAAAAGTATTGTAGTTCCATCTTCTTTTTAAAATAAGACAAGAAGAAAAATGGAACATACATTTTTTTTGCATTAACTTAATAACCAAAACCATAATAGAGTCTTTCCTCAAGATATAGTGAATAATATTTTTTATATGTACTACAATTTAAGACAGCTAAAATATTTGTAATGTTTTCCCCTGGTACTTTTGAATACTTTTACTTTAAAATAAAAAGGAAAAAGAATTCATAAATGAAATAACAGAATTTGATCATTTCAAGTTTTCTAATGTACTAATTATTGAGTTAACTCCACAGAGCACAATAATCGTATGATAAATTAGAAATTCCTTTATCAGATCATCGTATCAATGAACCCTAGCGAGTGAAAATAGTTTTTCGTCTGATGAAATGAGTTACCCGATCATGTAAGTAGTGATGATATTTCGCTAGTGACTGGATGAGAACACGAATCATCATTGATAACTAAGGCGATTATTTTATTTGGGTATCTTTAATTGGTCTGCAACCCATGAAATGACTAAGGTCGACTTCAGACGCTTATAATGGCAAAGAATGTACTACTACACCTGCTATTAAGGTTTGAACTGTCATGCGCTAATCAAGCGTACATAACCATTTACGAAATATTTAATAATGTTATCTATTCCGTTTGTATCAAAATTATCCCTTTAAAAGAAATTAACGAATGTAGGTGTTCTATTAATTGTACCGCTGAAACTGAAACACTATATTTGAATAACTCGGTCGCTACTTCTCTAGTATTGCGACTGTTTCCGCTGAAGAACTTTCGTAATTGTCCGGAAAGGCAAGAAAAATTTCGTTTTTTTTTTTCTATATAAATTTCGGACACGGGCGATAGATTTTTATACGAATATCAACGGGAGTTGCACTAGAAAAGTTACCATTTAAAAATTCCCTTCAGAAACTCTACGCGTAAGAGCCCGTACAACTTTGACAAGTTTTTTTTCTTCAAATATCAGAGTCCCGCGAAGTTCGAACTTTATTCGACAACATGAGAGATAAATATTTTTTTCTTTCATTAAAGAAAACATTTATGGTATTCCATCAGAGTCGCCAGGTCGTCAAACCGAACACAATCAATGCCTCACGCTGCATACTGAGCATTAGCGGCCACATTCTAGTTTAAACGTATTTGTTTCTGCAGTTTTCAGTTTTGTTGATTGTAGTGCTCCTTTCTACAATTAATTCTCGACATGTTGGACAGGTCTTTTTTTGTTCATTTCACAGGTTTAATTCTACACAATTAAATTACATCGTCACGGCGGCGGAGAGGCTTCTGTAAAACGTGGTGGTCGGGAATATTTTCGAAACGAATTTATATGACGCCACTTACATTTGGTATGCTATCATAAATGTTTAAAACTGTCTCAATTGAGGCAAATTCTCCTACAATGAAAACAACAATCTTATAAATATATTTCTTCCGTCTACTGTACACGTGGAGAAGATATGTGATAACTTATAAAACAATCTTATAATCCCTTAGGCACCATTTGGTGGTGTACATTTTTACATAATTCCATAGGCGTGATCGATATTTTTAAAGGAAGTTTAAATAAAACCCTTAAATAACCCTTGTGTTGGTAGAGTTGAGAGAGCATTAATTAATGGATCGGTTTATTCCTTCGCCAGAATTACTTTTTGCCAGAGTGCGTTGATCTTTTATTTCTTCAAAAATAGTGCATCAATTTTTCAATTATTTTTTTACAGTGGCATTGCACCAATCGCGTTCTAATACTACCACATCGTTCACTGGTTAGCAAACGGAGAATTCAGTTCCTCAATGTCTGAACTTACATTTCCAGTCTTAAAATTTATTTCTTGGTCAATGAATTCTGCTGATGTTTCTTATGATTTTTTGGAATGTGACTGAGGAGAGAAAAGATCATTCTACGAATGGATAGGAAAATAGAAGGAACTATGAGCATATGCTTCCCAGAACGTACGGAGATGTAGCTCGGACACACAATCAAGCGTCGCATTTTTAAAAACTTTTCTAAGTTTCGCTTCATTTTGATCACAAAAAACACGTTTCGTTTGAAAGTAATAAAACGAATTCCATCAAAAGAAGTAAAAAAAAGAACAAAAAGTGTACAATTTTTCTTGGGGGTAACGGTGCCCCATTTTGAGGCATAGGAACAGGGTGAATACACAAGATTCTCCCTCAACTCGTAACACGGTGAACAAAATAGCATTTGGCGAAACATGAACATCAATTTTTCTGAAATTTTTGAAATTGTTAATATGAGGAATTATCCGATTTCTTGTGAGAAAAATCCTTCAGAGCTGCCGTTAATAATGCGCAAACATTCTGCTAAAAACAAATTATCATTCGATACTATCCTTAAAAATGGGAGACGGAAAATATTGGGAAAAGTATATTTTGGGTGTTAGGAAGCCCATCACGGATACATCCGTAAAAACGTCACAACCAAAATTTTACACATCGACATCACTATCACTCTCCCTGCGAAAGGAAAAGGAAGAAGTGGAGGGATCGCTTCCCGAAACGGACGAAATTAGTTCCTTTCTTCCGCTGCGCATGGGACGATATTCATCCTACACTCGTGCGTTTAATCTCCGCTGTCAAAACATCCGCTACGGATTAGTCGATCTCCATAATCCCTTGTTTATCCTCCTTGTTTGTTTGTTTTTCACCTGTGCAAATCCTCAACAACAAGAGGATCGTAAAAGCGGCTTCGACACTTGCGAAGTGCAGCTGCTGCTTCTCCGTCGATTAAAGTGGAAGGNTATCAACAACAAGAGGATCGTAAAAGCGGTTTCGCATCGAGAGACGAAATATGGACACTTGCGAAGTGCAGCTGCTGCTTCTCCGTCGATTAAAGTGGAAGGAGAGGGAGGGAGGAGGAGGTGACGAGGGTCACGATATGANCTCAACAACAAGAGGATCGTAAAAGCGGCTTCGACACTTGCGAAGTGCAGCTGCTGCTTCTCCGTCGATTAAAGTGGAAGGAGAGGGAGGGAGGAGGAGGTGACGAGGGTCACGATATGACGCCAATGTGACGCCGTAGCGCACAGTCGACCACATGCTGAGAGCGTGATCACACACACACACACACAGTCATACGCTCATCAAAAGTATTCAAATGACATGACGTTCGGCACGAGAACGCGACCCTTGCGAGCGGAAAAACAGAAAGGCCAGTCCCGTGCATAAATTACGTAACGCATCCTAGAGCGTTCGGATACCGTTACACTGCGTTACGGTGGGGTAGAATGGTATTAGTCTCGGCGTGAAGTTTCATAGGGCGCTTTTGGACCCTAAAGTTTGTCACTGCAATCCATGTGCTCAACACAGAACAATGAGGAAAGAAACAATTATCATCAAAATCCGACCCCTTCCAAAACCTTTTCTTAACGCAAGGGTAGGGCTAAAGTTACGTAACTATTGCGGGGAAGAAGTAATGTTACAGATGCGTTGCAGAGGTGTAGATGGTGTTAAAAATGGTTTTTTTTTGTTTAGTAATTTGGGGACGTATCGATAACTGGAAATTTATTTCGGGAGAGGCCGCGACTTCTCGTTAAAATTTATTTATTTATTTGAAGTTTAAATTTGTTTCTTCTTGAAATACTTTGAATTCCATGGATGTTGCATTCTCAATCACAAATGCTTGAATAACAATATTTTATTAAGAAATAGCGCTTTCATAGCAAATTATAAATGGTGGAGGGTTCAGTTTTTGGAACCAGAATAAGGAGTTTATGAAGACAAGACACAATCACAAACTAGCCAATAGGAGCTCTAAAACGGTGACATTAAGAAACGAAATTTTTAAATGACGATCAAATAAATATGTAAATAATCAAAAATTAATTAACAACCACCTTTAAAAGCTTAAATCAAGGCATTTACAAATACCACTTTTCTCCAAACATTTAGGTATATTTTACTTTTGATGTGAAGCATTTCAGTACAACTTTAATGTAGAAATATATTATTGCAGTACTAGCAGAAAATAACGTTGGTGCGCCCTGACTTGGTAACAAAGCTGAAATAATTATAGTTATTCTACGCATTCATACAAAATGTTTTTTATTTAATCATTCCACGTTTTACTACGGGAAATTTAAACACAACTACAACAAATGAACCCTTTTAAATAAACTATTAATATTTATTTCACGGAATAAAGACACAAATATTATGAATAAATATCCTTTTTCCATTTGCCCTCGTTCGCTATCCGTTAACTAATTGTTTTACGGGTCGATAATTTTGTGGTTCTCTAATTCAAGTGAGAGTGAAAAAGAAATATAAAATATATATAATATTTTCAGAATAAAACTGGTTAAAAGAAATCGTACAAAAAATATAGCGGTCCCCTTTAAATTCTAGAAAAAATAGAAAGCATTGCACGATATCAACATATTGTAACTTAATTAGATCGCAAGTGAAATAAAAATCTGATTTCAAAGTATTCGCATGAGAAAAAACGACTGTTCTTATCGATGACGTCATTCAATCCTCCATGCAGAAACAAAAGAAGAGAAGTGATGAGAAGAGAGAAAGACTTAACTCGTCCTATCACATTTACGTTGACGAGTCTTACATCCCTCGCCCCCCCCCCCAANCAACCCTATCACATTAGAAAGAAGTTCTTTATTCACGTATTACGTTAGAAAAGTTTCAAACATTTCTAACAACGAAAATGTCGCCGCAGTGGCCATACATATGGGACATCTTTATGAACGAAATTAACAACGAATTAAACAAAAGAACAAATGCAAAAACAAGTGATATTAATGAAGTTTCGTATTGCATTGTGTCGCGCTGCAATATCGTGAATGGGACGAATTGATTGTTCAATTCAAACGATGAATTGCAAAACAGATAATGAATGGAGAGACTTACTACAAACACATTTTCCTGATAAACGTTGCACTGAATCTGTATGGGATCGGTTTGACAAGTTTGGTTTCGGGCGAGAAAGAGAAAGTATACATAATTTTACAGAAGAGGAGATCATTTTCATCGTAAAATGAATTACAATCTGCAATAGTTCGAAAAATTTGAGAAGAAAAAGATTCGTCACTCTGTAGGACTATTGAACTATAGGTTCAGTCTTTTTTTGGCGAGCCGTGTCTACCAATTTCATTTTCCTCCTTATACAGAGCAGTTCCTGATTATCACCTCCTCCCATTCAATTACAGTTCGCGAGTCAATTCCTTACGAACATTCTCCCATTACTCAATCCTCATCATCCTAAATGTTATACAACAATAAATAACTGTCAAGAGAAGTTTTTTGATAATGGTTAGGTCTCTGGGCGAGACAAACAACACAGATTTTTTTAAAATAGCTTCTTTCACATTGAAATCAATAATAATAATAATAAATTTATTGTCAAAAAACAGTACAATCTGCATGTGACCACGTGGAGGACAATAAACTAATTTACTCTCCGGAAGCAAGCAAGGGACCATCCCATCAATTCCGATCAAGAGCCCGAAGGCAGAGGCGGATTCAAAAATTTCAGTTCAAAAGTTCCTAGATAAGATAAAAAGTTAGCTGCGAGTTATAAAACATATATAATGTCAGTATGTTTGTAATTTAACGCAAATATGTTTGTAAATTTACATGTACAAGTTATTATCGAACTATAGATTATTCTGAGTATAGTGTTTAAAATCATAAGAATTGAAATAAAACACACTAAATTCACGATGCATTGTTACAATAAAGACGCCCCTAGACAAAGCCTAGAGAACCTGTATAAGAAATCTGCCTCTACCGAAAGGAAAAACGGAGAAAAACCCGGGCCAGGATGGGGCTACAGAATTAATGTACACAACCGTGCCAGGGTGGAGTGCATATACAACTAAATTAATATGAATCGTAAGACACGAGCAGAATTACTTAAAAGCGTGTTTATTGTAACAATAAATCGTAAATTTAGTGGTTTTTTTTTCAACTCTTATGATTTTTAAACACTATACTCAGAATAATCTATAGTTCGATAATAACTTGTACATGTAAATTTACAAACATATTTGCGTTAAATTACAAACATACTGACATTATATATGTTTTATAACTCGCAGCTAACTTTTTATCTTATCTAGGAACTTTTGAACTGAAATTTTTGAATCCGCCTCTGCCTTAGGGCTCTTGATCGGAATTGATGGGATGGTCCCTTGCTTGCTTCCGGAGAGTAAATTAGTTTATTGTCCTCCACGTGGTCATACGCAGTTTGTAACTGCTTTTTGTCAATAAATTTAAATATAAAATTGTTAATTTACAATTTGATAATTAATTAAAATTTATCATACAATATTTAAGGACAAATTAAGTTGTCCCAGACTTCAATTAGTATTTTGACGGGAAGTGAGGGCAGAGCCCCCGACAGAAAATGTTTGGCCAACGGGTCTACGTCCCACTGGGAAGGCGAAGGCTGAGAAACTTGGCGACTCTTCGGAATGCGAAGCGTGTTGCCGGCAGAGGATTGGTACAACCAAATGTTGAATCCCTGTTTTCAAATAATTGATGAAATAACATCTCTTGAAATTTCGAAGTAAGTTCTCACTTTCCCATATAATTGTGTTTTAACACATCCAACATTTTGAATATTAAGACATTGACAAAAAACATTTTTTTAGAAATCCATGTTCCAGAAAGCACATCCTCGTATGAGGGAGTACAAAGTGTATTCTGATCATATAAACTTTCTTCAGCCATTTACTCTTTTCTGTAAATCAAATCACAACACAACCTTTGGGGATGCTCCAGATAACGAGAAAATCATTTTATTTAAATAACAAATAAAATTTTTAAATCTTAAGAAAAAATGTCCACATTTCACACAATAAAATCATCATACTGGGCTCCTTTAAATTTCTTATACTTTTTGGTGAGTCGCAATTTTCGGATAATGGTTCAATCTACAATAATTTACTTTGCGCGACTTAGTTACTGTGCGTTTAGCTGTACGAGAAAGTGGAAGGGACTCCATTTAAATTTTTTCTCTTTTGACGCAAAGATGGTTTAAGTTCTTTACACCTCTTTTCTTCCTTCGAAATCAGTCCAACGCTTCCCTCCACATGAAATACACGCGAAGAGTAGAATTACTCAAATCGGCAAGAGAACGACTATATTAAGTTATTATATAATCTGATTCAATTAAGTACCTGGGATAATTTACAAAGCTTAATAACATTTCAGATGTACAGACGTATCGCAAGTCATGAATTTACAAAAAAGAACATAAAGTATGACTAGTTTTTGAACTAGTAAAATGTTACGTATTAAGGAGTTATCTATAGAGGAAATGATTGATAGGTTTATATAAGGCTTATTTCACCGTTTTTTTGTAAGAATATGCAGCAAGTAATGCTGAGTTTCCAAAATTTGCATGGAACATAACCACAATGTTTCAAAACAAAATTTGAGTGTCGTCAAAAGCAGGTATAATAACTTTGACTGAAATTGTTATAGACAACAACATTAGCTATTCAGCTATCACCTTTTATCTACGTCAAACCAGACTCTGCGCAACAAGTAAATTATTATAAAATTTAATCTGAACGTAAACTCGTTTGGCTGCGATATTTTAGTTGCGACCAACAACTTTTCAGGTGAATAGTAGTCATTTGTCGGATTGTTTTGAAGACAACTGAAGCAAAGCAAGAAGAAACCTACATTGTGTTTTCCTTCGATATATAGTTTCTCGTCCTGAAATGTT
>NNCF01127047.1:666717-692785 GCA_002313205.1 Laupala kohalensis
AAAAAAAAATATATGTATAACACGTCTATTTTACAAATTCTTAATAAAACTTGAGACGACACCATCGCGCGGAAACGGCGTGGGTCGAATTTTCGCTTCCGAGGCTTCGTGACGCGGCTGCACCATTTCATTTCAAAATCCACGTAAAATATCTGAACCGTTCAACGAAATTTTATGATTTAAATACGTTTTCTATCTTTGTTAAATGCACAAAACATATAATCCATTAAACCTCACGATTTTTTCTTCTCCTTCAATGTCTCTCTTAAATTGATGTATTTTAACACTTCGATTTTTAATAACATTCTATCGATAACTTGGGTTAATTTTTGTAGATAGACATTAGATGCTGTCGCGGACGTTTTTGCAGAACTCTTCGAGGCAAAAATAATTGTCATTTATAATTGTCACCGATCTCTCTAACAGTTGAGGCAGCGTTTGCGAATATAACTCTTTTGCTCCCGAATTTATCGACATTTATTGTCAAAAACCATTTCCATATTTCGCATCACACATTTTAAACACAAAAGTTAGCTTATGTTCATCCTGGACATCTAAACTATCCCCAAAAGCCAAATTTAATCACGATAGGTTCTGTGGTTTTCTCGTGATCAGGTAGCACATAGAAGGACATACTTTTGCTTTACGCACTTATGTATTAGTATGGATATATATCCGTAGAGGGGGTGTGGGGTGAAAGCCACTTACCTCCCGGGGCCAAAGGGCGTCCTTGCGGGGTGGCAGCACCTGCCGCGCCCGACGAACGGCGCGATCTGCAACAGAGATTCTACATCAACATATTATCTCATTAAACACATAGGATTCACACCGTTGTTTGTCACTGCACGAGCGGAGAAAAGTCGGAGAGAAAAACGCCACAATACAAACATCAACGAACGTATATGCATACGGCCATACATACGGATAAAAGATATAAGGAAACAAAGAGCAAATAGAACAAACAGAAAAGAGAGACAAAGATAGAAAAAGACAACACACAGGCCATACATACATATGAAAAGTCACAGAATCTCCGACCACGCAGTGTTTATCGTAAACAAAGTAAGTCATAGCGCAGATGTGAGTCAGCTACTGATACTGAACTCGGAAATACTATTCCAACGACCACGATGCTTTCTCACTCATAATATCCTCGAAACATGCAGCCAACACTACGGACACTCCATGCAAAACAGGAAGATAAATATGATTCTGAGATATAGCAAGGAGTACCTAGTTTAAACACCCGAATATTTCCAAAGTTGTTCAAAATATATATTTTAAAAAAAATTATAGCTTAGCAAAAAATAATCATGGGATAGATTTAACAATGCGTGTTCTTTACCTAAAGCCAAGTTTAGATGAATGCTTTTTATTTTGTGTATGCTTCTACAGATATTTTATGATGTACTACTCTTATTGATGCCTCGGACGAGTTGTCATATGAGTCCATGAAATGACACGACACACACTCGAAATTTCCTTAGTATACAACCAAGTGAAAACTTTCCATCACACATCTATTTCGGATGTGATCCCCGGTCTATAACTGCAATAATATGACACATTACTTTCTGCTATGTGATTCGCCAATGGTTGGTGATGAGTACCAACGAAGTACACATCGAACTCTGCTCAAACGAATATCATTGATAATAACTGTGAAGAACCTCAAAATGAATAAGAATAAAAATTAAAATACTAAACACAAATTCATGTAACATGTTTTATTATTTATAAAAACATTATTTTATTCACTCTTTAAAACAAACTAAATAGTTGTCTCAACAAAAACTTCTCAAATCAATTTTTTTCAAAGCCTCAAGTATCAAAATCACACACAAGTACTTGTCATATCGCAGAAGAGGTCAGTGCGGTACTTTTATTCTGGCGAGAAGTGTGAGGTGAAGTATAAAAATTGAGTGATACAATTCAAAACCATGGGCATTATTAGCTTCGATTAAAAAGGTAAAGAAAGCATGCAAACCACACAAACAATTCATCATCATGGTACGGGAAAAAACTTGCATATGTTTGTAAAAAGTTAAGTAGAAAATGAATGGAGATCAGGAATAATTTCAAGAAACCAAACTACAAATGTCACATCTCTTTATCTCAAGATTCCCTGTTAAGAGCACAAAATATCGAAGAAATGCTTTATTTGTTTTCATCTAATATCTGAATGAAAGATTCTCGATTGAATTTCCTTGGCTGAAAGAAAACAGCACTGTCAGTGATTCAATGTATATTTATATCCCATCGAAATTAATTTCCAATAAATAATTCCGTTTGATGCTTGGTGACGATCAGAACCCTAAATCATAAAACTAGAGAAGAGGACAACTCGGGTACGGCATCGCATCCTCACAAGATAGCAAACACTATATCAACTCTCTATTTCGTACATTTTAGTATTATCATTTAATTTTTATCTAGAAACAGCAAGTTATATGTTTAGACTTATACAAATACTAGCTGAGTGCTCCCCGCCATTGCTCGGGATTTCTTTTAGACTTATTTTCTGTTACTCAGGGGAAAAAATAAAACCTATCTATGCTATAAGATCAAAATACTTTTACTAGCTGGTTTTTGATAAAATGTTTAGCGTAATAATTTTTAAAATTCATAATAATACTAACTTAATACAAAACTTTACTGCATATACTACACCATCTTCGCGGGCGCCGCGCCGATCGAATTTTCGCTTCCGATGCACGACGCGGCTTTTCATCAAAATTCCTGTAAAATCTCAACTGTTCGACGAAATCTTACGATTTAAAGACGTTTTCTATCTTCGTTAAATGCGCAAAGCAATAATTTATTAACTTTGATGATGATTGATTTTTTCCTTCCCAAATTATTCTCTTAAACTTACGCATTTTAACGCTCCTGTTTTTAATAACGTTTTTTTTTCATAACGTGGGTAAACCTTCGTAGATAGACATGAGCTGCCCGGACGTTTTTGTAGAACTATTTGAGGCGAAGAATATCGCTATTCGTAGTTATCACCTATCTCTAACCGTTTAGGCGGCGTAAACGAATATACCTCTCTTCTTTTTCCGATTTCATCGACATTTATGGTCAAAATAATTTTCTGTCTTTCTTTTCATACATTAAAAAAAAATGTTACCCTATGTTCATCCTGGGCATGTAAATTATCTCATTGCCAAATTTCATCGCGATCGGTCGAATGGTTTTGTCGTGAGGAGGGATTACTCGCCCCTCGCGTCAGGAGCGCTTTTACCTAAACGAAACGGAAGAACTTCCTGAGCGATACAGAGCCACAAAACATAAATAATACGCGAGACGTCCGAGCTCGTGTTCTCTTAGCTCTTAGCGCCACGTTCTTGATTCTTCACTCCACCCCACGATGTCGGTTAGGAGCGACTCCACCGGTCTCTTCCGAATTTCCTGCAACACCCGTTCCTCGGTCTGAATACACTTTCAAGGTCACTGCCGTCTTCTTCCTACCTCTTCTCCTTTTCGCCCTGAATTGACATCAACTGTCTCAGTCGAACCCATTGCGCTCCGTCGGTATTTTGCTGTCTCGTCGCCGGACGCTCTGTGTCTGTGGCAGTGTGTCTAAGTTACGCCTGTGTCTATGCTGAGAACGAGGCTGTTATTACTCCTTTTCTCCTGTCGCTAGTTCTTTAAGATCTCCCACCCCCTTTCTAGCCAGCTCCCCTTAAAGTCGGACGACACAGCTTCTTCCCCCACCCCCACCCCCCGCTGTAACGTGGGAAAAGCCTCCGTCGCCACGACACTGGTGTTTCATCGTGATTAAGTAACAAACAAACAAACAAACAAACAGACAGACAGACAGACACACTGGCCTTCGCGTTACGCATTTTGTATATTAATATGAATGGATTCCAGCGATTGAGACTAGACTTATTTCTTTTTATTCGTATTTATCATCAGCCAAAACATCTATTAAAGAGAAGTAATGCAATATTCTCCATCATTAAATGAGCAATTAACATTAATAATCATAATGATAAAAAGAAACTAAACTAACGCTAAAACTCGTTTCTATTTTCATCCACAGTGATCCGTACAATATACCGTTTCATCCAACACTCATTTAATGTTCGATAGCATTTCCTAAAAATTGCGCTAAAATTGTAGTCTGTTTTTTTCTAGACTGGACGAAAAGATTCAATTTCTTTCTGACCGTTGGATGATTAGTAGATGTAGTCTTGGATGTACATCAGAGTGTATTCTCATGACAAATCCAATTAGTCTCGGGAGATAAATGGGATGGGTCGTACTCCACTCAACAATTCCAAAAGACTTCGTTAGTGGATGTAGTGATGACGACGTTTAAACCGCTGACGTAGTGCCTACTCCATTTCTTCTCGTGACGTCACTGTTTCATAGCCTGCGTTATGACCTACGTATTTGTACATCGCAGCATTTCCAGTTGTTTTGTATGATATTCTGTTTCAGAATACAATTTCAGATCATCCACTATTACAATTTTTATATTTTCTCAGTCATATCCGAGGCGTCAAGAGCGAGGAGAAATTGCGATTTAGCTCAGTCGGTGCTTTGGTACGAAGTTCGTTCAACACAGTAAGGCGTTGAAGTACATTTCCAGAATCGCCAACTTTGGCGATTTAGAGGTTATTCACGTAGAATATTGATACATTTTGTACAGCTTTTTTTTTTTAAAAAAAGAAAAGATTGTTATTCATTAGTTGTTGTGATAATTCTACAACTATCAACGTCCATTATGTAATCAAATCAAATCAAATAAATAATTATAAACTTACGACCTTTGATGGACTTAGAATAATATCTTTTTGCTTTTTTAATATCTTTTTGATCACGTGACGACAGTGTAAGTCCACGTCGAAACGTAGTGAGCCATTTCAAAAAAATAAAGATTTTATTAGTCCATCAAAGGTCGTAAATTTTTAATTATTTATTTAACTATGGTTGTAATTANATAAATTACAAAAAAATACATCTGTTGAGTGAAGCTAGTGTATTTTTCCATAATCTATCGTAAATTGGTGTTAAGATAATTCTCATTTAGTTTTCTTGTTATTTTTAGGAGAGACAGGTGAGTGACATCAATAAAGAATACAGATTTTTCGTTTTAGTCATGGAAGAGAATTCCTAGTTTGTTGACTGATCGTTTCATCTGTACTTGGGAAATCGAAATACAATACATATCTTTCATCCTCCACTATAGAAGAGAGTGCAGTAGTAAAACAGACATTTATGTATTTCTGGTTAAAGTCCAGTATTGATCGCGCATACCCGACGAATAATGTTGTATTTGTGATAATTTTCGGTCAGGTGAAAATGGCGACGCGTCGAGAATCGAACCCGGGACCCCTAGTTTGATCGCAGGGGTGTTAACCACTACACCACACGTTCGCCTTCCACAACTGTACAGTGCCTGAGTCACACGTATCTCTGATCATCCGGGGTTTAAGTCTGGGTGAAAATGGTGTACAGTTGTGGATGGTGAACGGATGGTGTAGTGGTTAACATCCCCTGCGATCAGATCAGGGGTACCGAGTTCGATTCCCGGCTAGTCACCATTTTCATCTGACCGAAAGTTATCACATTTATATTCCATGTGTAGGGTTCACGCAAGATCTTATTGTAATCCCATTTGCGTATACAGTTATCAGGTACTTGTGTATTCTGACCGAGTTTTTTGGAATATCTGATCCTCTTCGTAATGCTTCGTGGCAACAACCTTATCCAAACAGATACCCATCTCAAGCGGAAGCGTGGATGTATTTTAGAGATGTTTGCATTTCCGTTCTCATGTCTTTCGCGTTTGTGACTGGAGTACGAACTTCAATCATTTTAGAAGGATAAGAAAATCTATTTAACCAAGAAAAAGAACTTACGGCATTTGTTAATTCATTACTGCAATCACTAAATTTATGTCCGTCCCCGAAATTTTAGTGAGGATATACGAGACAAGGATGTCGAAAACGTTGCATCGGAATATCTGTTAGACCAAAACGTACGTCACCGTGGAAATTTTGAAAAATTCAACTACTAAACACAATTTACATAAACAGATTTTGAAATTTCGGTAAATTAAGATTTGTTTTTCGTTCTGCACCAAATACAACTTGGAACCGTCGTTTCCTCCCAAAATTCTTCGCGTTGGCTCAAAGATGAAATCAATTCTACGAACGGTGACGTCATTAAGTGAAGATGGTGGCGTAACACCACAATGGAAGGTTACCTTTGTTCTTAAATCCTCCCTCTTTTCTCCTTCGTTCTATCCTTTATCCTTCCTGTCACATAGTGTGCAACAGAAGAGACTATAACCGATGTTTCCGTTCTGTAAGAAGCTTACAAACAGCAAAATCTTCATTAAAACATCACAATTCGTCGTGTTCTCGCAACTACTTGATGCATTCACCACAACAATACAATTTCTGCTACAAAAAACACCGACTGATTCTTTTCTTCATTATTATACTGTAAGTTAATTTAAATATTTTCAAATGATTATTAGCCTCTGTTAGTTCATTTTAGGGGAAATGTACTATTAATTACATTCCAAAAGTCATTCCAGGCATTTTTGCTGCGTTCAGTTATCTAAATAGGGGGTAAAACTGGGGTAAAAGGAGACACACTCATGGGGTAAAACTCAACCTGTTAATACTTACTCCGAATTTTGAGAAAAGTATTTACAGTTCCTGCAAGAAAAGAAAATAAGAGGATAAACAATTATTTTTGTAACAGTTCTCAACAAATAGCTTTGATGATAAAAGAAATACAGACTCACTTTCGAATAATTTATTCCTTTATTTATACACGTCTTGGGAAACATGCTTTGGTTTGTAGGGTATTTATTTTGTACCGTTTTTGGCAGAAATTTCGACCAGTTCTCTGTTGAGGGGATAAACAGTTCCATGAGAGGAACAATCACATTTCTTGTCTTACGAACACGCACATATCTATTTAAAATATTCCTGGCTTCAACACACAATAGACACAAAAGTCATTTCATTTTGTTTTCCATTGACGATAACAATAAGGTTCCCCCAAAAATTTACTTCAAACAACTTATTAGCAAAGTAAAAATTTTAATTTCTATTTTCTCTGTTTTAGATAGAAGATGAAATAGAAAGAAAACTCTAAAAGTAAATACACAATTTCATGTAGCTCTATCCTCTTTTCACGTCCTAATTTTTGCTGAAAGCACTCAATAATAATGAGCAAATCCGCAAGTGGAGCAAATGAGCAAATCTTGAATGCAGCGGAGCGGATAAAAATAAAATATTCCCCCGGGGGCGACATAAAGATTAGGCCCCTCGCCGCTTTCCTCCCCCCAACCCCCCCAACCCCCCCCCCAAAAAAATGACCACTTACACCAATAAATATTAATAACTTTAAAAAAATTATTGGGTTACAAATTATACTTCTTGAGATCATTTACACTAATTATTTATCATATGCATTTGTTAAACAATTCTTTAAACATAACAAATAATAAACACATTTCTTCCTTAGTTTTCTATCACTAATATATTGTAGTTGGATATCGAAGAGGATTAATTTTAAGAAGAATAAATGAAAGATGTGTAGTAGTAGCACTAATAGACAACACAATCAGAATCTTTCACTATTACATTTTTCAAAAAAAACTCTGACTTCAGTTTCTCAGCGATCTTTTTATTGTGTATTATATAATGATATATACTAATGTATTATCACAAAGTTATATACTATTCGAACAATTACTTAATGTTCACGATGGAGTAATTTGACACACTTCTCACTTCGAACTTCTTGCAGCGCGCAAATTCACATCCCCCGCCCCCCCTCTAGAACTTTAGAGGAGACATGTTGAATGCAACAAGAAGATTGATGGGGGATAAACTCAAAATGCACCTTTCGGTTGCACTCCAGAGCATTTTAGATAATTTCTAAAGGACCGTTTTCCTCCAACCAGATTATCGCGCTGCGTGGCGCGTTGTGCGCTCGCCTGTCGCGCCGCGTTCACTGATCGGTGGAAGTGTTTTCGTAGCCGCGTCGCGGACCGTGCATTGCGCCGAGCGTGTTCTCAGTCATGTCTCTCTCTGTCTGGATACTGTTGACGTCTCTAGGGTCAGCGAAGGGAAAGGCAAGCACTGGCGCAGTTAATAGTTTACTTGATCAAAGATACCAAGGACGAAGGGGAGGATCTCATCCAAGAAGACCTTCCGGTTCATTCATCCAACAGAGGGAAGTTTCCAACTACACTTGCTGAGGAACTTTGTCTCAATATAACAACATTGAGGTAACGAACTGGGTCTTACCAGAAGGAAATTTGGAACAAATTTATTTTTGAAAAAAAGTTACACAGTTACCCTGATGTTTCTTAGACTAATTTTACTTTACTCGGGACAAAATAAAATCTGTCTGTATTGTAAGATCAAAATACTTTTACTTACTGGCTTTCAAAAACATGTTCAGTATCCTCATTTTTCTACATCACAATAATACAAAACTTGACTGTATACAAAACACCATCTCGTGGGAACAGCACCGGTGGAATTTTCCCTTCCGAGGCATCGTGACGCGGCTGCACCATTTCACTAAAATTCTTCTAAAATCTGAACTATTCTTCGAAATTTTACGGTTTAAAGACATTTTTTTATCTTTGTTAAATGCACAAAACAAATAATTCATTAAATTTGATGATAATTGATGTTTTCCTACTTAAATTACTGTCTTAAATTGAAGTATTTTAACACTTCTATTTTTAATAACGTTTTTTCGATAATTTAAGGTAATTTTTGTAGATAGACATTAGATGCTGTCGCGGACTTTTTTGTAGAACTCATTGTGAGACGAACAATATTGTCGCTCATAGTTGTCACATATCTCTAACAGTTTAGGCAGCGTAAGCAAATATAACTTTGTTTTCCCCACTAATGCGCCGCGCGCTGCGTTATTCAGTCGTTGAAATGCAGTGGGGCTACCGCGCTGGAGATTGCACGCCAGCGTTGGCGTTGTTGCGCTATGTACGAAAACGGGCACGTTGATTATGCAAAGAGGAGTAAATTACATCTCGCGCTGCGCGGTATTTTGAAGCGGAGGAAAACGGCCCTTTAAGGAGAACCGTGTGACTTTCAGACGAACACTGAACACATGAGAAGGGAGTCAACTTGAGAAGGGAGTCGGTTGAAATAAATGTTTGTGCACCCCAAAAAATGAGAATTGCGATTAAAAAAAATTTCATTAAAATATAGTGAATAATTGTCGTGTAGGAATGAATGAAAGGAATAAAACTATTGTGTCCAGTTTTTGCTCCCTTCTACTTTGCAAAACACATTTCAATCTGGAATGATTTTTAAACCATCAGAAGTTCTTATTTGGTCAAGAAAATAAAATTGAAAGTTGGTTCCAAGCGTATATCAAATCTTTGAGACCCAACACGAAACACTCATTTGCATATTCATAACTTTATCGATACTATCGCAAGATGGCTGCCCAACACGAGTTGCCAACTTCTGCGAATTAAAGTAAAATCCGAATAAACAGAAGCGACTATAAAAGAGAAATAAATACAATTTAATAACACAATAAAGACACAAGGTAATTTTTGAATCCGCCTCTGCCTTAGGGCCCTTGATCGGAATTGATGGAATACGTCCCTTGCTTGCTTCCGGAGAGTAAATTAGTTTATTGTCCTCCACGTGGTCATACGCAGTTTGTACTGTATTTTGACAATAAATTTATTATTATTATTTAAACAACAGAATAGCGGTACCAGAGCAAAGTGCATCGAATTGACGATCGATGTTGGCATTAGATTTTTAAGATTTTTCGAAAGTACAGCCAACATAACGAGAGGTATACTTATCGTTACCTTAATGAACGATGGTGAAGTACAAGCGTTGGCTACACTGTGTACAAGCCCTGTACCAACACCAAGCCAGTTAATAATAAATAACTAAATAAATAATTTAGTGTCAAGAGAGCCGTTACAAACTGTCGATGAGTAATTTGACCACTTTAGGGCAATGGGCTAATTTACGTCCACTGCTACTTCATAATTAATAAACAGGGTGCGTTCCCATTCCGGTCTTTTTTACTTGAGTCACGTTTTCTCGGAGTTGAGTTTCACAACTGTTAAGTACAGATGTGGAAATGTCGCAATCCTTCACATTTAAGGAAAGCGATGAAGACAGCACCTAAGTGACTATGTTAATGTGAAGATAAAGGAGTAATGTCTCTCCCACCACGACTGCATACACGTCATAACCGCCCACTAAAAGGACTTTCATAAATGATTTCCACGATAAATAAATGCTTTGAAGACGCCAAAATCGAAGTTTGCTCGACCCGACAGAATTTCAAGTTGATCTACGACCCAATCGATCTTTTCTCCTTCATCATTTTCTTCACGAAAGACCGGAATTCGATGATTCTTATTATTATTACCTTTTTTGTTTTTCAACCACTGTCACTCAAGGAAACATCTCTTACGTAACAGTATCACAGGAACCAGATTGTCAGCGCAGTGAAAAAAGTGTAACATTTGCAGATTAGTGTGTAATACACTGTACATATCGAGGTAAAGGTGTTTTAGTACGAATATAAGAGCTGATACTTTACCTAACAATGATTGAGAAATTCTTGGTGTGGAATCGGAGCTAAAGCAGAAAAGTTGTTGTTTAATCTGTATTTTAATTTTAGACCTATACAGTAGCACATAAACATAGTAGAAATATCGTCACTTTGCCTTTTGGATGGATTGCATTGCGACGAAGAACAATATCGATCGCATTTAGTTTCAAGTGCTTACATTAAAATATCAGTACAGTTAAAGTTTTTTAAATAGAGTTTAAACATTAATGGGACATTTAAATGAATATAAAAATATTTTTGAGATGATTCGTGTTACCACTGAAGAATACAGTAATAGTTCTCAAATTGAATTCTTTCACACATAGGAAATTTATTGTAATGGACGCCATTTTGAAACCGACGAAAGTCTAATGGAAACAAGTGAAGCAAAGAGAAAGAACTAATCGTGTATTGTTTCGCGTTTGAAAAAGGTTTTTCTCATCCCCCAAAATGGATATTACTTCAAAATGGACACGAAATGATATTTTAAAAAATAATACTAATAAAGAATAGACTCGAATACTATTAACATTTCCCTGGCGTTTGTTACAAATAATCAACAAAAAACAAACAAATGTAATACATGATAAATTCGTATTATTTAATAGCAAAGAATTGCAAATTCGTAATATTTAATTGCCCGTTCTGGCCCCGGATTTTTCTCCAGTTTTCCCTCGGATAGAGTCGGATTTTTAAAAAAAGGTTCCGTAGGCTCTTGTCTAGGGTCGGGAAAATGAAATATTTAAATAGTAATGATTTATAAACAATATTAACCGAATAATCTATAGTTTATAATAAAACGAATTTTCTTTTTTATATTTTATTAAATAAAAAGTTGTTCGTATTCTCTTAATAGTACAAAACGTAGCGAACAATTTTTATTCTCATGTTGGGAGCAAAGTGAACCCAAAATTTAAATCCTTAGCGATCGAAATTGATGGAATACGTTCCTCGCTTGCTTCCAGAGTGTAAATTATTATATTGTCCTGCACGTGGTCATACACTATTTGTAACTGCTTTTTTTGACAATAAAATTATTGTTATTAAAGAAAGTATGTCGATGCCGTTGGTTAACAAATATCTAACAAAATATACGAGATCTAAAAATGTTGTTGAGGGTTTTGTGATCTTATTGAGAAGACGGATCTACATCCCCTATTGAACACTTCCTTGCACATTGGTGGTGCAATCACTGATGACATCGACGAGCGACGAGTCATGACTCGTTACTAGATGCATTGCTGTTTCGTGCAGATGAATCGTTTCTTTTAACCCGCTGTGACGACCTTTTGCCTTACGTGATCGTTGCAATACCAGGACTTGTATGAAGGGCAATACTCACGACACCTTGTGTAGAATGATGGCTGTGTACTATAGTACCATCGAAAGGAAACGCAGATTAACTTTTCGTCAATGCACATATTTACGCATTACATAAGTATATAGTAATATGTACTTATGTACAATACATACTTGTGGCACATAAGTAATATGTCTTGAAATAATATAATAATTATTATTATTACTTCATTAGGGGCTCAAATGACCTTGATGTTGGCGAGCTCTAAAGCCCCCCAAAAAATAAAAATTGTTTTATTTCCAGCATCAAATGTATCATCAGTAAAATATATACTTATGGTTTATAATTTGTTCATATTAGAAATGCAATATGTAAATACGGAATACGTAATAGACAGTTTGACTTTTGACGTATTTACTTGTGAAAAGATGAGACACAAAAACTTCTCGGTATCCTAAATGAGAAGGGACAGTTGGATTCATGAAATATCAAAGAGTAGGTGAGAAGCGTCCAATTGGACGGTTGCGATAAGAAAATCCACAAAATAACAAGAGAAGACGAGGGGAGACATTTGACGACACTCCTTCTCCGTCTCCCTTTTGGTAGAAGATATCAAACGCACACAGAAATTTTAAATTTAAAGGATATATTCGGAAAAATAATTTCTTTTGTGAAAAGAACGAGTTTTCTTTTAGCACTTTTACATTTCTATGCTTATATATCTAATCCATACTTATTTATGTGCAACTTTGGATTTAGACTAGTATAATGTACATGTATAAATATATTCCAACAAATATTTGCACCTGGATAGTCAACAGTATCATAAGAAATGACAATTCATCTGTAAAGTAATCGGTAAGATAAGAATTCACTTGAAAATTTACTTGAAATTATTGTTAAATTGACTGAACGCTCTGTCCCCTAGTAAAATAATACTAAAAGTTAAAACAACAAATAAATAACTTTTTTTTTAAATATATATTTCAACAAAAATTTAAATTAATTAACTCATCAAATTAGTACCGAAAAATTGTCTATAACTACATTTATTAAAATTTTACTGTAGATTATTTTTATAAGGAATAAATCCAAGGTTGGTTTGGTGCCCTGATATCGTGAATGACAAACACTCGGATGAAAATTATCAAACTTCTTTGTTGTATTACAAGAAACGGTAACTCGTTACCCTGATGCGCGAGTGCAGCAGTGAGAAATTATTTTAGTTCCAAACCAAAATTGCAAACGAAGCAGCACTCATGTTGATGAAATAGATAATAATTAGATATAATACTTTTTACAACAACAAACTTTTGAGCAGTTTTTAGAAATTTTGATTTATGAAATGAAAGTGCTAAAAAAAAAGTGCTCTTATTTTGAAGATGAGATTTGGTGTAAACATTACTACCATAGCTACAAAAATAAAAGTAAATACAGTGAAAGAAAAGGAGTCTAGACGCCATGTGAAAGTCAATGAGCAATCAATGCCACTATTGGGAGATTGCATCACCTTTTCCTCTCGCTGTGGACACGTGGGCGTTTTACTCACATGTCAGTAGTGAGTTTACATCTAAGGCCTACTGACTACAACAGTCGATTTGTAGAAACCTCAGTAATTGATATGCCAACTGAGATGAACAGAGGACTTGATCACTAACCTATGGCAGCAAGGACACTGTCTGAAGTTAGCTTCTCCAAGGATCATAGCAGCCATTGCGTGGGTGCCGTGGCATCCCATGTGACACCGCAGAAGACATATGACAACACCGTGCTTTTCTCTCGTTGCGAGGACTGTAGAAGTTATGCTCGATGTGAAAATATCCCATAGAATACTGATATAAAAGTTTATGAATTTCAATTAATGAACAGTGCCTGGACCACATTGCTCATATTAGTGTATAAAATTCATATTAGTTCCAAATTACCTTAAAATTTGACAACAGGGAATGTTAGGAAAAAAAACACCTTTGCATCCACTCCAAAATTTGAGGAAATACTTTGGAACAACTGCAAGAACTTATGTCACACGAATTGTTACTAGCTGCATCGGCGTACTTCACAAAAGGTTTTGAATTTTGTTCACAAAGTAGCGTTTTTGAATCCCCATCGAAATCAATCGAAAAATTCCAATTCAGGAGACAGATTATAAAAATACTTAATGTACGAAATATAAGAAACTTCACTGCCCATTAACTATGAATCATACCAAGCATGACAAGCAAAAGAAGTAGCTGCAATATGGAAAATGGAAGAAGAGAGTCGGCGATGTGTTTCCCTGGGATGTACTCAACATGGGACTCCGCGTAGGCGACCCGGACAACTTCGTGTTTTCACCAAAACGTACGTACGATCCATTTGTTTTCAAAAGCTATAGGTTTATTTTACTCGCGATAAAAATTCAAAAATTTATCTTTTCTATGTTGTTGTAGAATAATTTGTATTGATCCGTAATCCACAGCAAGAGAATAAACCAAGAAAAAATATTTAGCTCATTATATTTTTCCGCTCATTTTTTAGACAAGTTTTCTGAAAGAAACGAGTATTATCAATACTTGGAATTCAGTTTTTCGTTTTTTTTTTTCTTGGTCAATGAATGAACCGACTACTTTTTTGTCGGGAGTTATTACTTTGTGAAATTAGGTACTTTGTTATTGTTAATTCATACTATCATGTTGTAAGAACGAAACATATGTTTGAAGCCCGGTGAAGGTTGAAATGAGAGTGGCCGAAACGTTGGTGTGTTGTAAATAATCAAAGTCAAAAAGTCAAAGTGTCCCGCAACAGGACCCGGAAGAGTCCGAGGGAAGAGCTGCGCGATTTCTTGAAGGAGAAGTTGAGGTCAGCACTTTGTTCCGATCGGTTTGACCCCAGGACAGACATGGGACTCCTATTACATTAGGCCGAGTGGGCCTGGGAGCCAGTCTGGACGTTGCGGTGTGATGATAAGATCCCCACCCCATCGGCCACTCAGCGCTCCTCCCATTGAGTCACGCTGACAATACTTTCATTCCGAACTGAGTTGTTCGTATGGAAGAACCGAAGCGCAATGCATTGCGGGTACTCACTTGGCCGTGGGGACGTTGGTGAGGTTGAGGAAGTTGTTGCGGACGCTGCGGAGGCTCGCGAGGATTTGTGCGAAAGGAGTGACGATGAGGTCTTCTCCGTGACTGCAACAAAAGACACAAACACTCGTTCAGCATTTGAAACACTTCACCAAGACACGACTTCTAGTTTAAAAAGTATTAAACGAATTTATCATTAAGACATCTATTAAAACAGTTAATCATAATAAAAATAAAACAACCCAATTCATTCAAAAGAAACAACAACATGAAGTCTCGACCTCATTTGGAGGGTCGTGGTCGTCAGATGTTCCATAGAAGAAACAATGAAAGTAAATGAGAAGCCGTTTTAAACTCTGGTTAAAAGTACTATGTTGATCAAAATCAATAATCATTAAAAAAAACCCAGCTATTACATACATGTATACAAAAACCAACGCAATTACTCTAATTACAAGTACATTCCACCAAATCTTTTTTCCAAACAGTGTCTAATGATTATCTTTGGTCGTTTTATTTTTAATGGATATGTGGAAAGTAGAGCATACAGTGCACTGATATATTGGTAAAAATTTATATGCCATTAAAATAGTTAAATTTATTTCGTTATGTCATTAAGTTTGTAGTTTCAAAACTGTTATTTGTTAATTATACATGAAACTTTGTATTACGGTACATGAAAAAGATGAGTGATCACTACATATGAGAACGGAAAAATTTCAGGTTTCAGCAAGTCCTCCTCGGATTTCGGATAGGATGTTTCCGCGAGACTGTCCTCCGTGGAGCTGTTGAAGGATTTACCATCGATTTCATACGACTGGATGTCAGAGCCAAAACCCGGGCTCTCGTGCAGACGTCGTCTCCACGTGGGCAACAGAGCTTTCGAGGCACGCGGGGTCACGTATCGGATTAAACGCTGTTGAAGCATGTTTTTCTTAACAGCACAGTCACTTATTCATTTATATTGAATAGATCACTCTGAATTTGATTTACCAACTTAGGAATTTCGAAGGCGGTGTTCAATGCGTTCCCCAATCTTACTTGTTTGTCTGATGTCTTAATAGTTGTAGATTTTTATATTGAGTATGTGTAGTCACCCAACATCTGATTGAGCTATATATAGCTGAGCGATGTATTTTCAACTACGATTTCGAAATAAATAAATATTAAAAAATCTTTTATCATTGTACAAATTTCGCTATACTCTACAAATCACGTTTTTATTTAGACATAAAAAAAAGAATATTCGATGTTTATTGAACTTGAGATAAACATTAATTTTTTATTTGGTTAATTACGAACGCCCGCCTTTTTTTCTATTTTTTTATCTTGACGTACGAATATCGGCAATATTGACTCTTAACTATTATTCAATTCCGTTAACAAGTCAATGATCTAACTATAGAGCCATCATCGGTCTTACGTACCGGTTGTCAGAAGTGGAGAAAGAAGTTTGGTATCCCTGTCTCTCTCGCACATCGAATGTGGTGGGGGAACTCGATTCCCCTCTCTTACTGTTGCGCACAATACCTCACCCCCCACCCCCGTCCAAGCAAATGTGTGTGTGAGAGAGAGGGGGCGATACTAAACAGTACCTTCTGTCTCATGTTATCAGGGACAATCCAGTGCAGGAACCGCTCGGTCTACATCACATGTAAGTCTATGGCTTAGAGTCCCAGATATATATCCCTCCACGCGTAGCTGCGCGAGATCGGAATTGACAATTCACTCATTATACGAAGTAGAGTACGTTCCAGTTGTTGGGTTCAATGAGTCTCCCAGAGTTCACGTCAAAACATTTACATTCTATTCAAAACTTCTCCTAGTGGTCAGAATATTTGCAAGATTCGTATTCCAGGTTTGTTGGGGGTGGGGGGGGGGCTAAAAGAGTGAAATCCTTCAGTGGGTGCGTCGGTGCATCTCGAGCACCAGAGGTCTTCCATCCCTTTGATCAAATAAAGGGTACAAGGGTATTAGGCAGCTGCTCTGCGACTATCCTCTGCAATTCATCCACGACGGATTCTTCGCTGCAAAGCGGAAGAGGGCGAGTGAGTCTTGAGAAGAGAAAGGGCTTCTCGTCGCCCTTCGGTCGCTCCTTCAAAGGGACATCGTTGAGGACACAAAGGAGTGAGGTACAATGCACACAGCGGCCGAGGTCACAATCGAATATTACGTTAAGGAATCTATAAATATCGACGACACTTTCCGAATGATTTCTAGTTTGATAATAGTACTATCTTGTGAAATGATTTTTCTATGTTTTATTAAATACAAAATTTTTTGGTATTTGTTAATACTATAATACGTGTCGAACAATATTTTTATCATTAGGAGTATGTTGAAATTTTTTGAATCCGCCTCTGCCTCAGGGCCCTTGAACGGCATTGATGGGATGGTCCCTTGCTTGCTTCCGGAGAGTAAATTAGTTTATTTTCTTCCACGTGGTTTGTAACTGCTTTTTTTACAATAAAGTTTATTATTTATCTACACTAATAAAAGTGAAATATTCGGAATGTCCGTTGAATTCGAAAATCGAAAAAAGCACCCGTTGTAGGAAATGTAATCGATTTCATAAGATAATTATTCTTAAGAGTTATTGCAATTAAAAAGCAAAGTAAGGTTAATATGAATGCAGAAAAAACAATTAAAATCGGCTGCTATTCAATAGATGTGAATCTTCGCTCTGTTGAATATGAAACTTACTGATGTGTCCGTGTTTTTCGTAAATTCTCCTTCATCACTGGAGATAAAATGTATTCATATGATGATAACTTTCGGTCAAGTGAAAATGGCGACCAGCCGGGACTCGAACCCGGGTCTCTTGCTTTGATCGCAAGGGTGTTAACCGCTACACCACCGGTTCGCCTTCCGCAACTGTACACCATTTCCACCCAGACCTGTTGTGCAGCGTTTACATATCGTACCGTCTTCAAAGACCACGCATCCACGTCGTCTTAAATAATTGTTATCCGAGTTAAGTTCAGTCATACGGATATCAATATCTACATATTCAATCATTCATACATAAACATCATCTCAAAAAACATAGTTGTATTTTACTGATAGACCACTCACGGCGGGCACATCATTCCCAAGTCGAATACACTCCACAAAGGATAAATTTCACCTCTGATACAACTTCAGGTTTCCCATCCTCTTGTTACAACAACATTATGACGTCATATTACATCTGTTCACGCGACGCGTACATAGTTCCCACGACGGCGCGTGTGGGAAGATCTCACGGTCTCAGGTTAAGCAACATATGATACTAGAAGATAATAATCGTTCAATCTTCAAACGTAGAGACGCTTTCATAGAAATGCTCATTGGAGCCTATCTCTAAATTAGATCTTTATATTATGATATAGAAGTTTATACCTTAATATACCCTGTTCAATTTTTTTTATTAAAGTGGATGGAACACACACAGAAGAAGCTCTCTTCACCCATCTGGTCGGGTCAGAGACCTTTGCCGGTTTGATGTTTTGTCGGCGAATCCGAAGTTCCAGTGAAAAATAGAATTTTTGTTCCAAAAGAGCGAATACAATTTCATCAGATCATCACGAATGAACAAGCAAATGAGACGTGTTTGCAACTCATTTTATTGCACTTTCATACAAGTCATAGAAAACGTCCACGAAAACATGAAACAAACACACCTAACCGTTTTATTTTCTAGGAGACTAGGCCCCTCAAACAATATTTGAGTTAATAATAATAATTTATTCAACAACAATCTTAATACAAATGAATTCATAATGTGAGTGAATCTTTACTTAGGTTTTCCCTTATTATTAACAGAGTCATTATACGGGGAAAATATTTTACTCATCCATTTTCCTACCATAGCACAATAGATATTGGTGCGTCCCCTGTTCGGTACGTCCTGGTAGATCATTTTAATCGCATCTCGTACTATACACATTCTGCAGGAGACTTTGTGGAATATATTGTATCTTGTTCTTGTCCGAGTCGTTATCTAGCCGTCTGATTCCTTCTACTTCCTGTAGTCTCAAATTAATTCACGTCTTTCCGTATTATAGATGTCGCGGTCCCTTGACACGTGAATCCCGCCTTATTTTCCTTTACCCGCAAACACTTTCTTCCCTGTCACTCTTTCGGGTCTTTGTCAAGTTTGTTGGAAAATTTCCGTGTCCAGTCAGCATCTCCATCATTTCTCGTCCCGGTCTGAACCACTTTCTGCTCCTAAGGGCATAAGTCACGTCCGATATATAAGAGGAAAAAACTGGTCCTGTCGTTTCATTAGTCCATCGTATCCGCCATGCATACATCAATTCTCTGGTTATTTTTTTTTTCTTTTCCTTGATTATATACTCGTGTCGCTAATTTGTATTTCTCCCGTTTTTCTTAGCCAATAAGGCAACTTCATTTTATGAGTGAAGCCGGTGCTACAACACAGTCGCGTCAGCAAGTATAGAGGTGCTTCTACGAGTAATGACAACATTTAAGTTACTACCTGCCTGCTATTATACGGTGTGAGAGAGAGAGAGAGAGAAAACCTGTTCACCCAAGGAGCGGTCGATCCGAGGTTGGTTAAAAGGGGTTCGGGCGTGAAGAAAAAAATCAACTTCGTTATATTTTGTATCCTAACACTTCAACTAAGCCATAACGGTGTTCTGTGATGAAGTCGGTGCAACGTTTCTGAAAATATCTCTACCTATATCAATGAAAAGTTGTATCGCAGATGCAAAAGTAATTTATTACGATCTCACAGCAAAAAAATGTATTAAATACAGTAGTTACCCTGACATATTCACGAAGGTCACCCATTAAACTCTTCCTACTCACATACATTCATTTTCACGCTCCGATAGTATCAAACAAGAATCGAATGTTGGCGCACTAAGGACGTCATCAGCGATAAAACAATAAGATAAACATCAATGTTTCGCACGATCGTTTCTCAAGTGCCCCTACGCGAAGGATAAAAAGCCCGGATCCGTTCGTTTGCTGGGGTGAAGACGCCACGAGCGTCGGCGTCTAAAACTCCCACCAGCGACATTTTGCTGGGGCGAAGCCCCGAAATGGAGTCTTGGGGAATCCCCAAGCGAGCGAAGTTAGACGAAAAAAAAAAAAAAAAGGTATAATAAAGAATGTTTAGGCAAATTGATTTTGCATCTATAATTAACGTGTTTTATTTTTAATTTTGTTGCATATATTTCGAAAAATTACGATGACTAAGGGCTTGTAGATTTAATATTAAAATCTATTATAAAAAGGGACACTCCAATCTCGAATCTTTGTCTCTCTAGTTCGTACAACGAAGAAATATTCCCGTGAGTTCTGGTCGTATGCATCTGCTAAGGACTTCCTTCAAAAGTACCCATGAGAGGAACGGAAATATTTGATGAGTCTACGATACGAAAGAATGTCTAACGCTGCCTTACGATATCCACATAGAGAGAGAGAAAACGATTCAACTGAAGAAAAACTTGGGCTGTTATCGTTGAGCCACTGGAAACGGCGAAAATTCTTATTTCATGGTTCATAGCATAATTTCTGAAGTTGATTTCTTTTATCGCCGAGTTCGCTATATTTCTTTCTAGGAACATTTGGTTTTCGTGGAAAGCGGGATTGAGATAATTAATAAAATATTTTAGCAAACAATTTCACATTAATCGCACATTAAAATAATTAATGAAATATACAAACTATTTTCGAGTGAACTATTCGAGCAGGTAAATTCTGAGAGGTTGGGATAACAGTTTGATAATCGTTTCACAACCAATTTTAAATAATTAGTTGTTGTACAAAATTACTTGATTACCCAGCATTACCCGACAATTTTCCTACACCATCTTTCTTTTGACCAGGAAAAAATAAATCTTTTTTCGTGAGATTGAAATAATTTTACTTACTGTTTTTTTTAAACAAATGTACGGACTCCTATTTTTTTACAAATTCATTATAATAGAAATTTAATTGGATTGTATGCACCATTTTGTGTTTCACCTCCAGCAGCAACAATAAATCAATCCTTGAGCAAGCGACGTAAAGTCGTCCGTGAGAGAAACAAACCAATTAGCAAACCCAGCACACCCCTTCTCCTGTAGCAAAGAGTTAGGGATATTTATCTCCCGTATGTGTAGAAGTTATACGGCGTCGTATCACGGTTCATCTGAAACGTCCCGAAATCTATGGATTAAACCCGTCTTTTTGGTTTAAACATTTCTACACGACCTTCCCATCCCACTCCATCCAAGGGTGTTGGTAGGGTTGTTTACCCCCCACCCCTAACCCCGATGGTGGCTCAACTCGGTCGTAACATCGGAAGTGTCTCTATTCATCTCTTTATCTCAGGGAAAGAATGAAATCACTGGCCGGTCGAATTTTTGCTTCTGAAGCAAGACACGACAGCGGCAGCGTAATCTTATTAAAACGATTGTAAAACATAGACTATTTGTACAAATTTTACAATTTAAAGACGCTCTTAATCTTCGTTAAATGCACTGAACAGAAAATTCATTAAATTCGATGATGGTAAATTAGTTGTTAAATTTTGAAGTATTTTAACTCTTCTTTTTCAATACAGTTTTTCTTCTTCTCTCGATAATTTAGGTTCATCTTTGTAGGTATACACACACTGACNCTTTCGATAATTTAGGTTCATCTTTGTAGGTATACACACACTGACGAGAACTTCTCTGTAGAGCTTTTTCAGGCGAACTGACCGGGCGAATTATTCTTGTCATATACTTTTAATCGTTCAGACAGCGTAAGAGGGTTTTTCTCTCAACTTCGACATCTATCGTCAAAAACTATCTTCAATCTTTCTTTTACGCATTTTATGAATAAAAGACAAATTTCCTTGGCAAATTCCATCACGATCGGTTCAATGGTCTAGACCTGATCGGGTAGCAAACACACAGACACACTTTTGCATTTATTTAATAGTATGGATATCAATATGGGAGAAACAATATTACCAACGAACTTCATATAAAAGGAAAGCTGAAGTATTGAAGAAAAGCAATTGAGGACTGATTAGCATTAATCCCGCATCTAAAATCTATTGTTTTCCGCGTAATTCAGTAAAATATAACTACTTTTTAGTTGACGTAGAAAATGTTTTATCTACAATATATGGCAACTTTTCTACTTTTCGAATCACAAGCACAATTCTTGTGAACTGTCTTCTTTTTGTAAGAAGGAAAAGCTCCTTTGTGATATAAGTTTAAGATGATTGAGTGCTTTTCCGAAATACCCGAGACAATATTGTTTAAAAAAAACGATATTGACTGAGGAATAAATAATGTTCATAAAAAAGTGGTATATTCCTCCATCAATCATGTTAAAAAACAAATGTCTTAAAGCGATTTCTATAAACGAGTGCCTCATGAATAGAGAAGTATTGGTATAATCGGATACTTTATCTTTTTATAAAAACAATTTTCTATTTATTTCTAAAATTTACTTTCCTTATTTAAACTTTTTGCCTAAAACATGAATAAATTGCATTCTACCACGTAAATTTATAAAATTTAAATAAATCGTCCCGAATCCAAAATCACACATTTCTGGGAAATAAATTTTCCCGCGATGCGGCAGTGTATATCAAAATATTTTCACTCCATCGCACTAATTTAAGAATGTTTCATAGTACAACCTTGACAGCTACCCCTCAGCAATTAATGTACATTTGTTTAACCCTCTGGAGAATCGGTCTCTATTTGATCATTGTAGTGGCGCCAAGCAAAGATCAGTTATTCATACATGAGTTTGTCACTACAGAATGCGTTGTCGACAGCGGAATAAGTTTAATTATAAACAAATAATTTTATTGTCAAAAAAGCAGATACAAACTGCGTATGACCACGTGGAGGTCATTAAACTAATTTAATGTCCGGAAGCAAGCAAGGGACCATCAATTACGATCAAGGACCCTCGGATTCAACGTTTAGCACACTTCTTACAATAAAAATAATTCGGTAGTGTTATAAAGTTAACGCAAAACCAAAAAACTTGTTCTTGTGTTTTTTTTTCAACACAAAGTTCGTATTATTATTAATCAAAAGATTATTCGGAAAGTATTTTTGTTATAAATCGTAACAATTAAATAACGCTAAATTGCATATTTATTATTTCAATAGATGTAGCCCTTGTACCCCAACGGAAATCTGTAAAAAAGGGGCAAATCTATTTAAAAAATGTAAGTTATATTTTATTGCTGGAATCCCTTTATTTGGATGCAAAAAGTGTCCAAAAAATGTTTACCCTCCCCATCCCTCGGGAACTCCCCCCCCCCNGTTCAATAACGTTTTTTTTGTGATTTTTGGGTTTTCGGTTGGTTTTAAAGAAAAAAAATTTATACATAAAATTATATTTTATTCGCAAAATTTATGCATTATTGAAAATTTTGACCAAATTAAGTTGTTCTTTTTGAAAAATATTATACGAATTTTCGCCCCTAGAGGGTAAAGAAAGTACTTATAATAGTATCTTACGATAATCATATGCGTTTTAAATATAGAATTTTACACTCTTGTGCACTCATATACATAAAATATATATTCACACAAAAATTGTAAAAACATTATACATAGAACATTTTATTAGGAAGACTTTTTATTTTTATATTCTATACTCGAAAATAATCATACCTATAATTATATACAGGTTTAAGAAAGAATATAAAATATTTATAGTTCTATTTATTTCTAAAGTCCAAACCCCATGCTATAACCCATACACACCTGAGGCCACGGAAAAATATTTTTTTTATAGTGCTGCCCATTTATTTATCTGGATAAAACAAAAAGATATTTTTAAAACATTGCTATCAGGAGAGGTGTGGGGAGCAGTGTGACAATTGTGATACTGAGGTATGCTCTATGTTTCCCACAAAAGCGTTGTTAGGATTGTGACTGTTAAATATGGTTCTGTTTAATTAATAAATTATTGGTACAATTACAATTCGTACATTATTTCAACAGCAGCAGTATACAGGGAATCTATTGATTTTCCATTTTGTTGATAAAACTGATAAATACGAAATTGAAATGCATGAAACATATCAGACGTGAAGTATTTTTTAAAATGTTGAGCAGGACTTAAAATCGAAACTTCAGTGTTTTTATAGTTTTCGAAGGAAATCGTATTTTATTCCAAAAATGAGGTTTCGATCACTTGCGGTAGCTTTCGTCGTCAGCGCGGAGTCATTCTCTTCGTCGCTGTCATCGACACGTGGGTTCACCGTTGGTCATTCCAGGTCAAGATCATCGGCGTCGTTCAGTAAATATTCTAAATCTAGGTTTTCTAGTTGTTTCAGTATATCTTATTCATTTATTGTATAATTAAGCAGCAGAATACACAAACTATTAGCGAAGAAGTATTCGAAATTCGGGACCTGTTCAGTTCCAACCGTCACAATCGTGAGAGTTCAAATTGAAAAACAAAAACAAACAAAAACTCCGATCAGTTGGAACATGTAATTGAAGAAAGTAATTTTTACAAATAATTTTGAGGAATCTAACAATTTGGAAAATAATTCAGAAAGCAGGGACTGTTTTTCTGTTGAAACTAGCCAGATTGATAGGGATAGTAATATTTAATATTTACAATTCATCATATATTTTTATATTGAAAAAACGTAATAAAAGTTATTAATATTTACTTAATAGTTTGATTTATTTGAATGTTCTAAATTCAATTTTTATATAAATTTCGGATATTTAATAACACGTTGAATATATGATTTTAATTATAATATATATTAAAGTATAATATAATATTTAATTACAAAACGTAAATACAAACAATTAATACAAATATAAAGAAATTAATGTCAAAAAATCTATGAAAAGATTCGCTCACATCAATTGATCCTTCTCTAAATGTGTGTGTGTGAATATTATATATTATATGATTATGTGTATCTATGAGTGCACAAGAGTGAAAAAAGTTCTATATTTAAAACGCATATATTTCTCTTCAGATGCTTTCTTTAATTTCCCTAACGGCGAAAATCCGCATGATTGTTTTTCAAAAAAAAAATTATTTTGGGAAAAATTTTCCATAATGCATTTTTATGCATAAATTTTACTTTAAAATGAACAGAAAAACCAGAAATCGCAAAAAAACCTTATTTAACCCTTTTTCATTCGAATTTAGGGGGCGTTCCCGAAGGGGAGGAGGAGCAAACTTTTTGGGGGCACTTTTTGCATCCAAATGAAGGGATTCCAGCAATAAAATATAACTTAGCAATTTCTTTTGGATTTCAATGCAGTTTTCCGTAGGGGTATTTGGCAAAATCCTAATAAATCTGTACAAAAAATTCGCCTCTACCCGAAGGAAACTGACGAAAAACCCGGGCCAGGATAATGCGTAATGTAGACATTTTAGATTTGTAAAAAAATAATACAAGTAATGCATAACACTGAATTAATGGTCAGTTAATATTTAATGATTGTTATCTATATCCGGAAAAGTGATATAAGACGAAGAGCCAAGAAGGTTAGCAACACCGCGCCAACTCCAGACCCCTCAATATCTTTTTCGCGTCGAGCTCTTTTCGCCGCGTCAGCGTCTTAATAACCCTCCAGGAAGCAGCACACTTTTTTTCTTCTGTCGTTTCTTCGTAGTTTTGGCCAGTTGCTCGAGTCGAGTAAATGATTAGAGCGGAGTCTCTTCGCTAACTCTACTTCAACTTCTATCAGGTCTCTCGGTCCCTTTGGCGACAGAGGGTGGGGGGTGGGGGTTGGTGGGGGAGAGAAACTCGGTGCTCAAGCACTGGGATTGCACAGCTGCGATTAACGCACACTTAGGAATTGGGATATTTGCACTGCAAGTATAATTATTTTCTTTATGTTTATAAACAATATTTTCGGAATCCAAACTAATATATAAATGCGTAACCCAAAAGTGTCTGTCTGTCCGTCCGTTTCTTACTCCATCACGACTAAACCACAGAACAGATCGAGATGAAATTTAACAAGGAGATAGTTTACATGTCCAGGACGAACATCGGCTAACTTATTTTTATTTTCATACATTAAAAAACTAAAAGTTGAAGATGAATATCGATGAAATCGGGTGGGGGGAATCGGCGATATCCACTTGCGCTGCCTAAACGGTTAGAGAT
>NNCF01127047.1:703020-718344 GCA_002313205.1 Laupala kohalensis
AAACTATTTTCTTGCATGATTGTGTTGCCGTTTGGCTCATATTAATTTAGTTTTAAGTGTACTCAACTTTGGCACGGTTGTGTACATAAATTCTGTAGCCCCATCCTGGCCCGAGTTTTTCTCCGTTTTTCCTTCGGGTAGAGGCGGATTTATTATACAGGTTCTCTAGGCTTTGTCTAGGGGCTTGTTTATTGTAACAATAAATCGTGAATTTAGTGTTATTTCAATTCTTATGATTTTGAAACACTATACTCAGAATAATCTATAGTTCGATAATAATTTGTACATGTATAGTTTTTCCGTTTAATTACAAATATATTGACATTCTTTTAGTATTATAACTCGCAGCTAACTTTTTATCTTTTCTAGGAACTTATGCTGAATTTTTTTGAATCCGCCTCTGCCTTAGGGCCCTTGAGCGGAATTGATGGAATACGTCCCTTGTTCGCTTCCGGAGAGTAAATTAGTTTATTGTCCTCCACGTGGTCATACGCAGTTTGTACTGTTTTTTGACAAAAATTTATTATTTATCGACAGAACTAGATTAATTTTTGAGGGTTGGTGCACCATTAACCTAACTTTTCCAATGGAATTTAATTTATATCATAAATAAGCAGTAAATCCGCGCCGCAAACGTCTTTTAAATCGATCTATATTTATTCATTAATAATCTCAATTACCTCCCAAGGTTGCTTACAATATTTAGAAAGATAAATAACATCGCACACCCATATAACATTAATTACTTAAAATATTCCACCGACCGCAAGAATAAAAAAAAAAAAATACCGTAAAGTTTAGTGCATGGCAGACTTAAGTAGTTGACGAAGTAGGCGAGCTGAGAAACCTCCAGTTCGGCCGAGAATGGAATGGAACCCGCGCTCTTCCAATCAGCAGTGCACATTCCCTTCCTAATCTCTCTCGCACAACTCAAACCTCGAAACTTTATTAAAACGCCTCATATGCTCAAGATTTTTATCGCGTTAATTCTTTTTGATTCAATAATTAAATTTTTTACATATAACCCTACTCACTGTAGCGAATATCTCAGCCTCGATCAATTAATTCTTATTCATTTCTGCTACAGCCCTGTTACCTTCGAAGCCGAATCGAGGAACCACTTGAGAACAAAGGTGTCAAAGAACAGCCGTTGAGAGCATCGTGGATGGCGAGGGGAGGGGAGGAATGAGCCTTCGTGCCTTCCTGAGCTGGCGATCATCCAGAGCGCATTTGGCTCAACCCCGTCCGACCCTCCCTCCCATCCTGCCTTCCGCCGAGGCGCGAAACTGTTACGCAAGTGGAACGCAGCGACGGTTCTATATGCGAAGAACACGGACACACGCACAATAATTGTTCAGAAAAAAAGTCTTTAGGTCTCGTCAACGGCAAGGTCATTCGAGCCCTGAGTGTGCAAATGTCAAACAATAATAAATTATTAGGGAATCGAATCCCTGGATCACATATTGATTGATTGTGATATTAGAAAGGAGCGAATATGTGAAAAGGAAGACATGGACTGACAAATTTCCAAAATAGACAAAAAAATGGACTGCATCGATAGAAGACTACGAAGATTTTGGAAAAAAATGTAACAAAATTAAAAACATTAAGAGATGCAATAAAATATGGACAAGAGTCGTTTCATGTACATGAAATGAGACAAAAGGATTGGAACCGATTAAAAAAAGGTAAAAAACTCCAGGTAATACTGAGGAACAGGATTACGAGAGTTCAAGAAAAGAAATTGTAAAAATTAGATTAGAACCACATTTTGGTTCACTTCAGTTATAATCGGTTTCGGTTTTTATTGATATTTTCCGTGAAGCATTTACATCGGTTTTCATTGGTTACCTCGGCTTTCATCGGTGTGTCCAGGACACCTAGCAGCTAAGTTTGCAAACTTACTCAATGGTAATGTCTTCGCAAATTTCGGAAAAATCTCAAAGAAAAATACTTTTTTGGGTAGTTTTCTCGTGTGAGTCTGAAAAGTCAAAAGACCATGTAATGAAGATCTTTGGGATCTTTTGGAGGAAAATTGTCGATGATTATTTTTTCGTTACAGTAGTCTTTTACATTAATTTAATAATATTTTTTCATCGATTAAGAACGATATATGATCCTGGGATTCGATTCCCCTATAATTTATTATTGTTTGACATTTGCACACTTCTCTTTTCTCTGAATAATTATTATGCTATATTTATTGAAGTAATCTTTTATATTAATTTAATAGTAATCTCTTATAGTTTAACTACTAAAATTGTTAAATGAGTTATGGCATATCTTTGGAAGCGTCCACGAAGAATTAATTCGATTTACGTTGGTAGATATGGAAATAATTTTATTTCGGTTTTATTCTCAAAGTCACGATACTTCGCCTAAAATTATTCAATATGGCTGCCTGAAACAAATTGCCAACCTCTACGAAACAAATCCTTGAAACTCACTCGCGAAAATTAAAAGGAAAGCGTGGTCACAAAGAATTTAATTAATATCCAAATGTATATTAATAGTAGGCACAAAAGCGACTATTTGCTGTAAAGAAATACGATTTGATAACAGTACAAACAAAGACACAAAATAATATTCGTTCCACGCGCTCGATGCAGAAAGAACAGAACAGCGCCACTAGAGCGAGAGAAGTGATTGTTGTCCGAGGTTGGTTATGAATTCAATTTCGAATACTTTGCCAACTGAATGAGAGGTACCTTTATCATTAGCCTTATGGACGATGGCGAAGTACAAGCATTGGCTGCATTGAGTACAGGTTCTATACCAACATGAAGCCAGTAAGACTGACAATAAATATAAAAATAATTTACGGTCAAGAGAGAAGCTGTTGCAAACTGCGTATGGGGCCACAATGAGGACAATAAAGTAATTCACTGCGACTAATAAAAAATAAACTAATCAACACAGTGCAAGGTTTCCATTCATGGTTTTTCTTCTTAAGTTGAATTTCTCGAAGCAAAGAATGGAGACTTTTAGTATAGTTGTGCTCGGAATTCGCCGATCGTTTTTGAACGGAATATCGAAGAAAATCGATATATTTCTGAATGTAACATTAATATAGGCCATAAATTTATTCCCTTTCTCTATGGGGTGGGTTATGAAGACTCATATTATGATTTAAGTGTAGATACACAACTTGACGAATATGACGATGAATGCTGGTCAGTAAACGAAGGAATTTTATATGCGTAAAAAGAACAAGGCGCTAGTCGAACTATGAAGCGTGGGTGGGTGGAATCTTTACCCCTTACGCCATTTGGTCGACATTCAAAACACAAACGTAGGTTATGATGATGTTGGCTGGAGGGAAGAAATTCCTCTTATTCTATACTTAGCCATGTTTCATGTGTATGTAATAGTCAACAGCATGTTTTAACAAATAAAAACTGCACGAAAATCGTAAATTGATATTATTAAATGGACCTTTTTTTTATAGACAAATATTTTTTATCACATGCCACAAAGTTTCAGCAGTAGATTACTGGCATCAGTGTTCATACAAATACCCCCACATGACGATCTACTGCTGAAACTTTGTGGCATGTGATAAAAAATATTTATCTACAAAAAAAAAGGTCGTTTTAATTATGATGGTTGACGTGAAAAAGTTTCATCAACTTTAAGTTTCTAGAATTAAGTATAACAGTCACATATAATAAAATAATTACTTTAAAGAAATTAACATTTTCGCTATTATTGTGCATTTTTAAAAAGATTTTTCAAACGTATTCGGTTAAAAGTGATAAAAATTGGTTGAAAATGTTTTGTTTTATTGTTATGTAAACCTCATATAACGTATACTAGAGTGATTTAGGACCCGTAAAATGCATTTTTGGCCCATTATTGCATCCAAAAGTGCATAGAAGACAAACATTTTTGTGCATAAAATGTGTTTTGTACAGAAGTCTTGAAACAAAAGACGTGAGGAGGGATAGGGTTTGGTGGTAACGGTTGAAAACAACAACAAAAATGAAAATTTATGAAAAGTTATGAACACAACACATTTTTAATGACATTTTTTACTTTTAGTTAAAAAACATAAAAAATAGAAATTTTATATTTGAAATTCGCGCCATTTTGGGTTAGCTATTTTGAATTTCCCAATTCCGACCCCAAGAACCCCCGAGTAAAGTTTTTTCCCGAAATATAATCAATACTTAAAATTTTGGTCTTCTATGCATCTAAATTATGCACTTTTGGATGCAATAATGGACCAAAAATGCATTTTAAGTGTCCTAAATCACTCTAGTATATGTTATAAGAGGTTTATATAACAGTAAAACAAAACATTTTCAACCAATTTTTGTCACTTTTAACCGAATACGTTTGAAAAATCTTTGAAAAAAGCACGAAAATAACGTAGATGCACTTTTTTGCATACAAGTGCGTTTTAAACATGGTTCCCTAGGCTACCAAATCTGGGGTTTGTGATTTTCTCATTGTATGGACCTTAAATAAGAGTTCTACGAGAAAATCTAATGTACCTCTCATTTCTTCCAAATTGATATTTTTTCTCTTATTTCAACGGACTATACGATTAACCTTCTTTGACCAATATTTACAGAACAAGTGAACTGCCACACAAACAAACAACTGGTGCGGCTGCCTTGAGAAGTCGATGTGAAGTAAGTCGTGTGCTATCCTTGATGGGGATGATGCAGCTGTCCCCTGGCCCTCCTCTGTTCGGCAACGCCCATGCGTCACGGGACCCGGCAGCCAGAAACAATGCCTCGTAAATACGGCGCCTCCGCCTTCGTATGCGCAGGACACAAGCACTGGCCAGACACGCGATCCAAAACAATTCGCTATTGCTTACTCAAATCGTTACCCAAGACAATGGTTTATTTTGATTACTTTTATTAACTAGTGAGCAATTTATATATTCCTCGAAAAAAAAACCCAACTATTTTTGATACACAATCTCAATAAGTCTATTGTTAAAAAAATCAGTTGCAAATTGCGTATGACCACATAGGGATAATAAACTAATTTACTCTCCGGAAACAAGCAAGGGACAGTCCCATCAATTCCGATAAAGGGCCCGAGGGCATTGGCGGATTTAATACTTATAAAAACATCATCACACATGTAGTGTTTATCCATTTATTTTTCGACAATGGATTGTGGATATAATGTACAGTCAAAATTCGAGATTAATAATGTTGTAAATAGTCGTATGAAGATATAAAATATACATACATCTGCAAAACCCTCAGAACGCACACAAAGAGATTTTAGAAATCTTAATACGATATAAAAGAAAACTTTCAACAGTGCGAACGTAAACTCTTTAGCATCCCTAAACAAACGAACAATACACATTGTTGGGAGAAACTCTGAAGGAATCTTAGGTTTTGTTGATGAGGTATTTGCCGTAAGTTTGGTTATTGAAGTGTGTGTTCTCGGCGATCGTCTATTGGCCAGCCTGTTTCTATCGTCGAATTCTTTTTATTTTTATTTGATTCATTGTTGTTTTAGAATGAAATATGACAAACATTTTTAATAAATGACAAAACTGGATTCAAGGACCAGACAAGTGAATAAGAGGGAAGTGGACAAGTGGACTAGCATCACATCGAAGGAGGATTCTTTTTTTTTAAATGAGAAATTCCTCTTCCCAAGACCACGAATTCCCAGAATACGCAGTTTCTTGAAAACTACCAACGAAAGATAGCTTCCAGGAATAACGAGTGTTCGCTGTCAAACCAGAGGAGTGTTTGGAACATGGAGCGTATTGCGAAGAACCTGAAAGGCTTCGTTCCACCCTACGACGGATGCGTGAAGCGAGCACTTCGGCGAAATGCCTTTTCATCGCGTGGCTTTCTACGAGTTTCTGCAATGCGTGATATCACTGGCCATTCTAGGGACGGTGTCAATTGAAATAATTATTCGCTAATTTAGTGTTATTTAATAGTTACTATTTATAAACAATACTTTCCGAATAATCTATACTTTGATAATAATGTGCACTTGTGAAATAACTTTTTTGTGTTTTATTAATTATAAATTTGTTGGTATTTTTATGTTAACATTATGGTATTATGTTAATATTATAACACGTACGAATCTACTTCCATTCTTGTTAGGAGTAAAGTGCTGAAATGATAAATCCTTAGCCTCTGCCCTAAGGACAGAATTGATGGAATACGTCCCTTGCTCGCTTCCGGGGAGTAAATTAGTTTATTGTCTTCCACGTGGTCATGTGCAGTTTATAACTGCTTTTTTTTACAATAAAGCGTATTAATTTACTCATTTGTCCTGTTCAACAAATATTTCTTCGTTCCTTAATTTTTTATTACACATTCCTTTAGCCCCACCTCCAAGGTACGTGACGTGTTGAATCACTACAATAGTTTGAGAAATGTGAACAATTTTTTTGCGATAACTTTCGGTCAAGTGAAAATGGCGACCAGCCGGGACTCGAACCCGGGTCTGTGTGGAAATGGTGTACAGTTGTGGAAGGAGGCGAACCGGTGGTGTAGCGGTTAACACCCTTGCGATCAAAGCAAGAGACCCGGGTTCGAGTCCCGGCTGGTCGCCATTTTCACCTGACCGAAAGTTATCACATATAATCTCCACATGTAGGGTACACGGAATAAATATATACTTAAGGATAGATGTTGTTCTATTTTTAGATCAATTTTTTGGAGACTGACGATCTAAAAGAGCCGAATCATCCGCAAACACTAGGCAGTTTGTTCTTATTGAGGGATCAACTGCAAATTAAATTTTAGGTTCGTTTTCCTGATCCCAAATCCTTTTGATGTAATCAAGGGTCACATTGAAAAGCCATATTGATAATCCGTCTCCTTGTCTGAGGGNCAAATGCGTCATAATTTATGTCGGTGAACGAGTGAATCTGTCAGAGACTGTCAGGAAAGTAATTCGTTCAGTGCGCGGCCGACTTTGCGAATTTATCTTTGTTCACATACCTTGTCCTAGAACTCTTTTAACATTTTGTACATTAAATCGGTGATTTGATGTGAACTGTCCGAAAATATTCTCACAATCATCACCAAGGAGAAACTATTTGTCATATGAAACCACTAACTGAACGAATTGGAACTGATCATTAAATTAAGAAAAAATGAAAAATTATAAATTTTTTAAATTGGGGCTTTAGGGCTCTCCAATGAAAAGTATTAGTGTACAATAAAAATTAATATGTACATTAACCCGTGTTAATAAGAGTTGTTTTTTCGAAAAAGGTTATTTTGTAAGTACAATAATTAATGTATTATTTGCAATTTTGTTTTATCTATGTTTTCCATCACACTTCCAATATTAATGATAATAATAAAAACCAAACTCATTGTTTGCATTCATAGGATTTAGTTCAATATCTCTTGACAAGCCACAGGTTCAATTTCACCCAAAATTTGGGGCTGTTATTGTTTCGTATGAATGTTTGACAAAGAACAAAAGGGGAGGGAAATTTTTAAGCCTCGCTTTGACAGCCACGCGAGAGTGAAATACGAGACGACCAACTACAAATGACGAGAAAAACTTCATGAAATATTATTACGAATATCTCAAAATGTTAAAAAGAAATGGCTGTAGCGGTACCAAAAGGAGAAAACGCAATCGCGAAAAAAAATTAAAATATATGAGAGTGATATTCTTTCTTCGTATCAAGAAGCAAATACTCTTTTCGTGACCAGTAGTTTACTGAGAATACCCCGCCAGAAATAGCCTTCCACGGCAATGCAATGAACGAGAATTATACGACTTGCGAACATGGTTTGTTACTCAAGCACAGGGATGTATTTGAGATTAAAAGGACATTTCAAAGTGGAGAGAAAATTCTGGGTCATTACAGTTCTCACATTTCTTTGTTCAGGAAGGGAAAATGCAGCTACGTTCCAAAGGGAGACCCAACGTGAGTCTTCCCCGCGTGTGGGACTCGCCGAATAACTCGACCATACCCTCTAAAAACCCTCCTGAAAAAACACATATCTAAACATAACGGACAAACAACAGGTGCCTAATACATTATATTTTTTTTAAACTATAAAAAAATTCTCAAAACTTTATTTTTTCTAACAAAGGAAAATGAAATGGAAAAAGAAAAGAGGATGAAAATTCAAAACTCTCCCAAGAAATTGTTGGGGGAGGAGCCCCGATTTCTTTATGAACTTCAATAAATCATTAACATGATCCGTTTCATTTCCGAGAATTGCAGGTAAAGCTGCAGCCATAGCGATACTTCTCCCTACACTGGAATATTTTCTGCAATCAGTTAGAAACACAAATGTTTATTTAGTGTTATGTATCATTCCTGCACGCGTTGTATTTGGTAGCTGAAATCGGACAACGCGAAGGAAAGTAATTTATTCTCTTTCGTTGCAGATCACTTTGGACATCATCCTTCCATCTCACTTTTGGTTCACCTTTTGCTCGAAGTCAAAGTCATTCAATGATATACTTCTTCAAACTGGTCTCTCTTCCGATCCAAACCGACCCAATAATGACCTTAATGTAATATAGTATTTCGGTACTCGATTAGTATAATAAACTCGATATTTTTTTTTCCTGGTATCATCAGACAGTTTAATGGATCGAAATATCTTCGAGAGAGCCTTCCCCTCATCTATTAGTTTTCGTATTTGTGGTTTTCCAACGACTCAGTATATGTTACCTCGGCTCAGTCATTTCTGTCCAGTGAAAGTAAAGTTAGTGAACATAAAACGTAGAGTAGAATAAATGTCTCTCGGGACGACATTTTCAAAAATAACTCTTTAAAAAGGACGTATTCGGTATAATTTGTGTATTTACCACATTTTTACTTTGGGCTTTTCTGTCTCCGGATTCAAGGTCAAAATGTCGTAAACAATATTTTCTTGCCCGATCATCTATGAATCGTACAATGTCATTACACCAATAAGTTTAACCAATAAAAAATAACACAAATAAAATTTTTCCTCATTAATTCATAGTAATATATTAAAGTTCCGTTATTCTAATTACAAATTATTTCTTGTGTTTTATTTATGATTGACTCATTTCTTTCGATTATTTTTATATTGTAAATGTTATCGAGATAATTTTCTATCGAGGGACAAGTGACTGGGAATGTCGCTGGCGTGAGAATGTGCAGTCCTTTTTGCATGTTCCCATGTAGGAGTGGAAATCTATAAAAGCAAAGAAGATTAAGTATTTTTTTAGAACAGATTTTATTCGTTCATCCTATTGCTATCAATGGACACACTGAATTTGAAGTTAAAACAACTTTCTCATATAATTATAATTTATATCACTTTTTTATGGGGGTGGGGGGGCTGATGGGAATCCACTGCCAGGACGCGGGGCGTGTGAGCCAGTGCTTTAGCAGAGAGACGTCGCTGCACGCCAAGTCGTTGCATAATGACCGACCCATTAGCGCTTAAGTGAGCCGATACGCGTTGAGAGAGGGGACGCGGACTTCGCAAAGCGACGTACGCGGGACATTACAAGGGGACGAGCGATCCGCGAATGAAGAAACGAAACGTCACTAGCGGGTAGCCAGAGGATTTAGGGGACCTCATGACGACTCCCTTTCTTTCAACTTCTCAATCAGTTGGACTATATTTTAAGGTAAATAAATAATTACGATGTTGATCTTGACCAATATATATATATAATATAACGGAACGATATATTCGAGGATTGGTCATGGAGAAAAGATTCTTTTTACAACGCCAACGTTGCGGCAATTTATTTTGCCTTCGTCAGGGCTACAAAGAACATACACAATTTACATTATTTCTAGTACAACTTTGAAACACCTTAGTAACACGAACAATATATCAATGATTTCTCTCTGTCTAACTATGAAATAACGGTTACAAAAACATATCAAAAAAGTCTTATTATAACACGAAACAACTGGGAAAATAGGATGAAAATGGGTTCAGTGTTGAAACAATAAAAGAAAGAAAGTAAGTTCTCGTGTCGTGCGCCGCGTGCAATGTTTCACTACAATGTTTCACTAAATTCTTTCTATACACTATAACTGTATTAAATATTGCTCCAGTATGATAATGCAATGTACAGATTTTCAGATAAGTGTCTCATTTTGATATAATTAGGGAAATCCATTTCTTTTCGTTCATGTTTTAATACTTTCTGGAAAAGACCAGACTCTGAACCAAAATCAACATGACATTTTATCAATTAGTATTAAATATTTTATTCAACATCCTTGGTGGCGTGTCTTCATAACATGTAGTTTCTTGTGAAGTAATGGTGTTTATTCAGAAAGTGAAATAGGATGCAGTGAAATCCGTCCAGAGGAAGTGTAACATCAATATTTAGTTCTATATTTCGACACGGTTGCGTGTATGTATCATCGGTTGCATTTTGACGCGGATTTCTTCCCGGTTCTCTTCGGGACACGTCGAGCGGAAGCCTTGGGTTGGTACATGGCTCATTTCCGGAGGGTTAACATGCTTTTCGTCCTCCACGCGTTTCTAAGCATTTTAACACTGTTCTTTTTTTTTCAATCAATTAAACACATACAAACTCATCAACGTTGCATGAAGTGACTTTATCTCAATGCTCCCATTTAATAATAATAATAATAACAACAACAACCCTCCACGGAAAACACCCTCAAGAACTCAGTTTGCCACATATTGACAAAGAAGCGTCAAACGCATGGCTTACGAAGGGTAATCTTTAGCCAGAAACGGAAGGATTCATGTTGGCCATTCAAGATCAGGTCATCCGCACAAAAAAGCAAAAAAAAAAAAAACAACACGATAACAGACGGATGAGTGGAAGACGATTGCTGTCGCCGATGCTTTTCTGAAGTCAGAGACTATCCAACGTGTTGTTAGTGGATGCTACGAACTGACCGGAACATATTTATTCGCAACGTCACGACCGAGTTGCCAAAAGATTTTGTACTCGAGGAGCTACAGCTACCTCCGATGTTGTAGACTTCTCGAAGTGAAGACTCCGCACTACAAGTTCAATCCTAGTCCTGTCCTGGAAAATGCAGAGTTCTACATTTGCTATTCAACGGAACAATATTGACGAACAGGACCGTGGAACGTAATAGACCTGATTTGGTGTTCCATAGGAAAAAAGACCGGGTTACTTTCATAATAGATGTAGCCATACCGAACACCAATGGTATGCTGACAAAGGCTGCAGCATTGTAGAGTTAACAAGTATACTGAATTGAAAGGATGTGGAGGACTGACAGAGTTGATATAATTCGAATCATTACCTCAGCAACTGGCATCATCCCCATTGGACCTCCCGCGACACCTTTTCCTACCTCTGCTAAATACAAATATATCGCCACGCTTCTTCTTCTTCTTCTTCAACAACTCAATTACATTTGTTGAAAAATGTCGCGGAACTTATTCGGTATTGCTACAAGATATGAACTTTTGATTCCCTATTCAATCAACATAAAAATTTATTGGTAAGTTAATACTTGACACTCCTTTATTCCAATGTTAATTAAGTTTATCATTCAAATGACACAACAGTTTACAACATTTCGCCGTAAAATATTTACGGACTCCATTAATTGATTTTCGAAGATACAGAAGTTATATTCAGTCAACAAGAACAACGAATGTTCTGATATAAAATAATTAGGGTTCTCACTGAAATAGCGAACGTAAACGCATAGGAATATGAATATTTTTTAACTTTAGCACTCGAATTAAAAAAGGTTTACATTTTACGTCCCTCATGCAGAGCCCGAGAGAAACTGATTTAACTCCCGATAAAAAACAATCCAATAAAGAAATAAAATGATACAAAATAATGTTAAACTTTTTTGTGAAAATGCTAGAAGCCCTAGAAGCTACGATTCTGATAAGTTTTCAACTGAAGCCACGGGTAAAAAATGAAAAAAAAAATTAAAATAAATTTATCCGAATGGGATTGGATTCTCGACAGAAAGCAATACAAAATGGAATAATTATTCTTTCGTCGTGTGGGGAATACCATTCCGTGTTTTCGTGTCGCAAGCACGTGAAGCAAAGTAATAACTTTATTTTTAGAGCAAATCCAATATTAGGTTTACTTGTGCAGTAGACAGCTTGAGAAAATAAGGTACAAGTCGAGTTTTCTGAGAGACAAGTTGAATGACAGTTTATTTGTACTCTGCGTAACGAGTACTGTAACAAAGACGCGAACGTACAGCCACGGTGAAGAAAGACTAACAAACTTCGTATTATTTTCAAAATTGTAGGTTTACCCACCCACCAACCCCGTAACCTTTGCGACTCATGTGCTCAACGATCTGTCATTTACCCGCATTGCAGCGTCACAGGGAACGTCTACGTGTTTGTTGCGGTGCTCCAGGAGGCAGCGCCCTCGCTTATACTCAAGTTATCGAGAATTTGGACACCAAAAGAACAAAGATGGCGGACTCGAGTGGTGTTTCAGGGCAGCCACCACACTCGTTATGACTTGGACTGCCTCAGATTGTCGTTTGATATTAAAATCATCGTTTGGTAGCGCTTACACATACCTTTACGGGTGGACCAACGCTATGGAAACAACACAGAGACTACCGTAAAATGAAGTTCGTTGGAAGTAGATTAATCAATTAAGATTTCTTGGATAATTTACGCGATGTATTTATAAATAGGAATGTTAATTTTGTGTTAAACTACAAAGGATAAAAAAGAGTATTTTAAGGACAGGTTCTCCTAGAGTTATTTCGTCACGTTTGGTGGTACTGAATAACAGCGTAAAAGATGAAAATATCACCAAGTCGAGTAATGTACGACGTAGGAGGAATCAATTGAGTAGGTTGGCAGTTCTCCCGAATTCGGTAACTTTTCGTACAGCAGTTAGACTTTAGCTGGGATTTCCTTCCCCTCAACCTTCGCCAGACGAATGTCGGTTCTGAACCGTAAGTTCCCGGACAACCCAACATCTCTCCTTCCCAATTCCCTCAGCCAACTCGCGGTTAGATGGCAGAGTAGACCTCATGGCCTGAACCTCCTTTTGCCAAAAGACAAAAAATAAATATATAAAATATTTCTTATTCACGAGAGAGGACTAAGAAATCATTTCTGACAATTGCATCAAATTTGATTCATCCATAATTCTGTTTTTAGATTTTCTGTTAAACATTCAAACACGCAACATTCATATTAGTATATTGATACATTACACATATTAAGAAATAATTAAAGCAACAGTCGAAAAGAAAAACCTTGCGAAGTTCACTTAATACTTGGAGAATTAGATTCAGGAAAACCAATTAACGAGATTTCGTGGAAACGTAATGCGTCGTTATATATAAAAGTTTTTTTCCTTCATAAAAATCGTCACACTTGAAATCGAAATGTGTTCGGTCAACTCATGAAAAATCAATGTTTACTTCCATCTTAACATTTCTGTAGATTCGAGAAAGTAAAGACACAAAATCAATTTGATATTTTTACGTATACGAATATTTTAAAAATAAATAATTATGACATTACATAATGTTTTCAGGTTTTAAGTTCATCTGATAAATTACAATCACGGCATTGAACCGATCAAATTCCGCGTTTATCCACTGTAAAAATAATATTTTAGAGGAACCAAAATTAAAAAATACATGTCAAGTATTTCTTTGAATCAAACTCTAGAAATATTCATACAGACAGAAAGTAACATTTACAGCGGAAATAAAGACATTGAGAAAGGATTAAATAAATAATATTAAAAGATGTTCTTGTTGTTTGAAATACACTGTGAATTATATGTACGCAAGCAAAGTCTTTTCTATATCCATGACTCATTGTATAGACCGATCCAAAAGCTTCGGTCGTGGCAGAGGAACATGTGAAACTTTCCAAGGGGTGACGGTTGAAAGCTTTGTAGCTCAGTTCCATTAGACACATGAAAGAAAATTTAATGTATTTTTTTGAAGCGAGGCGAACGAACGTGTGTCCAGGGACAGCGCATACATCGTACCACTATCGGCGGATGTTATCGCATGCGGACGGTCGGATTTAGATTTGATGAGTCCACGAGCTAATGAAGGAAATGGGGCCCTTTTACAAGGGCGTAGCCAGGTTTTTGGGTGGGGGATCTTGATCAATGAGGGGGCAAAATAGATACATCTGTAGATCATTCCATGTCAAATCAACCACGACGAAACACGGTGATACCTCAAGCAATATTTTTCTAAAATGTATTTATAAAAACGATACTTTCGAGCCGAAAAAAAAGGAAAAGGGTAACAGACATAGAGGTATTTAGATTCGAGAAACAATTTTTGCGTTGTTCGGTATTAATTTCCCGTCAAAGGATGTGTCCGATCGAAAAGTTTTAAGCGCAGCGGTGGTCTAGTGCTAGCGTCTTCGCTTCCACGATCTCGCTGAGAGGGAGAGCGCGGGTTCAAACCCTGCTCGGACGAAGTAGGTGAGGTTTTCAGCTGGGGTTTCCCTCTCGCACTCCTGACACATGTCGGTTCGGTACCATAAGTTCCCCGACAACGCAACATCTCTCCTTCCCAATTCCCTTACCCAAGTCGATCGGTTAGGTGGAAAAGTCTGAAGGCGTGATGGTCTGAACCTCACCCAAAGACAGAAAATAAATAAAAATAAAAAAGATTAATAATAGCTGCACCGTCAGATAGGTAAGGCGTGAAACTCACTTAACACAGAATGAAAATAGAACTTTCCTCCAATATTATCCCATTGCGTCCCTTCCCGTGGCGTATGTCGTATCAATGAGGAATGGTGTTCGCAATCGAGAATATTACAGAGGAGCGTCAGGAATCGACATTTTCCCAACATCTTATTAAATACTTTCGTTATCAAATAAACAGCCGACCATAACCTGTTATTATGACCGGGCATTCAGATATAAACAAAAACCACACATAACCGCATACACGTTTTAGAGATGTAAAACAGCGTTCAGACGAGGGCACAACGCAACACAAAAAGTGACTGTAATTGTAAAATTTTTAGTTCAATACTTAAGAAGACCCCTCAAGGCTCTTTTGCTCGCCACGGAAATAAATACCTTGGGTGGGGTTCCCGGCGGGGTCAGAAAATTTGTTATAATAATAATAAATTTTATTGTCAAAAAAGCAGTACAAACTGCGTATGACCACGTGGAGGACAATAAACTAATTTACTCTCCGGAAGCAAGCGAGGGACCATCCCATCAATTCCGATCAAGGGCCCTAAGGCAGAGGCGGATTCAAAATTCTTTTGCATAAGTTCCTAGATAAGATAAAAAGTTAGCTGCGAGTTATAATACATATATAATGTCAATATGTTTGTAATTTAACGCAAATATGTTTGTAAATTTACATGTACAAGTTATTATCGAACTATAGATTATTCTGAGTATAGT
>NNCF01127047.1:718548-733562 GCA_002313205.1 Laupala kohalensis
AAAAAAAAAAAAAAACAATTCTTACATGCATGTATGGCGAAAGATATGTGAATAGATCATCCACAAAGATAAAAATATTTCACTTATTATTCATGTTTCCTGCACATTCTCTCTTGTGGTGGAGAAGTGAAATAAATGCGCTTGTAAACAGAGACACGAGATCCTCCTCCTTCCCCTCGGGAGCCGATTGAGTGCACATGAAGCTCTGAACACGTGAGAATCCGCTCTCTAGGAGACACGCTCTTCTTCTTCCCCTTCTATCTTCTTCTTCTTCTTCTTTTCGTTTGTTACAGGAGGTACGTTTCGCTCGTTTTCATATTTAGCGTAATCAGGACATCACAACAGTATCCTCCCATCCTGGTCCGGGTTTTTCTCCGGTTTTCCTTCGGGTGGAGGCGGATTTCTTATACAGGTTCTCTAAGCTTTTGTCTAGGGGCGCCTTTATTGTAATAATAAATTGTGAATTTAGAATTATTTTAATTCGTATTATTTTTAAAAATTATACTCAGAATAATCTATACTACGATAATAATTCGTACATGTAAAATAAATTTTTGTGTTAAATTACAAACATATTGACATTCTATTAGTATTATAACTCGTAGCTAACTTTTTATCTTATCTAAGAATTTTTGCTGAAATTTTTCAATCCGCCTCTGCCTTAAGGGTTCTTGATCGGAATTGATGGGATGGTCCCTTGCTTGCTTCCGGAGAGTAAATTAGTTTATTGTCCTCCACGTGCTCATACGCAGTACGTTCTGCTTTTTGATAAAAAATTTATTATTATTATTATTATAGTATATCATAATATACAATGAAGCATCAAGTACAATTCTCAACGAATATTGTATATTACATAACAGATTTTCATTTGTCATGGATCAAGAAATCAAGATACTTCTATTTTATGTAAATAAGCAAAATAGCGTCTTTTCTTGATTTAATTTTTGAAAAGCTGTTACATCGAAAGGAAGAGATGGAAAATGAAATATTTGCAAATCATAGACATTGCTTCGTTGGAATCTCAAAAGCACGACACACCACATGCGTCGTCCAGTTGCTAAATCCGGTTACGTAAAATGGGGACCGGAAAATTTGCGTATTAGAGCGATGTGTATAAATTTATATGTATATGTATACTGTGTATGACGATTGTATACTTCTGCATTTTTGTCCAAAATTGCTCTAACGAAGCCATAACATGGAGCGCGTTTACGCCCAAAGGGTTCGTAAAAAACGATTAAGTTTGTTAATCTTTCCTTCAAATTAAATTACACCCGCGTCAAGTTTTCAACTTCCTGCGAGATCGCTCTTGAACCTCCATCTTGAATCTGAAGATAATTTCTCTCGTATTCAATTGTTAGAACAACAATAAATCAAACTACTGATACAAATAAATAAATGAATAAATAAACAAATAAATAAAAAGAATTGAACAAAGAAAGAAGCTGACCAATCACAAATCGCTATACATTCTCACTAGTGAACCAAGGTATAAATAAAGATAGTTGGCAATATATTCTCCCCGAACGTACGCATCGTTCGTGTGCTGCCGCATGGCCACGGTCACACGTTAACCCTTTCAAAAAATAACCTTTTATGCGGAAGTAACCAGAGCAATGAAGGAGGGGTGTGCGTATCTTGAGAACATGGGTTCGAGAACCCAACGTATCCGAGTTCGTGACCCGTCCGTCCATTGACCAAATGCAGTAGCAGCACTAGACGCACGTGAGACCGGACGAGAAGGGGAGTGGACGTTACGCCAAGAGCCACAAATTGCTCTGACGACGGGGGCGACGGTGACGAGAGACCATCCACCAAAGAAGGCTGGCAGACAACGTACAGAGTACGCGTACAGCAGTCAGTCTGTGGGTGAACGCAGCGCAGCGGACGAGGCACGAAGGCCGTCATTCGCCTATCGTCGTCCCGTCCCCCTCCCCCCGCACCACCAACACCGCCATCACCTCCTTCCCATCCTAGCAGCAACCTTCGCTGTGGGAGGCGTAGGAGGCCACGGACAATGGGACTAATCGACATTTCTCACAAGCGAAATTCTTCACATAATAACTACTCCATCTCGTCTGCGAAGTAGTAATAAATAATTGTAACCCGCCAGATTAAGCAGACAACTGGTTTTTTATTAAAGCATGTTTAGTTTTATTAAAACACAAGTCTGTACCGAAACATTGTGTCTACATTTTAATGCGTTTTATGTTTACTTGTGAAATAAAAATCGGTTGTCTGCTTAATCTGGTGGGATAATAATAATAATAATAAATTTATTGTCAAAAAAACAGTACAAACTGAGTCGTATGACCACGTGGAGGACAATACACTAATTTCCTCTCCGGAAGCAAGCAAGGGACCATCCCATCAATTCCGATCAAGGGCCCTAAAGGCAGAGGCGGATTCAAAAATTTCAGCAAAAGTTCCTAGATAAGATAAAAAGTTAGCTGCGCGTTATAATACATATATAATGTCAATATGTTTGTAATTTTACGCAAAAAATTTTACATGTACGAATTATTATCGAACTATAGATTATTCTGCGTATAGTGTTTAAAAATCAAACAATAATTCATTCTTAACATCTCGCTAATTGATATCTTTCACCAATTGTGATACAGGTGAGGAGTGTTAGGGAGGAATCATCGGATTAAATGAAGCGGATCAAATTCTTTAAATGTACTCCTTGTAATGTCATGTTTTGAAGACAAGAAAACCTCTTAGTGTTAAATGAATGAAAAAAATGCTTCTTTATACAAGAATTTAGGCAAAATTGAAGAAAACACCGCTGGCGTATGAGACACGTAGCAATGAATACGAAAACAGCGAGAAACTCATGAATACAGAGATGTCAACCGCTGTAATGACTTTGTTGGACACAGGGGAGTCGTGGAAAATAATAAATCGAATAAATAATTTCGAGTTTGGTCATTTGCAGGGAGTAAGTTCATTCCAATACAGGGAAACGACGTGAGCGCTTGAGTACTGATTTTATCATCTTCGTGTTAAAGGACGGTCATGGGTATTTATTTCTTCCTTGTATGCGGTGAGGAAGCGGCGTGTCTCAGGCCTCCCGGATCTCGACGCAACGGTTGTCGGATGTGGGGGTCAACAGTCCTGTCTTCAAAGCAGGAGACCCCCGAATTCGATTCTCGGTTCATCTCCATTTTTAGTAGGCGGTAACAAGCGTAAACACTAAAAAGAGGCATGATTTTTTTTGTAGTTTTTCGATGCTTTTTCATACTTCCTGAAATTTTTCGAAAAGTAAAACACCGTAATCAGCATCTTTAAATGCATAAAGGACAAAAGTTTCAGAATTTTCCCACAAATTTCATAGAAGATTTTCCAAAATGAAAAAAAAAAAAACAGTATTCATTCGCCGTCTTAAACGTCATCTGAGTAAAAAACGAAGGGATGGAAATTTTAGTAAATTGTGACAAGTTTATTTTTACGAAGAAATATTTTCTTCGAAGATTGCACAGTTTTCATGTAATAAATTAAAAACACGAATTTTGGATTTTTTTGATATTTTTTGTCATATTTCCCGAACTTTCTCGAAAAGACAAAGTTGAAATTCTTCACAAAGGGGCAAAAAATTACAACTTCTCCGAAACTTTCCGAGTAGAAATATCTAACGAGTGGACGATGGGAGATAGAAAACGTCTCTACGTACGTGACAGTTCTACGCAGGTAACAGAATCTAGCATTTTAAAATCTAGGAGCTATAGAAAAGAATGTTAAATTTATCTCATGAAAATTAAAAATCTATGTTTATCAGTGGCGTTAAAACGTGCAGAGAAGCAACTGCATATTAAACTGATCAGGGTCAATTTATTCATTTTTGTCAAATTTGGTTACACTGGACCAATACAAAAACAATCTTTTATTGCCGTCAACCCCAAAACAACTACTTAAACATCTCTATACGAGAGTAACAAAAAACATCTCTATACGAGAGTAACCCTAGTAAAAATATCACACGGAAAATAGCAGTAACTCGCGACGTGTTGACTTAAGAGTCAGTGGCATTCTTTCTGCAAGAATGTGTGGAAACACGAAGCATTTTGTAACAAGTTCTTGCGTCATTCCTGTTTCGGTGCGACCATAAACATTAGTATGGAAATGTTTTGAGCTAATAGCAGCGCCCGTTCCTCGGTTCCTGCGTTCGTTCGTCCCACTGCTTTGGCGGAAGCGGCGTCCGTTCATGACGTACGCCATCCACGCCTCTTGCGCTCCACTACTGAGACGGAACGCAGGGTTGTCCACCGGGTCAACGGGAGAATCCGTCGCTGTTACGTAAACACTGCGCATTTCCGGTTTAATTACGGTGAGAAAGATTGGTAAGATAGCTGGGCGGAAGGAGGCGCACGCGGGAGAACTCTTAAGTGGGACCAGCGCTCAATCCAAGTGAGTCACATCAACTGAGAAGTGTAATTGTGTTCTTTATCTTTATTCTATTTGTTTCGTCACACGACATTACGAATAATTTAATTTCTACGAATCAGTTAAAAGTACCGTGTAAACATGATTAGGGATCGCGGTTGCCTCGCTTGAAACGCAGAAGAGAGAGATTCACGCAAAGAAAGACGCTTAAGCGCTTCGTCTTTTATGCCTCAAAGGAAAAAGTGAAATATCATTCTGTAATAACCTGTGACATATTGTATTGTTTATAAAATACGTGTTTTCTCCTTAAGAGAAAATATGTTACACCGTCAATTTTAATTCCAATAATTTTACGTTTCTCAAGTTGAAATCACAATAGGTACTTTGTTTATTTAGGCTGACTTCAGGCGTTTAAGCGGTATGACTCTACCTGCGTCAATAATTCCTTCTTTACAATGGGAAGGGCACGGAGTTTCCATTCACCGCGTTAGAGGGATGGCTATGAAACATGTTGTCCCTTTCGGGTGATAGGAGCTAGATACCCTACAACAAAGAGACTGGAGAACGTTCTATTCATCTAAGCACATTCTTTCCTATTGCAATCTGAGACTTATTTCACTTGGGTGCGCGATTCCATCAGTGGAAAGGAATTATATTGTTGTATTTGTAAATGGGAGGAAATGTAGCTTAGTGCTATTGAAGCTTATCTACATTGGAGCGATAGGAGTTGGGTGGTAGGGGCTATAATTAGGTGGGTTTAACCAACAACTTGGCCCGTGTGGAGGAGTTAGTAGAAGTGGTTAGTAATAGTTACAGTTATTGAAACTAGGAGGAGCTGGATAGAGGACGGAAGGTTTTGCTTCTCAGCTACATGAACTGGGGCGTTGATGTGAAAAGCTAACAAATTCTGTGGCTCCATCGAACCCGGGATGACTTGGTGATGAGGGACAACACTACCACCTGAGCCACTGAGTGGGGTGCGAAGGAATGAAAACTATTAGCTAAGAAACGAAAAGCATTTACGTCAACTGTAGAGAAATAGACACTCGCAGAGCATCTAATGAGAAAAAATTGTAGACGCAATCACGCAATATCGATTGAGCCGTAAACTATATTCGCTTGTAAATAATTAAATGAGTTCTTGAAAAAAAAAATTTTTTTTCTTATATCTGTTTAATTATAATGGTAGAGCACGTCGTGGGTTTTCCAATTTAGTCCAGTACTTGAACAAACTTTGTCATTTAAAAAACTGTGAACAGCATTTATGACAATGGACGAGTCGTTAAACAGAAAGTCGTGTGGATCGCTGAGTAAAGATTGGTTTTCGAATCCCAACAGGATCTTGACTCGAACCTTAACGTCCAGATGGAGTTCCGGCTCATTCGCTATAGGGTCGAAGTGATTGTAGAAAGATGCTAGTTCCTCATTTTGACAAGAAAAAATGTTTTGTTTTTAATTAATGTGTTATTTTAGATCGTGGCGAAGTTCCCATCATCATTTATTGCTTTTACACCAAGTGAAGGGAGTTGAAGGTTGGACGGAGGGAGAGAGTCATTCGGGGGCTCTCTCTCTCTCTCTACGTCCTTCGCGATCTCGTAGAGCGCGTAGTGGAACAGTTTGACCTTTGATAATAAAGACTGAAAAAAAAGGAGCGAAAAAAGGGTATTAACCGGAAGACTGGAGCTTATACTTCTGGAAATTAATTCCCAAGATAACATTTGCCTCCCCACAGTTGATCGAGTTCGTGGAATTCATTCATTTACCGTAATGGCTAAGAGATAGAAGTCAAAGTTTAATTCCAAAAGCAATTTCGAAAAGGTTTAAGGTTCGAAACGTATATCTAAAACTAAGAATATTTACGAAGGGAAATGTGGTAAAACATTTCAACGTGTGTATAGAAAAAATTAATGATGAAATACTCATTTGCAATATTTCTTATTGGCTAGGACTTGCAAAAGGACTCGCGCAAGAAGTATTCGTCGACACAGTAATATCACACAATGTAAATTCTCTGCTTGCAATTAAAAATCTGATTTCTAGAGAAGTTTCTTTCATCCACATTATTTTTACGTAATAATATTCTTTCATTTTTAAAATAAAATACTTCTTCAGAAAATTGGGCTGAAGAAATTCTCGTGGTTTTCCTAATGTTGGGAGTAAAATCTCGAAGCTGAAATTAACTCTCAAATTAAAAATGTTGTTTTCGAAATGTTGCGCAGGATTTAATTATGAAAATGCTGGAGTAATATCATCGATTTTCACATACCTGCAATTCAACGTAAGTTCAGCACCGTTACTTGACGTGATCGCATTTCTTAATTATAACTACACAGCGCAGCTCACATCTAACGAAAATATTCTTTATGATTTGCGCAAAATCTTTGTACAAGTTGCGAAAAATCTTCCAGAAAAGTGATACAACACACAAATCTGAGAATTGTTTGTGAAGAGCAAAAGTTGTGAGTAAAAGTAAACCAGATACACACACACACAAAAAGTCTCGTTAATGAAAAGAAGTGGAGCAATGGAGCGCCTCCGCAGCTACAAAAACCACATCTCAATTAATCTTTTCCTGTCTGTCTTTCATTCTCAAGCAAACAAGTTATTCAAAGAAACTCTTAACATTAAGCCAATTCTGTACATGAAGCGTCCCTGAAACTTTGTAAAGACTTTCTGGGAAACCTTTTCTGGTTTCTAAAAATTCAGCTACAGGAAACAATAATTAGCAACTGGGCAAAGAAATGACATGCGAGAGATGGATAAAAATATTAGTGAGTCTGATTCAATGGTTCAATTCAAGAGGAGATATGCAAAGGAGGCAAGAGGTAAAAGAAGGAAATTTGCATCTTTCATTAATTCATGTTTCTGAACACTGAGAGCCCCATTTTCGTTCGAGACTACCAGTGCGTCATATCGATCCCTGAGGATCTCCAAGGGTCCACTCGTAAAGGACTCGCAACTGTAGGAGTTTGGTTCAGTTTTTGGTCAAATGTGATTGATAGATAACAATAAATAATTTCCGTAGAAACATCATCATTTGTATCGTACCATTCATTTAGTAATTATGATAAAATTATCGTCACAAAACGATTTTTTAAACGCTGAGAACGCTGTCTTTAATGCATAAATAGTAGTTATTTTTAAAAAATTATTTTGTAGAAAAAAAGAAGTGTTCTCAAATGAAGTGATTATTTTTTGCTTAAGGGAAGAAGAAATTGACGAAGAATGACGAGAAGAAAGTGGTGAATAAAAGAAGAAAATTTTTGCATGTTTCTTTCGTCTATGATCGGCGAGGAAATAAAAAACGAACTGGCCTTTAAAATTAATTGGTTCTTTTTATTTCCTCACCATTTCACGAAGCTGGCGATGACTAAAACGAAATAGAAGCAAAATAAACTAGGAATCCGGGATCCGATGGATGGCACCCCAGCGATCAGAGCAGAAGGTCCTGGGTTCGATTGTCAGTTTGTGACATCACTTCTCTGGCTTTTAGTTATCGAATTCGGATTAAGTTTTAGAGCGTAACGTTGTTGATAACTTTGCTGTTAAGAATGTAGAAAAGGGAATTTAAAAAACAGTATAACAGTTAACAGGATAGTAATGTAAGAACAAATATTGGTGAGAGAGGATATGGGACTGAGTAGCCAATACCTTGATAATCAGTAGCGTACCTACCCCTAATGAGGCCCGGGGCGGAACTCTTGATGGAACCCCATCTTTAAGTGACAAACAAATGTATTTTATTGGCAACAATTGCATATCATCGCACCAGTGGATTAAAATATTGAGATTTACTTTACATTAATATTTATACACCTTTTTATTTTTAGATTTACAACAATTTCAATCACTGTTTACCTCACTGTATTACAGAAGTTAATAGTGTATACTGGTGACCATATTTACGTGTTTTTATAAATTTTACTGACCCATTCGGAGGCCCTTGGGAGGTGGAAGCACGGGGCGAACGGCCGCTGCTGACAGCGACTGTGTTGGAAAGGGGGGAATAAACTTTGAAGGGAATTAAACAAAATAGAATTATTCCTCGAAACATTGAAAACCTGTCGATTTAGAAAGAGTGAGGAAGTCGTTTGTGTGAAGCGCGTACGAGGACGAGATCCATGTGTTGGAGACGAATGCAAGAGGCATACGAGTGCGAGGAATGTATGAAGGTCGCAAGACGAAGAAGACGAAGAGGGAAGACAGGAGGAGGAGGAGGAGGAGGAGATGATGGCGCGTGCCTCCCACACACGCGTGTTCACGCAGTTAAATGAAAGAACACTGGTTCATTTAGAGAGAGAGAGAGAGGATGGCAAATAACCACACGCGCGCAGCTTCCATTCTCCAAACACAAACATCTACGTCACTCATCGCAAACGTTCATCTCGAAGTAATCGATCCACTCGTTTCGGACGGACGGGTTTTTCGAGCAGTCACGACAATAATACCAAGACGTACTTCACAACGGTAGTCACGCATCATATATGACATCCATTAATACGCAAATGTCCCAAAGATTTTTCGTCCCTTTTCTTGCATAATCCGAAAGAGCAAATCACCCACAAAAGAATTTATTGTTATGTTGTGGATGTCTTCTTCCTATTATTTCATTTTTCCACACCTTCCCTTTTCGGAGGTAACAGCATTTAATAATCGCATCGAGGAACTCGTCGATTCCATTTATGTGAAGACGTCGTGACTCGGTTCCTGAGAAACGAAATCACGGACGCGTTAATTACTTAATGATCCATTGAATAATATCAGGCACTGTTCGTAACTGTTTTCATGTCCTGTCTAAATTCTAAACCGAGTGAATCTACAAGATATGGGGGAGACAGTAGTATGAGCCACATTGCAGTGGTAAATAAAATAAAACGTAAATACTCGTATGCTCATAGCGAATAAAAGGTTGATGCAGTAGCACGTAATGAATATTTCCACTCGAGGTCCGCGAGGTGTTTGAACGGGAGCCTGTGCTCGTCATCGGAGACACACATTGTTATCGGAGCGGAGTATTTGAGGAAAGACGAAGACGAGGACTCACGCGTCTCGCCGAGAGCTTCGTTCTTGCCACAAGCGATCCCAGAAGGGCGCTCGAGGACGGATGCGAAGGGCCGAGGTGCTGAGAGTGCGCGGCAGCGGCGGAGCGATCGCCTCCGCAGAACACGCTTCGCCCGCGCTGCTCCCGGAAGGCGACAGCGGCGCGCAGGGCGTCGTGGAGGCGGAAGAAGGCGTCGCGGGCGGAGACGCCGTCAACAACAAGGCGGGCGACGAAGACAGAGCGGGAGAGGCTCTGGCCAACGGCCCTCCGACGCAGCCGCCCCCGGGCCATCCCACGCCCCCGCCGCCGCAGCCGCGTGCAGACGCCATGCAGCGTGCAGACACCACACTCCACTCGCTACTGCACCGTTCGGGAGCCACTGCGACGCACTGCCGCCGCGAACGAGTCCTCGGCGCGAACGACTCTCATGAACGAGCTACGACTACTGACAGCGCCGCGGCGGCGCGCGCGCGCTAAGAACGAACGAACGAACGAACGAACCGGCGAGTGAGTGAAGCCCTGGGCAACGCGACTGGGCGACTTGCTTTCCCTGTCTCTCCCCCCGCCGCCGCCGTGCAGGCCTTAGCAGCAGCAGCAGCAGCAGCAGCAGCCTCCGGTGCCAGCCAGCCAGCCANCGCTGCGCGTCGCGCGCGCCGACGTGCCGCCGGGATCGGCGTCCCACCCCCGCCCCCGCCCCCGCCCCCGCCGCAGAGGCAGGCGGGTGGCGATCGATAATCGCCGGGCAACTCCTCGATGGCAGCTGTCATGCCTCCTCTCGTCCTCCTCCAACTCAGGTGTCGCCGCATCCCCTACTCATTCACACGGCATTCATCGCAGTGCACTAGCCAATTGCTTTCTTTTCTTCTTCTTATAAAGGGTGAAGTCGCGACGCACAGTATTTATTTTCCGAAACACCGATATGAGTATGAAGAGGATGTTAATAACTCCGTTCTCCAAAAGGGAGGAAGGAACCATCACAGCATTCACACTCGTGAAACTGCACTCGAGAAAATGATAAAACGATTTTTATAATCTGATGACATACTATGTTTTATATTATAAATTGAATTGTCCTGTAATATCTTTGTAGCTCCAATGAGGGTTGTCTGTCGATTGGGTCCCGCGGTCATCCTTCCCTTCGTTTGCGTCCCAGTTAATCCCTCGACAGTTTTTCCCGACCAGAAGGGAATAGTTGAGTTGGGTCCCGCGGTCAACTTCCCCTCTCTAGCGCTCCTTCGGTTTTTTCGTGTAAAAAGACCACGGCTCAATTGCGTCCCACGCTGGATAGGGAGGGGGAACATTTTCACGCATGGCGTGTTCATTTTTTGTGCAGCAGAATGATATGGAAAACTATACCAATATTGCACACATTCTGGGACATGTGCTTAACAAAAGGAATATTTAACCATTCAATTTAATCAGGTAAAATATTAGGAGTGTGCATTAAAAAGTAGTTGGAAAATAGGGTGCAGTCTGTAAGTGTGCAGCATGTCTTTAAAATGTACAAGAACACTCTCAGTCGCCGAGAGAAAGACAAACATTCAAATAAAGATATTGAAGAAGGATACTTGTTTGTGAGGTTTCAAGAATAATTTTCTTTGTTCGACTCTACAAGGTCTTAATTTTCCAAAATCGACGAAACCAGTTTGTCCAGGAGGCGGGGTTTTGTCACTCTCTTCAAGAGGCAAAGTAATTAAGGAAATGACCGCGGAACCCAATCCAACGACTTGCAAAGAAACTTTTAGCGAAATGTCACTAAACATCTCAATTGTAATGAAGTTCGGAACATTCGCGACCACAAAATACGGTACATTTCTTTTATCGTAAATGACCACTCGAATTTACTTCTTAAAGAGTAAATAATATTTNACACCATTTTTTTCTCTTTCACCACCTCATTAAATACGAAATTTAATATTTCACGTAAACATTTTCAAATTTTTATAAAAATAGGCATTATAATGCATCGAGAAAGTAAGAGTTAAGCTTTAATCAACTTCAACCAAGTTTTTCTTCTCTAAAACACTGGTTTACTACGATCGAAAAAGCTGATGCTTTGATACAGAGCGAAACCGCCAATAAACGAAGCCTCGAATACGACTGTCCAACCTTAGAAAGAAAAAAAAACGAAAAAAAAAAAAAAGAACGATGATCGATGGTTTTTGCACGCGGTATCGAGTTCAGTGGTCGTGCGCGGAACTACGTCACCGCATTGCATTAACCGGCACTGCTTTTAGATCTATGCATTTCATTGCAATGAATCTTTGACATTTTCTTCTTTCATTGACAAAAAACCACGTTTCGTCAATACAGATAGTTCGTTTCGAGAGGTACGATGATGTGATTGCTTCAGCAATGTCAAGAGGAAAAATGTATCCTTTTTCAGGTTATGCATCTTTCACGAAATACTCTAGCGACGATTTCACTCATCTACAAAACCCTTTGCACTCAACAGAGTTCATTAGCACTGAGATACAATAATTGTGGGAATAACCAATCGAATGAGAACAACAATATAAACACAGACTCATATAAATAACTTTTGTTTTGTTTTATCTTTACAGTTTCTTCAATTTTTGCATAGTTTTAATTTGCGATGTTAATAGTTTGATTCTTTTTTATTAACAGTTTTATAGAGAGATTAATTATATTTTAATAGTTTTAAATTGTGAATAGTAACTTTACACCACTTACGATATTAGTTATTTGATATTAATATTAATAACTAATTAAATTAATAATTATAATTACTGAATAACCGTACTTTTCCAAACGGAGCAAATTCTTCACAGTAATTATTTTCTCCACCCGTTTCCGCTACGTCCGAAAATCCCTCTGAAACGAAAGTAAAGGTAGAAATAAAGATTTGATGGAACTGCGCGTAACCTATGAATTCCACTATAAACTTTTCTCTTCCCAACCATTTTAGAGAATAATATTTAAAAAATTGAATTTCCCTTATTCTGGATATATAGGGGAAGAAATTTATAATATTTAAAACATTTGATGTTTTAAAAATGGGAAGTAAAATTATTTTTTTTCGTAAAAAATGAAACCTTCCCAAATTTCATTTTACGCTTGTGTCAAAATTTTCTATCCCGATTACATCATTTATATGTAAACTAGTCAAAGAAATAAAACCTACGACGCCTACATACGAGATCTGACTATAAAACACGTCTTCGATGGGTGATATCCCTGACAACTTTATTGAAACTTCAAAGAGATCTTTGGACGAAATTTGTACGTTTCGTAAGATTTTCGTTTACGACGGAAAAGTAAAAAAAAAAATGTCCGTGACACTTTTTTCATAGAAGTTTCTTTCGGGAAATGTAAGTCAAGTCATTAAAACTGATTACTGTCTTATTGTTTATATTTCAACTAATAACAATGATAATTTATTAGTCTGCTAGTGAGCAATGCTCGGTTGGCAGATAGGAAAGAATACATACGTAATACAATATTACGAAGTTAAAAAACAAATCATCAATATCTATAAAAATATCTATAAAATACACACACAAACGGAATAAAATGCTTAGAAAATTATTACACATGGTTACAAGGAGAAAGAAATTAGATTTCAGAAATTAATTAATCTACGTGAGGCTCATATGTGCGTATATTTACATACACATTTTCGCTTACAAACATTTACAGAAACACGCTCAATATACACACATATGTCATTACTCCTCCCGTACCCTTAGCGTAAAAGTAATTGCTATAACATAAATAAAAGAAATTAATAACTATGAAAAATAAAACCAAAACATAGTTACTGAGAGCACTCATTACTATTCACTCTGAGCATTTTTCTATACTCTTAGACTTCAATCACCTCACTACACTTTCATTGCACTTCACATAAGTTACTATTTCGAAGAAGCAGGAAGACGGATGAGGAAACATTTTACTCTTCTTGGTAAGTTCGAAAATGTTGCTGCAAGTAAGTTATTCCAGTCTACAATGGTTCTATTCACAAAGGAATATTTAGCAATATCAGTTTACTGTTTTCTACAGTTTATTTTACGCTCGCGGTCGCCGCCACTAATGTAATTCGGTTTGTGAAGCCTACAGTTCACAGATTTCCACGCGGGTTCTCCCGTGTAGGCTTTAAAGAGAGCACAAAGACGCGCTAACTTTCTTCGATTGGAAAGTAAAGCCCCACTCTAAATTAATATTACGTGTGTTGTCCCTAACAAATTTTGCAGACATACAAATTTCTTCGTATCCGATCTAATTCACTGATCTTTGTAAGTTAGTTTAATGGACAAAAGTAACCAGTAATCTAATTGGATATAAAAGATTTTAAATAGCAACTGAAGAGTTATCGGTAAAGAAAGTGCTATGGACTCTGTTTGGCTCGTTTGACTCGGAGTCGTATTGATGGCCTCCTGTTAGCGTCGTATGCGAATGGCCAGCACGTACACAGCAATAGCGGACAGGACGAAATCAAAAACGGAAATTATAGAACTCTTCAGGAGTCCCGTGACCTCCTTAAACTATTTTGAAAATTAATATGGCTCCTTGTTTACAGTTTATAAAAATTTAATCTGTTTTAAAGATTCGGAGAGGAAATTTGTTGAACACTGTGTGTTTCACATTAAACAATGAATAAAAATAAATTTACTGCCAAAAAAAGCAGATACAATCTGCGTCATGTCCACGTGAAGGAGAATAAACTAATTTACTCTTTGGAAGTCACGAGTACGTGTTGTCATCGAAGTATAGATTATTCGTAATATCTTGTTTCAAAATCGTAAAAATATTAAAATAACTCTTAATTCGTGATAAATCATTACAACTAATAATGCCGCCTCAATCTTAGAGTCTGAAAAGCCTCTATATAAAGTTCCCCTCTTCCCGAAGGAAAACCTCAGTCGGAATGGAGTTACAGAATGAACGCACACAACAGTGCCAAGGTAAAACTAAACTTGTACGAATAACATGACGCAACACAAACATTCCAAAAAAATAGTTTTGAAATTTAAAGAATTATTTTGAATGTACTAGAGCAATGGTGTGATAAAGTATGAGATCAATTGACGTATTTAAAGTTTAAAAAATCTATAACAAAAATTATGCTGAAGTTATCGGTGAAGGGTGTTTTAAAACTAAAATCGAAATCAACATATAAACCCATCCTGTCCGGGGATTTTCATCGGTTTTCCTACGGACAGAGTCGGATTTTTTAAACACGTTCTCTAGGCTCTTGCCTACGAGCAGTATCTATTGAAATAATAAAACCCAAATTTAGAGTTATTTTAATACCTTATAAACAATATTTTCCAAAAAATTTGTAGCTTGATAATAATGTGTACTTCTGAAATATTTTTTTGGTTTTATGAAATACAAATTTGTTGCTATTTATGTTAATACTTTAACACGTACCGAACTATGTTTATTTTCATCTTAGGAGTAAAGAGCTGAAATGTTAAATCCTCAGCCTCTGCCTTAGGGTCCTGTGATCGGAATTGATGGAATACGTCCCTTGCTAGGTTCCGAAGGGTACATTAGTTTATTGTCCTCCACGTGAACATACGCAGTTTTTTTGACAGTAAATTTATTATTATTATTATTA
>NNCF01127047.1:733783-751170 GCA_002313205.1 Laupala kohalensis
GCGCTACTGGGGGAACAATGCCGCAGCAACCCTCGTGCAGTGTGCAGCTCCAACGATTCGGGGACAAGGCGAGATCAATATGGTAGGCGCGGGAAATGATTTTAAAGGAGAAATAGGTCGACGGACGGAAGACCACGCTGGTCGTGGCTCCAGCCATTCACCTCGGCTCACGCAGTCACACGCGCTCTTGCGTCATTTTCCCCTAAGCTTCTCACCACTTCACACGTGTCGGGTTTTAGTTTCTTTCTCTTCCATCACCATCGATATCTATTGTTTGTCGTATTCAATTGTAAAAAAAAAGCAGTTGAGAATCAAATCACGCAAGAAAAAATGAAATAAGGAAACAGACCGGCCAACAATATATCTCAATGCGTACCATGAGGAAACCAGGAAAGCGAACAAAGACAGTTGGCAACATGTTTGCGGAGTATTTGCTCTATATTAATTTAATACTACGTTCATAATCATTTTAAATATACTTAAGTAAATATTTCGGTAGCAACTTTATAAACCGTCTTATAAGAATCTTGTCATACGTATTGTTCATTTGTTTCTGGGTGCTGAAAATTTTATATTTACCCTTTTCGAAAATTCAAATCGATAGATTTTGATCATCTGAATATTGAGATACCTTTAAAAAAATTTATTGAAACTGATTAAAGGAAGTTTTTTAATGCAGAGGACGATTTCTTTTTATCGCATGGTAAATAAAGCACACTAGTAGACACGTGTAAAGATCTCGCAGCCGTTCGAACGCGGGGGAGGGCCACAGTAAGAGTGCACGCGCTCTGTATGACATTAGTGAACTGTTCATACAATGGAGATTAAGTACATCTGTTTTTTTTTCTTTCAGGAAATTAAGGTAATTAACTTAATGATAAACGTGGACATCACCTAATTCCGTCAAACAGCGAGTTGAGTCACCTAGGAGGTATTTTAGGAACTTACTATCATTCCAATAGAATTTATTTAGAAATGAAATTATAAAAGATATTGTACAAACTTAAAATTACTATTACGTCCAGAAAATAATATTTGTGATGTTACATCCTTGGCAGCAATAACTAATAGTAAAATAAAAACCGTTCTTTTAGAAATAAGACATAGCGATTCGTTCACGCTGAAAACGATGTTACGTGTTCTTTTAACTAAACTGCAGTGCAGCACATGATTACATTTCACTCGAAGGGACTACGGAAATCTCAACAGTAAACAATAAATCACAGAAGAAAATCCCTTTTATCAAAACTTCGTCATGAACTCTATTAATAATAATAAAATTTGGGGTCAAAAAAGCAGAACAAACTGCGTATGACCACGTGGAGGATAATAAACTAATTTACTCCCCGGAAGCAAGCAAGCGACCATCCCATCAATTCCGATCAAGGGCCCTAAGGCAGAGGCGGATTCAAAAAATTTCACCAAAAATTATGAGATAAGGTGAAAAGTTAGCTGCGAGTTATTATTAACATGTTTGTAATTTAACACAAAAATTTATTTTACGTGTACGAATTATTATCGAACTATAGATTATTCTGAGTATAGTGTTTAAAAAATTTTAAGAATTGAAATAACACTAAAATCACGATTTCTTGTTTCAATAAACGCGGCCGTAGACAAAAGCCTTGAAAACCTGTATAAGAAATCCGCCTCTACCCGAAGGAAAAACGGAGAAAAACCCGGGCCAAAGTGGGTCTACAGAATTAATGTATACAACCGTGCCAAAGTTGAGTAGATATAAAACTAAATTAATATGAGCCATAATACAACACAATCATGCAAGAAAATAGTTTTTGAGATTGATATAAGTTATTTTAAAAGTACTACAGCAATGGCGTGATAAAGTTCAAGTCGGATTTAACTTTTATTATGAGAAAGAATTGAATCAAAGAGATGTAAATATTTTCTATCGTGAAATTAATTCACAAATAAAATAAAGAGTCGAGATGAATACATTTCTCTAGTTGTAATATTCGTAACGCAGAAGAAGTATCGTTTTTTCAAACGGCATGAAACAAGGTCACGATTTGAAAATACCTTTTTGTACGTAGTACTATGAATGGTAATGCTTGCAATAATGAGATTCAATATAAATAAAATATTTTAATTTATAGTTTTTTTTTATAATGTTACTGACATTCACATTTTAGACATTCATTCATTATTCATATTCATTCATTCATATTCATTCATTCATTCATATTTCATAAATAAATAGTAGACAATTGAAATTTTCGAGAACATTGGGGGTGTAATGGCACGGTTTTTAGGGCGGTAGGAAAGAAGCCAATTTCACTTAATAGTGATTATTCTTAAACTGTTTTTCTTGAGTCACATCACAGAATATTACACTTCGAGTTACACTTCTACCGAAGATTTATAACACTTCCACACGGATATCGAGTAACCGTGTAAAAAGACAAATTTCAATTAATGAAATCTAATTAATTCATTAATAGGGACTAATAATACAAAGCAATAAGAACAGTCATCTCTCATCCTATTATTAAAGAAAATTACTGTTCGCAAAAGCGTTGAATGAGAAAAACTAGAGGTAACAGTGTCCCAAGTCTGAGAGGCGATACGAATGGATTAATAATAATAATAATAATATTAATAATTTATTAATCTGCAAGTGAGCAATGCTCGATGGCAGATGGAAAACACAATGGACGTAATAAGAATATACATATTACGGTCATGTGAAATTTAAAAAAATAAAAAGATCTTCGCCCGAATATCTTCAAAATACACACATACACACAGAATAAAATGCTTATAAAATTAGTACACAATGAGCGAGTAGGATAATACACTTAACAAATTAAAAAAGTAAATTATGTCCATATGTGTGTATATTCACATTCGCACAGAAACACATTTTCACTTACAAACAGATACACTCTGAAAACTCTATCATAAGCGTATCCTACGTACTAATTAATGAACGAATTATTTTGTAATAGAAATTTGCATTTGCCTTCCTTTACGCATTTCTCTAATTATTTACTTTTTTTTCTAGTATTTTATTCTACCTGTCACAGCTCTATGAAGTGGGACATTCGTGTGAAAAGCTACCAATTCTCTGGCCCCATCGGGAGTCGAAATGAACGGCGACACTATCACGTGACCCCGAGCCATGTACTTTACAGTTGAAGGAGCAAAGATGCTACAACTACACCTCAGCTGTTTATTCTCGGCCAAAACGAAGATTATAATATTTTGCTGGTTTTTTGGTCTCGACCAATGAATATGGCTCACGAATGGTTTAGCGTTAACATAAAGCAACAAACAGGAACGTGTCAACCACTCTTTGCCAAAAAGGACCGCATCATTCGGGAATCGTTCTATATAATTCCCTGCCCAAGAATATAAAAGACATTATGAAATTGAATATCTTCAAATCCGCGGTTAAAAACTACCTCCTGCACCAGTGCTTCTACACTGTAAAAGAATTTATTGATTTTAATAAAAGTTAAATTCGTCTTGTACTTTATCACGCCATTGCTGTAGCACTTTTTAAATAACTTATAACAATTTCAAAAACTATTTTCTTGCATGATTGTGTTGCCGTATGGCTCATATTAATTTAGTTTTATGTGTACTCAACTTTGGCACGGTTGTGTACATTAATTCTGTAGCCCCATCCTGGCCCGGGTTTTTCTCCGTTTTTCCTTCGGGTAGAGGCGGATTTCTTATACAGGTTCTCTAGGCTTTGTCTAGGGGCGTGTTTATTGTAACAATAAATCGTGAATTTAGTGTTTTTTCAACTCTTATGATTTTTAAACACTATACTCAGAATAATCTATAGTTCGATAATAACTTGTACATGTAAATTTACAAACATATTTGCGTTAAATTACAAACATATTGACATTATATATGTATTATAACTCGCAGCTAACTTTTTATCTTATCTAGGAACTTTTGCTGAAATTTTTGAATCCGCCTCTGCCTTAGGGCCCTTGATCGGAATTGATGAGATGGTCCCTTGCTTGCTTCCGGAGAGTAAATTAGTTTATTGTCCTCCACGTGGTCATACGCAGTCTGTACTGTTTTTTGACAATTTTTTTGACAGTTTGTAACTTTTGCTTTTTTGACAATAAAATTTATTATTATAAATTTATTAAGATGAAGGAATAGAGATTTGTAATGGAGGATGTTTTAAATTCCAATTAAAGGGAATTCGTGATTTGGAGGACAAATCTTTGACCAATCAATTTTCAATTTTGCCTGTATTAATACGTTTGTAAATGTAACTTTTTAAAGAGGAATAAAACAAAGAAAATATAAAGAAGTCATAGGAATCTTGTTTCAAAAGGAATCGAGAAGAAGCGAAGACATGGATTTGTCATTGACACAGAATGGGGTAAAAATCGAAAACATCCCTCGGAACATTACCAGAGGGGTTATCCGAAGAATTAAGTTATCTAAAATAGCTTCACCCCCTTTAGTTGGGATAAGCGAGGTTGAAGTGTAATTGGAAATTTCACAGCTTAAGGGAAGCGTAGCATCAATTTAAAATCTAATCGCCGCCGACCGGATTGCGACAGGTGGTCTCGTCCTTGTGACTGATGTGGATGGATACCAAAAATGCCTCAATGCAATTACACAGAAACAAAGAGAAACTAAAGAACCTCTTGAAGACTTTCCGGTTCCGTCTCTAATTTATAATTGAGTATTAGTCTCTTTCGAGAAGTTTTTGCTCGAAATAGCGTTCACGACATTTCGATCCTGTGTGGTGGTGCTACTGATTCAGCGCAATCACTCTCAACCGGTCTGGTCGGGATCTCTCTAAACCCTGGCCGGTTTATCCGAGGTTCACGAGAAAAATCNTCGGTTTATCCGAGGTTCACGACAAAAATCGAGTTTTGTTCCAAACAACCTACAATTTCACGAGGTTATCACAAATGTACAAAACCAAATGACAAGTCATTGCAACTTATTTTATTGTACGTGCATTCATTCATAAAGGTACACGAAAAAAAAATTGGTTCACAGAACCGTAGACTCAGAAGCAAAAGAGGTGAATCACTCTCTGGAATCGAACTCCCTCCCTACCCCAAACATAAACACATTGCACAACTAACGTCGCCTCACCCCATTTTACATTCCACGAACTTTTCGGCAAAGTCCCGTCAAACAAACAATTGTTTTCCCACCGGTGGCTCAGGTGGTAGTGTTGTCGCTCATCACCAAGTCATCCCGGGTTCGATTCCCGGTGGGGCCAGAAAAATTTGTAGCATTTCACATCAATGTCCCAGTAGTCATATAGCGGTGACNTCCAGCTCCTCCTAGTATCAATAACTCTTTAATTATTACTAACCACTTCTACTAACCCCTCCACGTGGGTCAAGTTGTTGGGAAACCCAGCTTAGCGGCCCACCTATACTCCTACCATTCTACCCTCCTACATCCTATCGCTCCATGTAGATAAGTTTCAATAGCACTAAGCTACTTTTCCCATTTTACAAATACTGCAATAAAAAATTTAATGTTGGTAATAATATGCTAAAAGAGAAGACAAAAAATCGCGGAGCAGGTTCTACTGTTTAGGTTCTACTGTAGACCTCTTCGTGTCGATCCACTGTAGGCCTCTGTGCGTAGCGATTACGTTGAATGCTTTATGCACATTGCCACCTTTGTGCAAACACCTAGGACAAAGTGAATACACTCCCAGGAATACCATAACGTTCAATCATCATCATTTGAGGATATAGAGAACAATCTCACATTCCACGTGGTCAACGATTTCGAAATTATAGAAATAGAAAATAATTACTTGAAAAAAATTAAATTAGAAAACATTCACATTCACAATTCACTTAATTCCAACTATTTTCACACTCAATCATCAAATTCCAGATATTTCCTCCCCACTGTTAAAATTAGCCATGAAACAACAACCCGTGACGTCAATGGAAATTCCTGAAACTTCCCTCTGTTTAATCCGACCCTTCATGAGACTACGGTGCTTGCAGCCACCGCTTGCCAAAGGACCCTGGGGTATGCCAGCTTTCACATTCCCTGTTACTATTTCATATTATATTGAAAATTATTAACTTTTCAAAGAAGAAGGTGCTAGATTCTTTTTAGAATGTTTCAATTTATATTTATTATGTAATTTATATTTTGTAAAAAACATTTGTAGCACTGAAGATGGCCGCCATGCGGCCGGAACGGCCTTTTGCATCAATAAATAATCACAGAATGACAAAAATATTTTACTACATATAATGGACATTCATCCATCATTGCATAGCAATATTCGTCTAACTTCTCTTAATGAGTAGCAAACAATTTAGGGAACATTCGTATCAGAAGGTGTCCGTCAAGTGAAGAATTATGTTTTCCGTAAGTTATTCGTGTGGCTCAGTAAAGTACAGTACAAAAATAATTCCTCAAATGAAGTTATTACTTTTGAGAGGGTAAATATCCGCGCCCTAAAACACCCCTCCACCACATCACCCTTCTTGGGGTGAGGGAAGTAACTTTGAATTCGTAAACTAGAATACCCAGATTTTTTGAAATTCAGTTTTTACGTAAAAAAATACAAAATTAAATTTTTACGTAAATGTGAGCTGAGCCATTTCTTTGCGATCCGCGATCAGTGGCTGGAAACATGTTTTTTCTGCTAATCTCGAGAAGTGCGCTCGGCACGGAAAACATAAAAACACGCATTTAATTACAAAAAAAAACCCTATCTAATGATACCAAATCCTTCTCTCCTCCCTATCGAGGGACGGAGGGGAGTGATTAAAAGATTGTAAATAGAGGACAATCAACTATTGTAACAAGCACGGGACAATTTTATCAATTTCAATCAAGGACTCTCAGGCAGTCACATATACTATTTCTACGCCCCAGGACGCCCTCCTTTGAAATAAGAATATTTAGCTGATTCTTGTATTTATAGAATATCAACAATATTTTCCAAAGTAAGCCGTCCTTAGAAGGAGACGAGGAAAACGATTTTGTATACTTCTCGTACTTTTCGCGTATCTTCTTTAAGCTCCTCTAATATCCTCTGTGACTAGCGACGCTTTGCTTTCGTTTGCCTCAGAGTGAGACTCCGGGTTCAATTCCCGGCGGGGCCAGATAAAAACGTTATAGCTCTTCATTTCAATGTCCTTCAGTTCATATGTAGGTGTGACTCTGCCTCCCATCGCTTCACGTAGATAAGCTTCAATAGCACTGAGCTCTGTTTTCCTAATTATATGTAATACAAATAATACAATGACAAATTTAAATTTATTTACTATATCTATTTCTGTGTAATGTGTACGTTCCTTTCGTCTGTATTTTTGATAAATTCTTAATCAACCCTGGGCAACGCTAAAAAAAATCCAGATTAGTTCTCAGGGGTTTTAATTTACTCACTGTAAGGTAAAATATATCAATTCTCAGAACCAACTTTTCTTTGAATGTTGATAAAATAATTTTTAGCAACGCAAAAAGATATTTTTTATCATTTTTATTTGTGAATTGTATTAAAAATTTGAATGTCTAGTGTTGATTGTTTAAAGTTTTCTTTTCTAATTCCAGGCCACGCCGGGTAATTCTGCTAGTTATCTATAAAATGTGTTTTTCTATGCATTTCGGTGCGTCTCGAACGAATCAATTACCTTTATATTGATTCATACATAAAAAATTGCATCTGTTTTCGTCACTTTCGGATTCCGTCGATTGCTTTCGGGCGGGTAGTTGACGAACACCCAGATATTGTAATTTCCCTTTTCAAACCGAAAATATTTGCTGTCAAAAGGAAGCCATGTATACCTTCATTAAAAGATATAAACCATTAAAATACTATTAGCATATTTCGCTCATTCCATAATGTTTCAATAAATAGGGCAACTATTTCTCCACAGCGTCCACAGTTTTTTTTCATTCCTTTGACGCATCCTTTTTTCATCCTGGCAAACCGGGTTTTTCTCCGTTTTTCCTTCGGGTAGAGGCGGATTTCTTATACAGGTTCTCTAGGCTTTGTCTAGGGGCGTGTTTATTGTAACAATAAATCGTGAATTTAGTGTTTTTTCAACTCTTATGATTTTTAAACACTATACTCAGAATAATCTATAGTTCGATAATAACTTGTACATGTAAATTTACAAACATATTTGCGTTAAATTACAAACATATTGACATTATATATGTATTATAACTCGCAGCTAACTTTTTATCTTATCTAGGAACTTTTGCTGAAATTTTTGAATCCGCCTCTGCCTTAGGGCCCTTGATCGGAATTGATGGGATGGTCCCTTGCTTGCTTCCGGAGAGTAAATTAGTTTATTGTCCTCCACGTGGTCATACGCAGTTTGTACTGTTTTTTTGACAATAAAGTTTATGTATTATTTATTATTGGCATCCTAAGGAAGCATTTTAAATGAAGGATTAAGTGCGTTCTCGTTTTACCTTCTCCTTGGAGTAATTATGTTTTTACGAATGTTTTTCAAAGACAAAATCAAGTGAGGAGCGTTGAATTCTTGTTTGCATTATTATTTCTTCAACAGTATAGACTTCCTTTTATCTGCGTAGCGGTGTTTTATTTACTTTCTTAATTAACTTTTGTACCGTTTTATTGGCTTTAATAATATCGTTCGTTTTGATACAACAACGCAAGTGACGAGTAATAAGAAAGAAGGGAGGACGATGGAACTATGTGAAGGCGATGTTATAACAAAATCCTACGGTGCTGTCTTGAGGAGGGACATCCACGTAAGCAGGAACTATTCAGAATAATCCCTTGATAATGTACCGAGAAATATTAATATTTATTAATATTAATATTTCTCTATTAATAAAAATTAAAAGCTGTTCGTTGAAAAGCGCATCACTTGAGAATGGGCTAATTTTTTTTAATGTTCGTAAAAGAGGGTTTTAGGGAAAGAAAAATTCGAAAAGTTACTTCGGGAAAAACTGAAAGTGGAATTTTGTATGAACTCAAGACCATTTCTTTGTTCTCATCGATTACTTGAACTTCGATCTTGCAATCGAAATGGAAATAAAACACATAGAGATTCATTGTGATTTTAAATTTAATGGAAGAAAATAAATCATTTGGTTGACATGAAACTCGGACTTAATTGAAATGTAGCTTAAATTTAGAAAAAATCCGCATGGTTCAAAGTCGATGACATTCCATGCACATATCAAATTTCCAGCACTTCCGATAGATTTCACCTCGCAGGTAAAATTTCCCGTCGGCGTACTTTGTATGCACTCCTCCTCCTCACATGGAATATCCATTGCCACAAGCGATAATTGATGCAACGATCGCTCAGAAAAACGTTTTTTACTTTGTTTACACATTTAAAATAGCTTTTCACAAATTCACAAAACGATCACATTGAAATTTATTGAAATATGGACGGGACAACGTCTGTCGGGTCCGCTAGCTCATAAAAAAAAGCAAAGGCACAGATATCACTGAGGTAAAAATTCCACGGAAAAAAGGTATATTGATGTAATGGATCCCTGATTGATGATGGACAATAAAAAACACTCATTGCATATGAGCAGAATTATCTGGCGTCACCCGGGATTTAAAAAGAAACTTGCTGTGCATTAAAAAGTTTAAAACAACCAACAAATAAAACGTTTTAAAGAATATTTATTTCCATTATTAAACAAACATACAAAAATTACATCAAAGAAAATTTGGTTCTGTGAGTTGATATAGTTTACCCCGCAGATTATATTAAAAGATCTATCGACAGGTCAGGATTTTTTTGTGAATTTTATCTGGCGTTGCTCGGGGTTCTTACATAATATTTTTAATTCGTTTGCTAGTTTCCGTATTTTTCTACTTTGGTGTTATTAAATTGAATACCACGAAGAAAAACTTTTTTAAAAATTCACACAGTTTCAAGTACTGAATGATAATACGTTCATATTATGAATAATTTTAAATTAAAGACAGAAGGAAAATACACTTTAAACAAAACGCATAGTTAAAGCCACCGAATTCATTGACTTGGAAACAATGTTCTTCACAGCCTTTGTATAAATTTGCTTCTACGATTCGATCAGGTAGATAATACATTTAGTAGATTGTCCGCCTCACTTAACTCCATAGAACTCCGGCGCACACATTAGTAAGCTTTACAGACAAGAGTCATGCGAGTGAAGATTCACTTCTACTGGTTTTTAGTTGTTTTTTTTGATCTTGTAATTCATTGATATTAACCATCTTTGCATTTTAGTTGCAATAATCCTTAAGAAGTATCCTTTAAAATTTCAAATAATTTCATTGATTACTTTTTCGGATTCTCATGCCACAGACGTTCCAAATAATTCACTTTTATCGGTGAAGATGTTTAAAGATACTTCACAGTAAGACATAGTTTTTAACTCACAACGTGCGAGTACCTGCTCGCGGAGGAGTGTTTGCAACGTCAACAGCCATGTCGTGAAAGGGGGATGTGACCCAGGTTCACCGGATCGGGTCAGGTGGAAGTTGCGTACGGACTTGGGAGTCGAGGCGAGTGGTGCAGTGGATAGCACACCTGCGGTCAGAGCAGGAGGTCCTGGGTTCGAGTCCCGGTCCGTCGCAATTTTCACCTGGCTGTTGACGTTGCAGTAAGACATAGTGTTACGTCTGTGATCCTTACGTTCTGCAGAGTGGATGACCATGAGTTGTTTTCTCTTCTTGGGTGTATGATGAGGATTTCAGTTGAGATTTCCCTCACCTTTTCCAGACCATTGTCGGTCAAGTACATTAAACAATCCAGTAACCCGAGAGCTTTCCTTCACAGTGTCTTCACCCATATCGTGTGAGAAGGTAGAAAAGCACACTTGGTATGGCGTAAACCCCTCTACATCGTAAAATAAGACGCGAGGAAGCCTTTAGAGGCTGTGTAATAAGAATTTTACAGGATATATTTTTAAACTTAAATTATTCGTGGAAGTAAAGCCTATGTAGCTTCATGACTGCAAAACTATCCATTTTTTAGTAGACATTTTCGATATACATTTTTTTTGTAGCTAGTAAGTATCATGCAACCTTCTAAAACAGGACAACATCCCATCTCCACCCAATTCATGAACTTCTTTCTTCCCAGAAAGCGCCAGGGATACACGTCATAAAGAGCCGGGATACGAGATTCTCACAAAGTGCGAAACGAACCCCTTCCATCCCTCTATAAAGGCGAGAGGAAATTGAAACACCTTTGCCGATACAACTCTATCTGCAGGCTGAGAACCACAAGTAATGGTTTCAGTTCAAAAGTTCTTAACTGTTTCAGTTTGAAAGTGTCCCAGGTAAAATTGGACGACACGTCGAGTTCAACACTTTTCTAATTATAACTGCGCCCGAGTTGTTAACTAATTAATTTCGAGGTAGAATGTACGTTTTGGCAAGGAGCTGATCGCCGAGAATGATTTTGACATTCATGATACAAAAAAGAAAAAAAAATCTTCAATCAATCACGACTCTTTTGCAGCCGATAGAGGTGGACTTGACACAAACGAGAGAAGGTCGACGACGAGATGGATGCTGAGAAAATCGTTTCAATGGGATAATTAGCGGTAATGCAACAATTTATTTTAATATTCGTTTTTAGTTAAAAAATTTATTTTAACAAAACTTTGTAAATCTTATGAATTAGAACATTGTTATTCACGTGGTCATACGCAGTATGCAAGTGCTTTTTGGACAACACAATTTAGTTGCAAAGTAACGCATAATTGTAAATTAAAGTCTCAAGGAACTTCGATCAGTCCCTTGCAACGTCACGTGGTTATCAGCGAAAGCCACCTACAATCGAGGATGTCTCTGCGTAGCTGTTTAATTGTAGAAGTGTAACTTGGCGTTACGACCGCTTCCACGAACAAATCGAAGTGTTTCAATGATTCAAACATAGAAACTCGATTTTAAAGTCTACCGAACATTTAAAATTATGGAATTAAATTTCTTATGAATATTTCAATATAGTAGAACAAATGAAAACATTAAACAGTTTGTGGGCTCTAATGACCTCGATGTCGGCGAGCCTTAAATACCCTCCCCCTCCCCCAAAAAATCAGTTTGTGAAGCGTACAATAGTCGAAATATCTAGTGCTCAAAACATCATCTTTACGGAAAGGATTTGAAAAGTTCTTATTTTTGCCCTTTTGTGTGTGTGTGTTTTTTTTTTGAGGGGGTACAAATTGAATTTTTGTCATGTCGAGAAAAAACTGTAAATTTAATTTTTTATGTATTTCAGAGACCCGTCATTATTTGAATAGTTATACTATGCAAATTTAACAAATACGGATATTTTTGTTGACTCTCATAAAATCAATATTTAAATGCTGTAGTTTCTTTTTTATATCTGAATGCCCGTATAAATATTCTACGGTGCAATATGAACTGTTTGATATAGCATTACACTTCAAATATTTGTAGATTATGAAACGTATTTATTTTCTTGTCAATTCAAGCTTTTCAAATAAAATGCACAGCTCGTCGTCGAGAATTTTTCATTCTTTTATAGGTTACTAAAACAACAAGTAGATGTTTATACACAAATAATCCCACGCGAAGGTGTAATTCACCCACCTTTAAAGTAAGAATAGTGATATTCGAGACAAATACATTAGAGAACCAGAAAACATAATTTGCAACAAAAAAATGCAAACATAAAGGAATATGTTCATAAACCAATATTTGTAGTGGAAAAATTAAACTTTCTACGTTTTGCCATTTTCTTCATTTCTTCAGTTTCTGCATCTTTTGGAGTTATGAAATATGTAGCTATGAAATGTATAGCTATAACCACTGAAGCTGCAATTATATCCGAATTCCTCCAATCAATATTAGGTTTTCTATTTAACATTTAAATGAAATTAACAATTAATCTCAGTTGACTTAGTTACGGGTCATTTTTCACGTCTAAGGAAGACACATGAATCAAAACTTGAATTGCAGGTGTACACGACGTCCTGTAACTGGGTGGCAGATGAACAAGATAATTTAGAATATAACTATTCTTTAGCGAGGGGTGAATGAGGCAGGAGGTTTATAAACTTCTGTAAGTTGATGTAAGATAAACCATTAAGTTCATCGCAATATAAACCAAGAAATAGGATTTATCTTCATACCAATCGCATGAGGACGCTTCAGCCCCCGTCTGGTGGTAATTTCATAGGCTGACTATGTGAGTGTATCTTTGGCGAAAACTACATCGTAGGGTCTGCAGGGGGACAGTTAGCCCTCTTGTCCTCTCTCTCTCGTCCGTTCTTCAAAAGGAACCTCGGCATTTTTGCTCCTCCTTCTTCTTCTTCTTCTTCTCCTCGAAATTGTGTCTCAACTTTTCGCACTCTAAATGAATCCAAGAGCGTGGAATGCCTTCACCTATTCCACCAATACTTCCTGTAGGAAGGTTTCTTTTGTGGAAGGAGATTTCCTGCGGTTTTCCTTCGGGTAGAGCCGGATTTTTTGTTTTATGTACTGCACAGGCTTTCTAGGCTCTTGCAGAGGGGCGGCGGTCTAATGAAATAATTAATATCGAAATATTTACCATTTATAAACAATATGTTCCGAATACTTACTTGTGAAATAATTTTATATTTTATTAAAATACGAATTTGTTGATATTCTATTGGTATTATATATCACGTGGTAAAGAAATTTTTATCCTTATCTAAAGAGTGTGTAGAAATGTTGTATTTACGTATCTGCCTTAGCGCCCTTGATGGGAATTGATGGGATGGTCCCTTGCTTGCTTCCGGAGAGTAAATTTGTTTATTGCCCTCCACGTGGTCATACGCAGTTTGTAACTTTTGCTTTTTGGAATAAAAATTATATTTATGAAATAAATGAAACTCTTGAGGAGATACAAGTTTTGTTCCGCGAACATCAAAATCCATCTTACAATTTTGAATCGAAACAGAAGAAAGTTTTTAAAACACGACGCAGAAACAGAATGACAAAACACAAACGAAATAAGTCTTGTGTTCTTAGCAATAAAAGAAGGAAGTCCAATATTTCCTCTTGAAATGATTCCGAGAGAATGAATACACGCTGTTGAGGATCCAATTTGAGAAAGAAATAAGGAGACGAGAATTCTCTGCGATTTGCTTTCATGATACCACAGAGCACATTGATGATAGAGAACAAGTGCGTTCAATTCGACTTTCCAATGATGTTAACAAGATAAATGCATTTATGTTATTGTATTTTTTTTGAGGGGAGTGGGTGGGTAGAGGGACTTGACGGTTCGCCAGCGTTTGGGTCATTAGAGCCCTCAGATATCTAAATACTTTTTTTTATATGTAGGTAGTGAAAATATATTTACGAACCAACATGACTCTTCCCTATGTGTGGCACTCCCTGAATAACTCAACCACAGCCACTAAAAACCCTCCTGGATTACCACATATCTAAATATAAAGATGGTAGGAAAGGATAGACAACAGATGCGAACACTTGCAGACAAAAAGAAAGAAAGAAAGAATGAATGAAAAATGTAAATAGAAAAAAAATGGAACTTGTGGGAGATGCCGCGATTCATTTATGGATTTAAGTCGTGACATACAAATAAAGATCAGACACTGTGCCAAAGGTCACATTCCTGAAGGAATCTGAAAATGCATATCTGAGTCGGTTCATTTTGCCCAAAAGCATTTCGTCCAAACTGTTGTGTAGATTGTGACTCCGTCGGTTGGTACTATATTTGGGACACTCCAGAAGAAAGTGTTCCACGGTAAGTGTTGTGTTGCAAGTCTCACAGATGGGGGGAGGTTCACCGCGTAAGTGACGACCATGGGTGAGGTAGCAGTGGCTAATACGAAGACGTGTAAGGATCACTTCTTCACGTCTGTTCGCACGGATTCGCATTTATTCAGAACTACTCACACAACCAAAACACAACAACAACAACAACACACACAAGTTTCTGGGACACATGACAGAATAAAGCTTCACAAGAGAAATAAAACTGAAATGAAGAACTTATTCCACTACATTGAAAACTGTTCCTTGACTTATTGCGGTTTAAATTACACTTTTACGCTTTACGAAGCAATATACGCCACACTCCTGTCACGTTTTATATTCTTCGAATCAGTTGACAGAATTACTAGCGATTAGGACGTTTAGGTGCGAGCGTATACTATAAAAATATACACCTCGGAAATTACGCCAAAAATGTCCATTTTTTGCATTATTTGGTATATTTTTTTTTTACTTTTATCGCGACCGTATACTATAAAAATATTTTTGGTTAGATATGAGTTTATCATCTAAGCGACTTGTATGATCAGTTAATTTTGGTTTAAATTCAGAAAAAATAAAAAATAAAAAACCGAAAATCACAATTTTTTAAGTATAGGAAAATATACCAAATACAAGGAAACTTAAAAACGTGATTGATAATGATATTTTATCAGTAAATATGTGATATACACAGAGGGACAATGTCATTTGGCTGGCGGGGGGGGGGCCACTTTCTCATGCAGATTTTTTGTTAGTTTACCGGCTATTCATGTGATATTCCCTCTCTCCTGAGACGTTTTCACAATGAACCCTCTTTATCTTCCGTAAATCATAGTTGGCGTTAGGTGAAAATCACAAAGACCGAAACTTGAGCCAGGAACCTTTGCTTTTGAAAGCCTCGCATGGCTATTAAATGTTCGAAGCAGAGAGCTGTAAAATCATGAAATTCTATGCTCATCCTATTACTTAATTGCTATTGTAAGTTACCAGTAAATTATCCATTGCATAGACTTTCTCAACAAGAAACAATTAAGAATTTCCGCCTGCTTATACAACACATTGTCTCTGAGGCAGTGTAGTAAATTCAGGTTATTCAGCATATACTAATTTCGCCTCACGTTGCCCGTCGCGTGATATTCCAAATTCATATGTTGGTTTCCATATTTCTCTCCTTTCGTGATGTTAAATTTTCGCTTTTATCAATTTTAAAACTTAAACACCGCACTGTCAGACTTTCCACTTTTTTTTGTCATATCTTTTCTCTCCCCTGTTTTGTTTCCTTTATTTTTTTCTCTTCCTTTTCTTGAATTCTTTTGCACATATTTCTCTCTTTATCGTACATCATTGAATGTATTTACTTCTTTATCACTCTTTTCTTTGAAATGCTTCTCAACCAACAGTTCATTCTTCCCGTAGAGGGTGAGGTGGACGTTTGTTCTACCACTTTATCCTTCAGTTTCTCTTGTGTCAATTACCTCATTATTCAAATTCTTCATCGCTTATTGTTCGCAGATACCATTTCCTTTCTCCGCCATTCAATTACAAAATATATGTTTCCTCATAGTTTTCCTTCTCTCTTAAACTAAAATTTTGTCAGATAGCTGTTGAAATTCTCATGACGCGATAAAAATTCTGCTACTTAGTAATACGATTGAATCATTTCCTCTCTCTTATTGCGTATGCCACCTGTAGTATGAGATCATTAGGGAACTCTACCTTTTCTCATTTCGTTCTTTCTTATTCGCAACACAAATGTGAATTATCCATTTCTTCCTATTCTTCACTCTCTTCCCACCCGAGACAACAAACTTATTCTTCCTCATCCCTATTCTTAGCGACCATCTGGTTCAACGCAGTTCAGCACGCTACACTCAGACGTGAACTTCTATAGTTTGTCTGCAGTAATTTACATTCCTATTTGAGTTTTTTCGTAAATATCATTTCGGCAATTGTACTTTTGTAATAATTAACTTCTTGGTATAATATTAAAGTATAATCCCCATCCATCGACTGCTCTTTGTTAATAAAACCGTACGCTACTACACTTCGTTCGACAGATTTTAAATTCCGCCTCGTCTTCCATTGCCTGGCTTTTAACCCTCTCTTTCTTTTACCTAAATTATCATCATTCTTTGTAACTTTCTCTTCCCTCACATACCTCTCGTATGCCATTTGTGTCTTTCATTAACACACAGGTCTTGTATGCTATTCCTCTCCGAGCATACACTGTCACTAATAGATCAATGTCCTATTCTATTCTATTTCTTCCGCGCACTTTCCTGAATACGAGGTGGTGTGGAGGTTGACACCCCTGCGATCCAAACCGAAAATCCCGGGTTTGACACCTCGCCGTAATTTGCATCTCATATCTCTTGCTCGCATTCGTAGAATACAGTTCCGAAACGTCACGTCGTTCCATCGCAGGAAGTGAATCGTGAGCCGTGAGTCGCAGCTGATTCGTTCCGCAAACGAGTCCTGGGAGGGAGGCGCGGAAGAGAATGTTTTTGTGGAGGAGTGAGGGTGGAGGGGTGAGGTGGCGCAGCGAGTGCTAAACATAGGAACGAGGAGCGATGCCCCACAGACTCCTGGGTGCTGCACGGCAGGTCTCCCTCTTCTGTTCCTGCTGTTTGGGAGTTTTGCCACCAGAGGAGCGCTTATTAATAACGGCCGCATGAATCACTCGTCTTAA
>NNCF01127047.1:770469-781902 GCA_002313205.1 Laupala kohalensis
GTCGGGATCGAAAAGAACAAGAGGTGACCAAGGGAGCTCAGAAAAGAGAAAGGAAGGAGCATGTCACAAGTAAGTGGAAGTAATGACAGACTCAGCTCGTGGCCCCGTGTTCGCCAAACACGTACTAGATAAATTGTGTCGTTTTTGTGTGTATTAATGGAAAAGGCGAATTAAAATTAATATCTATACTAATCATAGAACTCTACCTAGTTAAGACTTCTACGATACTTAAATATAAATGCGTAACGCGTGAAGCGTTTATGTCTGTGTTTGCTACCTGATCACGACTAAACCACTGAACCGATTGCGATGATATTTGGCAAGGAGATTGTTTAGATGTCCAGATCGAACATTTGCTTTTTTTTTTTTTTTTTTTTGTTAAGGTAACAACAATGAATTGTAATATCGTTTGCCTCAGAGAGCACTTCAACAATGTCCGCGACAGCATTTGTTTATCTACAAAAATTAGCCTAAATTACCGATAAAACGTTATTAAAAATAGGAGTGTTCAAATACTTCAATTTAAAAGAGTAATTTAAGAAGGAAAAAATCAATCGTAATCAAATTTAATGAATTATTTGTTTTGTGCTTTTAACAAAGATAAAAAAACGCCTTTGAATAGTAAAATCGTAAATAGTTTTACAAGAATTGTAATGAAATGGTGCAGCGGCGTCGTGTCTCGGAAGCGAAAATTCGATCGGTGAGAGACTCTCTCGCGCGCTGTAGAGTGCACGCAGCCACGTTTTGTATCAAATTCGTATTATTTGAATTTGTAAAATTAGGACGCTGTAGATGTTTTTAAAACCAGTAAGTAAGAGTATTTTGATCTTACAATTTATATTTTATTTTCTCCGGAGTTAAAGAGGATTAGTTTAAGAAGAATGGCGGGTAATTAGCTCGTAATTTATAAAGAGCAACAGAATTTGTGATATAGTAGATACAGTAGTAGATTCGCCTTTCACTCCGTGCTGAGGCCTCGATACACACTCCGCTAGTCCCGAGTGTAATACGTCATACAAACAAGTCGTCGTGTTGAGCGTAACATTTGTGCAAATTCGACAAAAATAAAAATAAAAAATAACGAAGCCGTCAACGACGGAAGAGTGCAAGAGATACGACTTCCGGGTGCACCTCTACAGGACGAAACGCTCCTCTCGTGTCCCCAACTCTTCTACGGATGATTTTTCTACCCAAGCGACGCGCTCTTGTCAACTCCACTAAAAATGGCGGCTGTTTGTTTACTTCTTCCTGCGGCAGACGGATTTCGTTTTTTTTTTAAATCTCTTCTCACCGCTATTTGTCCACGAGGTTCTTTTTCTTTATGTGTCGGAGGAGAAAAAGTAAAGATTTTTTTAGCTCATTTCATTATATATATTTGGTACGTTTTTGAGAAACCTAAAAATGTAGTGATACTTGACCAATAAGGTAGCAGCAGACCCAATATTAATATACTTGTACTAACAATATCATTTGGAATTAAATAGTACATATTTTAATTTTTTCTACATATAAATTAATATTTTTTGACCCCCCCTAAAAAAAATGTTGTGTGAGTTATGTTCTTTCTAGAATGTAGAAAAACCGTGTCGCCTTCCTGCTCGTACAAGGGAACTCTTTCACCAAGCGCACGTCGAAAGTGATCTGATTTTTCTTCAATACTAAAACGTATCGCCCATTAGTATCGCTAAACTAAAGACGATACCACACTGAAAGGCACTGGAAGAAAATCGAGAAGTTTGCCGGTTTTTCGAAACTGTTGTTATAGTAAAAGTTCACCGGCTGCTGCTATTAATTTCGCATTGCGTGTTGAATTCAATAGGGTAAATACATAGAAAATCTCGCAAAGACCCGAGAGAAATTACATTCAGTACACCATGTGAAATATTGCAAAGCTCCTCTGTTCCCGATGAAACTGCTCTCAAGAGAGGATGTTTTGTTAGTTAAATCGAGAATTAGAATAACCTAACTGTTCAGAATAATATTGTTTGCCCAAAGGCAACTTTTATGACAAGTCTTCCCTCCTAAAAGATTCTTTTTGTTTTCAGAATTTTTATTTCATTATCTTTTTTTTTTTTTTTTGCCGCAAAAATTAGAACTGAGCTAATTAGTTGATGTAGTTACTTGGACTTTGCTTGTATATTCATAATCAATAACCTGGGATAAAATATCAGAGGAAGCTACAACTAAATGCGATTATCGAATCCATTTTGAATTTTTCGATCCGAAATTCACAAGAAATTATTTTATTTCTCTGAAACGTCGAAAACAAGTGAACACCGCGTTCAAAAAAAATAAAATAAAAAAAGACTTTTTCCTCTTCTGAAGTATCGAAGCGATGAGAAGCAGCTGAGAGAATTGCTTTTAACCGCGCGCCCCAACGGCTCTCTCAACTTGGCACTCCGTCCAGCGAAGGGTCTTTTAGGGTCTTTTAGGGCCGAAAGGGGGCCTTCAACGGAGTGCTCGTCTCGTCTTGCAGGTTTTTTGCTCTGATGGCATTTCTCATACGTAAACACACAAGTTGAAGTCGAAAAATTATAATTTGCATGTCTTATTAACAAACATTTCTGAGTCAGTAAATTTTGGAATTTTTATGACGTAGGGTGCGTAAGGGATAATTCGTCTAGTTTTCAGCATTTCATCCTGTGACCTTCAAAGGATATGGAGGTATGTTTTGCGTGGTAACAAAATCGTGCTGGAATCATTATTTTAAAAAACTGTTTGAACACCTTCGAAAAACGGTTTTTTAGTACTAACTACGCCAAGTCAATAGGGGTTATATATTTTGTATTACAGGAGTACTATCTTAAGGATTCGGTCAGGACAAAAATATATTTAAAAAACCTTAATAATTCTCCAACGCTTCCGATGTATTGTATTCATTCTCATTGCTACAATATTACGGACAACTTCATTCGCATCAATCGTCCATATCTATCTATGTATACTACGTACACGCCATTGCTGTACTACTTTCAAAATAACTTATAACAATTCTTGCTTATGTTGTGTCTTACGGTTCATATTAGTTTACTTTTATATATGTACTCAATCTGGGTAAGGTTGCGTACTTTAATTCTGTATCCCCATCGTGGCCCGGGTTTTTCTCCGGTTTTCCATCGGGGAGAGGCAGATTTTCTGTACAGGTTCTCTAGAATTTTGTCTAGGAGTGACGTCTATTGAGACAAGAAATCTAGGATTTTGAGTGATTTTAATAGTTACGATTCATTAGCAATATTGTCGAAATAATGTAAAGATTTGATGATACTACTTATTTGTAAAATAACTTTTTTTATATATTTTATTAAAATACACATTTGTTGGTATTCTGTTAATATCATAAAACGTTGCGAAGTATTTTTATTCTTATCTCCGGAGTAAAGGACTCAAATGTTAAAATCCTTAGCCTCTGCCTTAGGGGCCTTGATCGGAATTGATGGGATGGTCCCTTGCTCGCTTCCGGAGAATAATTTAGTTTATTGTCCTCCACGTGGTCATACGCACTTTGTACTGTTTTTTGACAATAAATTTATTTATTTATATCTGCACACAATGCACTTAATCGTATTTTCGATGCATCCATCACGTGAGCAAAATATGCGTCGGGCGGATGCTGGCTGCTGCGGTGGATGGAGACGTTAGTGGCGGTCAGTGACATCGAAGCAAAAGTCAAGAGAATCGTGAGTTGCTTTTTTTTTCTTTTTGGATCCTCACCGAATCCTCAAGATAAACAACTCCTGTAATAATAAGAGGTCCAGAACTACATAACTATTTATGTATTATTGAAATATTGTAAAATATTTGAATAAAGAAAAACAAGTGGTGATTTGGTCGTCCTCCAGCGAGAGGATACTTTCTATCAGACTGAAACTGGTAAAGAACTGAACCGCAGTGATATCATAGCAACAGCACTTTGACGCCCCATATTTGAGAAATAAAATCCGACTGCGAACTTACCTTGGTAAAAAAAATTCTATATACTGGTGAATTGATATAAAATTATTCATCAGTCATTTCTTATTAATTCTAAATACATAAATAAATTTATTGTGTCAATTAAATAGTTGCAAACAGCGTATGAACACGTAGAGAGACACAATGAACTACTTTACTCTCCGGAAGGAAGCGAGCAAGGTATCGCCCCATCACTTCCGATCAACGTGGATTTAACCTTTCAGCAACAAAAAGAAATATTCCGTGGCAAATAGAAACCTATTTTAACTTTAATTAAAATCAATATATATTTTTTAACTTTGTAGAAGCAATGGTGCAGTATGTACCTTTTACACGCGGATTTGAAAAGACTAAACTTAATATTTCTTTACGTTCTTGGGGAGGGAATTCCCGAATGATATGACCCTCTTTCGCAAAGAGTGGTTTACACTCTAAAACGATGAATATTTTGCCGATTGCGAGTATTGTGTTCGTGAGAAATAAAGTTACGTATAAAACGACATTAGTAATTCGGTATTAACAAACACTACCGTTTCATAAATATAAATGCAGAACAATGTTAAAAAGTTTAATTCCTTAAATAAATGTTTAAAAGTGTTTCGAGGGTGAGATTTACAAATTATCCGAACAATCCTCTTTTGAATTTCGAAACTTTGAATGATCTGACCGAAATTGCCCCAGAAGATAATGCCGTAACGTAAATGGGAGTAAACGTTTGCAAAATATACGCAACGGGAAATATGTGGATTAACAGTACTAACTAAGACAACTAACAAAATTTGCTTAATTGGGAATTAACATTGTCAACGTGACAATTCCATTTGAGATTGTCTTGAATATGAAGTCCTAAAAACTTTGTATTAGTAACAGTTTTTAATTGTGTTTTGTTTAACGAGAGAGAAACCTGCGGTAAAGATTTTATGATGCAATTGTCAAATGAGATACACTATTTTGTCAGTGTTTGTTAAAATTAAAATAAAAAACATTAAGTATGTATGTGACGGAAATGGAACTGTGTGAACTTAATATTCAAAGTTAATAACAAGATAAACCTTCGAAAAATGTTTCGAAAGATGTTTATTTATTTATTTAGAATCATAACAATAAAAGTCACATTTCCAGACGTTTCCCTCACGCGCACTAAACATACAATTTTTCTAGTTTAAAATAATTTTTTTTAAATAATAAATTTTAATTGTTTATGCTGATTCTTTGGTAATAAGAAAACTTTTATCCTTTTTTGTGAATAAGCCCACTTCAGAGAAGACAAAGTGTTTTAGAAGCTCAGTACATCATAACATACTCTTATTCCGCGAATACGTGGATTCCTGAATATTGGAGACATTCACCAAAAATGCTTCTAAAAGCATTTTGTCTGGAGAGGATCTTTTCAATGTAAGCAGCTTAGTCGGTCATCTAATACGAAGCGGTCGCCAACAGCACTTTCTTCGAAGGGAAAAATGAGTTAATCTAAGCGCAAGAGAAAACAAGGGACAACTTGAAATCGTTTCATCTTTGCTCCGAAGAAAGTAAATATAGGTGTAATACTCGTATTTACAGGAGTTAAAGAGAAATTTGAATTGCTACATCGGGTGAAAGAGAAACCTTGGACACACACAAACGCAACCAACAACACACTCAAAAACAAACTTTGGTACTAAAATATTATCTAAATTATTTTTTGAAAGATTGCATAGATTCTCGGCGAACATACAAGTTGCCAAAAGTATTTCTTCACTTTCTTGAAGCACGCTTTGCGATTTATTGTTACCCAGCCTGTTTCCACGTTCCTTCTATTGTTGATCATTTGTGTTTTGATTGATTTTGATAAAGATTTCATAATCTATAGGTTAAAGAATTTTTTGTAGTTGGGAAGAATAGATTAGATTCAAGTTCTTTGTTAGTTCTTTGTATAGCTTTTTTTTATTGGACTTGAGTGCGTATCAATATGACACTTATTTTCCTCGGGCGTATTTGGTTTTTCAGAATCCATTTCGAATAATAAATGATATTTGTATTGATTAATTATGTACGAAACGTTTTATCTAACCTTTCGACTTGGTTCCATGCAAATCGTCTCATTGTAAACACTGACAAAACAGTGTCTATGTCATTTCACAATAGTAATACAAAATCTTTACCCCAGGGTTCTCTTTCTTTAAACGGAACACAATTAGAAACTGTTACGAATACAAAATTCTTAGGTCACCATATTCGAGACAACCTCAAAAGGAATTGTCACGTTGACAATCTTAATTCCCAATTAAGCAAATTGTGTTACGCATTCCGAATCTTAGTTAACGTAGTTAGTATACGTATTTCCCGTTGCGTATATTTTGCAAACGTTTACTCCCATTCACGATACGACGTTATCTTCTGGGGCAATTCCGGGCAGAGCAACCAAATTTTCAGAATTCAGAAGAGGATATAATAATAATAATAATAATAATAATAATAATAATAAAAGTGCCTTTATTTTGGGGAGTCTCAGACCTTAAGGTCTGTTCTTCCGTCTGATCATTTTACATTTTAAATACAAGATGAAAATTGGGAGGGTCGTATTTACATTATATAGTTCGGATATTTACGTATATAGTTCGGATAACTTGTAAATCTCATCCCCGAAACTCTTGTAAATCTTTATTCAAGGAATTAAATGTCTTAACACTTCCCTACATTTATATTTATGAAACTGTCGTGTTTGTTAAGACCGAATCACTGAAGTGCCGCCCTTGCTTCATACGAAACAGTCTCGTTCACGAACACAATACTCGCAATAGTAATAATATTCAACTCCCTAGAGTGTCAACCAAACTTTGCCAAAAAGGACCATATCATTCGGGAATCGTTCTATATAATTCCCTGCCCAATAAATATAAAAGATATTATGAAATTGAATCTTCTCAAATCCGCGGTTAAAAACTACCTCCTGAACCAGTGCTTCTACAATGTGAAAGAATGTATTGATTTTCATAAGAGTTATGGGCTCTAATGACCTTGCTGTTGACGAGCCCTTAAAGCCCCACAAAAAAAATTAATAAAAATTAAATCCATCCTGTACTTTATCATGCCATTGCTGTAGTACTTTTAAAATAACTTATAGCAATTTCAAAAACTATTTTCTTGCACGATAGTGTTGTCTTATGGCTCATATTAATTTACTTTTGTGTGTTCTCAACTTTGGCACGATTGTGTACATTAATTCTGTAACCCCAACCTGGCGTGGGTTTTGCTCTGGTTTTCCTTTGGGTAGAGGCGGATTTCTTATACAGGTTCTCTAGATTTTGTCTAGGGGCATGTTTATTGTAATAATAAATCGTGAATTTAGTGTTATTTCAATTCTTATGATTTATAAACACTATACTCAGAATATTCTATAGTACATGTAAAATATTTTTTTTGTNCATATGTGCGTTAAATTACAAACATATTGACATTCTATTAGTATTATAACTAGCTACTGACTTTTTATCTTATCTAGGAACTTATGCTGATTTTTTTTGAATCCGCCTCTGCATTAGGACCCTTGATCGGAATTGATGGGATGGTCCCTTGCTTGCTTCCGGAGAGTAAATTAGTTTATTGTCCTCCACGTGGTNTACTGCTTTTTTGACAATAAATTTATATTAAATTTATATTATGAGAGACCTACAATTTTTTGATGTTTGTCACCCCAGTAGCATGCACAAAAAATATGCGTTTCGTTTAACTTGTACTAGCCTGGAGCGAAGTTGAGTTACTGCAATTTTTAATACACTTATTCTCAGTTTATTGGCAGCCAAAGGCGATAGAACATTTCCCCTCAATTTTATATTTGTACTCAAATTATAACAGGCAATATGATGTTTAAACATATTTAAGACAAATGTTTTAATGAACCGGGGTGACGAGAACTGTATATGACGTAGCATACGAATTATTTTTTGTCCTACAGCAAATGTTGTACGAATTGAAACATAAACTTCGTACGTACAGCGGCCAAATTTTAATTTAAAATTTGATGATGCTTTTGTGAGCATAAATTATTTTGAGAATCCTTGTATTCAACACGATTAATACCGAACTCTACCGACAGGTTCCGCAATCGACAGCGCAGAATAATTCGGAACAATCCGAGCGCATGGGAAGGAAAATCAATCTGCCCCTCTTCGTACTTGACATGGCTGCTCCTGCTGCTTCTGGTAAGCGAGCGCAACGCGAGTACCGCTCCTGCCATCTGTGGATGAAAGGTGGAACTAACTTCCCCCTCCTCTTTCTCCTTCGATGGGGTGTGGTGGGAGGCGTGAGAGCGAATGTGGCGCACTCTGAACTACTGCGTCGTCGTCTGTCGGAGCGGAACAGCTGCGGGCGAGACAGGAACTCGGGTCCGGATTTTACAAGTGAGAGCTCAAGGACCGAATACCGGGAAACATATCGGCAAGATGAAAATACTACCAAAAAAAGAAAAGTCTTGATATTGGTTCACTTAAATTTTGAGTGGGTCAATAATTTGTGCCAGTATTTACAGTATAATTGAATAATCGAAACGACCTCATTTTACACTTAATTAACCGTCATGAAGTTTCGACTCGGAATAAATAAATAAACTTCCTGTCAAATATTAGATGCAAACAACGAATGGCCATATAGGGGATCCGGAAACAAGCAAGGGACCATCCCATCAATTCCGATCAAGTGCCCAAGGGCAGTAGCAAATTTATTATTTATAAAAGAAATTATTTAATAAATTCCGTTATTAATTTATTATTCCATAATGAAAATTCCATATGTGCAGTAAAAATTCGAGATGAATGATAACAAAAGTATTCCCGTCTATGAAAAATCTCCCACTATCCGGAGGAAAACAGGAAAAAACCCGGGAGAGGATTGAGATTTCTTCACGAGTTCAGTCAACAAGTTTACGAAATATGGTCACTCGAATTTTTTATGAACAGTAAGTGAACCAAAGAGTCTAAATAAATTAAATAGTATTCATCTTTATTTTGAGACAGTACTTTAAATATTTTGTAGTATAATAAAATGTTTAGTCTAAATAAAACATCGCAGACTAAAACTAAAAATCTGTCAAAAATTTACAATTTACAAAAACCATTCAAATCTCATGATCCCCTCTTGCCTTACAAGACGCAACATAATACGCGAGGAGAAGACGTTTGGGCCAATCTCAGCGCTCCTTACAGGAGAGAAATATTTGCTGATGTCGTAACATTCGATAGAATTTTCAAAACTATCTTTACAGGGAAACGAGAGAGGAGAGGAGGGTGAGATACACGAGACACAAAGAAAGATATAAAGATCGACATTGAGCTAATAAGAAACGTGATTACAGCAAAGAATTATAATTTTTCACAAATTTTTAGTGTCCGATGTTTCATTCAGACTAAACATTTTATTGTACTACAAAATATTTAAAGTACTGTCTCAAAATAAAGATAAATACTATTTAATTTTTCCGGATTCAAATAATAAAAGTTTTGATTTGTGGTTGTGTTGATGAACATGTACAAAAATATTATTGACAAATGGGTTGGTAGCAGTGGTAGGGTTGTTTCGCCATGACTGAACTTATGAATTGCCGTTTTTAATTTTCTTTTTGACCTACACCAGGAAGGTTGTAGAGATGTAGTAGATTCTATTTAGAGGTTACGGCTGGTGGTAATTGATGATTGTGTGGTTCCATATCATACAGGTATGTTGTCTTGTATTATAATAAGACTTTTTGGGAATGTTTTTGTAACAGTTATTTCACAGTTAGATAGTGAGTAATTATTGATGTATTGTTTGTGTTAATAAGGTGTTTCCAAGTTGTACTAGAAATAATGTAAATTGTGTATGTTCTTTGTAGCTCTGATAAAGACAAAATAAATTGCCGAAACGTTGGCGTTGTGAAAAAAATCTTTTATTGATTACCAATTCTCGAATACATCGTTCCGTGATATAATATATATTGGTCAAGATCAACAACATAATACAAGTTTGTCGATGAGAATTAAAATATCGCTTCACAAATAAACAAATATGAGTTATTTGTTTCGTTCGACGGTCAACACTTCGCCAAACCCCATCCCCTACCTATCTGTTCGATCGGAAAACGGCCCGCGGGTTAAGATAAGGTGGACAACACGGCAGCCGATTTCTCTCCGCGATTTGATTGATTAAGAGATAAATTATTCTCATCAAAAGATACATCACTTCGTGTGTAATCGCCAAACCTCTACTGGTAACATTACAATTCAATTCATGAGACGCAATATGAAAACCATTAGCGTACACAAAAACTATGGAGAAGGGAGAGTACTATGGACACTACATGAGAAAACTTTCTCTCACTATGGTTGAAAATGACCGTTATTGAACTACACCCTACAAATCGCTGAAATAAATTAATTTATCTTTATAAATTATTCATTTGATAATTTTTTTAATACTCTGCAGATTTTATAAAAAACAACCAATTATTTAAAAAGTTATTGTAGAAAAAGCAGTTACAGAGTACGTATGACCATGTGGAGTACAATAAACTAATTTACTCTCCGGAAGCAAGCAAGGGACCATCCCATCAATTCCGATCAAGGGCCCTAAGGCAGAGGCGGATTCAAAAATTTCAGCAAAAGTTCCTAGATAAGATAAAAAGTTAGCTGNGAATGTCAATATGTTTGTAATTTAAAACAAAAAATCTATTTTACATGTACAAATTATTATCGAACTCTAGTTTTCTCTCAGTATAGTGTTTAAAAATCATAAGAATTGAAATAACACTATTTGTTGTTTCAACAAACGCGCCCCTAGACAAAGCCTAGAGAACCTGTATAAGAAATCCGCCTCTATCCGAAAAAAATCCGGAGAAAAACCTGGGTCAGGATGGGGCTACAGAATTAATGTTCACAACCATTAATTTATAAACCATTAATTTGATTCACGTTTTTAATACTCTGCAGATTTTATAAGAAGCAACCAATTATATTTTATATTGTTTTAGAAAGGCACTTACCACAACTTTACTTCGAGGTTCACAACGTAAAATATTGCGCTGCCTTTGATCGAAATTGATGGGGTTGCCTTTATTGATTGCGTCCGTACAGTAAATTAGTTAATGCTGATAGTAACTGCTTTTCTCCTGGCTGTTAATTATTTATTACCCGAAGAAACGTAGTCAGCGGCTCAGTAACTTCGGATCAGCGTCAATTTAAAAAAAAGAATTTTTTACAAAATCTAACTTATCGCTTTTTCCAGTCCGCGAGTTGTAGAACATATTTCATCCCATTTTGCTCACGAAACGTTCGGAAGCTGAACCAAGTGTTTGTTGTAACTAGATGCGCCGCCTCAATTAATGTGTCTGAAGTGAAATGTCCGCTGAGAGTAAAAAGAAAATTGTGCTCAGAATTACCCCATCGTATATTGGAATAAGATAACATTTTATTAGAATACGAAATATTAAAAATACTTTCTTAAATAAAAAAAATATATATATATTTTAATTTT
>NNCF01127047.1:791729-812564 GCA_002313205.1 Laupala kohalensis
GCGTTTGTTTTTTTAAGAAATCCTTATCCCTTGGGTGATCCATTTATTGTATTTCTTTGTGTTAATTAACTTGCGTTTAATGGGAAAGCTAGAGTTGTAATGTTTTAGGAATATTGAGATAAATACATTGAATTTGTCGTCGGTGTTTTGTCAATTGTAAACATCTTTCCATGTTTCTTCACGCAAATAATTTATAAATATGGATTTATTTATGTCATTAAACTCTCTTGTAAATTTGTAAAAATTTTATATGAAAGTTCATTTGCATACCTGTTGACTATGAAGCTTCGTTATGTGTCCAGCAGAGTTCGATTGCGTTACGTGTGGCGGAAGGAGAATCCTCTGAACGTAGAATCTACGAAGTGACCCAAATCATATAAAGGTTTGGAAGAACATTGTTTTCAAGTACATAACATGGAAGTGAAATAAAAACCAAAGAAGTCTTCAGTAGTCTTAACTACGCGTTTTGTTGATTAAACTGCTTTCTATGTAAAGTGTATGTTCCTTCTGACTCTGGATTTTTAAAATAATTCCTAATTACGTACATATTAGCATACAATACTGAAAACTGTTTTTGTATTTTGGAATATGTTATATTTGGTATTTAAGTTTGCAATTAAGAAAAGTAAAATTTAAATTTATAAAGGAAGTAGAGAAATATTGAAACTAACATATATGAGCTAAAAATCTCCAGATCTGTTGACAAGTGTTTTAAATCAGAATGTCCAGTAATGATTATTTTAGGTTATTTCTGTTGTGTCATGAAGTTTTAACGTACAGAATATCGCATAGGTGCGACGAATAAAAGGAAAGAAAGAAGGATAATCTTATTTTCATTTAATAAAAACAATATAAAATACTTTAAAAATCTTAATACGATGATATTTTGGGAAGCGCGAGGCCTTTTAAGGTTAGCTCGTAAAATCATTCTTTGGTAGTAGAACAATTTTAAGCTTTAAAAGTTCGATATTTTCACAAATCTCATTCTTCTCATTAATTGCGTCTAATTGTAAGCGATGTGAGTGTAGAGAAGTAAATAATTTAAAAGCGAATTCGAGTTGAGTTGAACATAAGAACCTGTTAATTGAAACCAAGTGTTTAATTCAGGTCAATGACACGTCATATTTACACCAGGTGAATATGGTTACGTACAATAAGGCGAAAGAACATGGTGTAAACTGAATTTATATTTTCCACGAACATGAAAAGAGGCAAAATACAATTTCATATCATCATCGCTCGTTCTCCTACTTCCAGGGTTGTTACGTACATTGTAATATAAGGCCAAAAAAGTTTAAATAAAGGTTTTTATTTCAGTAAAAATATAACATTAATTATTTCTCCCCAAAGACGCACGTTCCAGTATGTGAGTAAATTATTTTATCTTTGGTGGTAGGCTGTGGTAGCAGTAACACGACGTACCAACGGTAAGAAATATATACCTGGGATTCACAAAACCACACACGTTTCGAATTATCGAACATATTGATTTTGTCTTCCATCAATCGTACTATCGTGTTTGTTTTTATTTGAACATTATTGGAGAACATTACTTTTTATAGTTTCGTTTGATTATTTAGAAATGAATCTCTCTATAGTACTCCTATAAATATCGACTCAAAACGACGTCTTACAGACCGTTGTTCTAGTGAATATCAGTTTAAAAAATAATAAAAAATGGAATAAAACAACAAACTCAAATGTATCGCGATCATATACGTCAATTCAATTCGCCCGCAGGACACCCGAAGCAAAACAGGGTTTCTTTATTGAAACAAAGTTTAGTAGTTTGTGGGTAAACATACCTGTTTACCATCCTTGGTTGAAAATGATGATATAATAAATGACTGCCACTTACGCTTAGACGGACTTTTTAGGGCTGTTACCTTCTTTACTATCGGCAAAATATTTTAACCTTTGCATCATCAAATTCTTCAATATATTAGTGACTATTTTATTGATATTTGACTCCGCGAAGTCTTTACCGTAATAGTACATGTAACTTTCAATTATTCATTTTCGAATTTCGTAAGGTAAAAGCCTAAATTTTATTAGGCTTATTCGAAGACCACAGATATTTCTTTCATTACAAAGAAAGGGAAAAAAAAAGAGTGCTCTTAAACTCGTCGAAGTCATCATACCACGTTAAATGACTTTGATGACGACAATTACCACATTGTTTGGTTCATTGAAAATCGAGAGCTTCTGAGTTTATCTTTTTTCCCATGAGTGCGGTGCTCTAGTTTTCTCCACACGTTCCTCGGAAATCATCCGCTTCTTCATAGACGCACGTCTTGTTTTGTGCGTATCTCGAATTTCATTTGAAATCTCGAACTCGTCGCAAGAACCAACTACAGTGGATGAAACTACATGTTTGGAATTATAATAGTAATTAATAAATTTATTGTCAAAAAACAGTACAAACTGCGTATGACCACGTCGAGGACAATAAACTAATTTACTCTCCGGAAGCAAGCAAGGGACGTATTCCATCAATTCCGATCCCAAAGGCAGAGGCGAATTCAAAAATTTCTAGATAAGATAAAAAGTTAGCTGCGAGCTATAATACTAATAGAATGTCAATATGTTTGTAATTTAACGCAAAAAATTACATGTACAAGTTATTATCGAACTATAGATTATTCTGAGTATAGTGTTTAAAAATCATAAGAGTTGAAAAAAAACACTAAATTCACGATATATTGTTACGATATAAACACGCCCCTAGACAAAGCCTAGAGAACCTGTATAATAAATCCGCCTCTACCCGAAGGAAAAACGGAGAAAAACCCGGGCCAGGATGGGATTAATTCATTCTCTGATGAGCTCTGATTACACAAGTTCGTGGATGTAACATTTTGTTTCAAATTGAGTTATAGTCAGGGATAAAAAATAGGTGTGAGTTGACCTGTTTTTTTTTGGTACTTGGAACAACTCACTAGGCGCTTTATTAAGCGAGAGACTTACTTGTGTAATGAAGGAGGAGGTAATTAACATAAATTACCTTCTTCCTGCAGTCATTTAATTTTACCAAATATATCTGTAGGGGATAAAGGAGGTATGTAATGTAAAATACCATATACCTCCTTCTTATATACCACACACCTAAGGTGGTATGTACAATATATATTTTATTTTTAGAAGTCCTATTAAAACAAAAATTTATAATGACTAAATTTTTTTCAGTTATAGGAATAGTATATTTGAGTAAGAACTTAATAAAATAATAAGAAAAAAATACCGCAATGAAAACTTCAAGGCAAAATATCTCAAGACACAGTTGCTGTTACATACCCCCTTCATCCACTCACCCCTACTTTGGAAGAGTTCTCGCTAATACAAGTCGGTATAATTGGAAATGTAAAAGCGAAAGCAGGATCGACGGTATCTCAGTTGGAGTTTACTAAAGCTCTACCACAATGCCAATGTATTCTAATTAAGTTGGAAGAAAATCAATAATGTATTTATATGTGTTGTACTCAACATGTCCAATTATTTCATTAATTTCTCTTATCACACTAATTCTTTCTCCTTTTTTTCTTATTGATCTTTCCTTTTATTTAATACTTACCGTCTCCTAATTACTTCCTCCTTTCTAAGTTTCCTTGTGTATAGGTAAATCTAGTCTGCGCCAGATTAGAGATAAAGTCCCCATCTCGAGGAGGTTAGATGCGTACATCTGTTACCTAACTAGTCTCTTTTATGTTTTGTCACTTATTACCACAAATTCCTCGAAATCCCTCCCTCGCACTGTTGCGGGTATTCAGCTTGGACGATTTTCGAGCGCGAGTGTGAGGTTAGGTGGGATGTTTCTGCAGAGATATAAAAAAAAATAGTTTTATTCGATTTGCTCACTTGCAGATTAATTAATTAATAATAATTATTATTATGAATTCTTTCTCAGTAGAAACTGGAAACATTCTGCCACACCATGGATGGTATTGGGATTGGGTTTTATCGATACAGAAAGGAAATTCATCCTGGCCTGTCTGATGTTGTTATTAACTCATAAATTTTCGGACGGTGTGACATGTCTGCAGGAGGACAGCTTTTTGTGCAACCCTCATAATATTCTTCTCGAGATATCACTAAGGGTTTAATTTCAACCTAACCTAACTTCCATATATTCTTGATCTAAATTGCTAGGTCCTCGTATTTCCTAACTTATTATTAAACGAGCATTATCTTAATCAGGGCTACATATGTTATGATTATTGTAAATATTTGAATTTGTTCTTCTTTTTGTTTTTAATTTATTCTTGTTCAATGATCAGTTAATTTTAGAGTGTAGTGTTAGTGAGTTATTGTACTTGGTTACTCCAGACCCTAATTTGTATTCTCCTTGTATTTATCCCGAATGAAGACGTCTCGCTCGTTGTCGAAACGTCGGCGAAGTAGATAAACAAAAATTATGTCCGAAACGTAAGTTTTTGGTTTTTGTAATAAAAAATGGTCGCTAACATCTCTCCCTTGCGATAATTTTTTCGTTTAATGCCGATAATCAGTCACCGATCAAAAGCACTCAGAACCAATGTAATCATACTTACACAATCATATACATTACATATTTTTTTAAATTAGCTGAGTAAATATTGTGTCAAAATAAAAAGGTTTCATGTACTGGTTTCTATACATCACCACCGAAAACAATGTAACTGAAATTAAAAAGATAACCTTAAAATAGGAAACGTTTACGACAAATAAAAACAAAAACAAAAAAACGGACGAGGCATTCATTTGTAAAAAGGACGGTTAGTGGAGTACAGCGCCGCCAATGGGAGTCCACAGACTGTTGCGTCGCACTCACTCGGCCAAAGGCCAAATAACGATCACAGATACGAAGGTAGCGCCCGGAACACTTGTGATATAAACAGGATGATATCACTCGAAATAACTGTTACGCTCCAATGTTTGACGATGATAAGCAAATGATAAGGCTTTATTTAACAAAACCAAATAAAGAAACTTAATATGTATTTGTTTGGAAGGAGTTTTCTTTTTTTTAGAAATAGATTTTTCACGCAGAGAATAAAAAAAGTGCAACTGTACCCGAAAATAAGTAAAGAATAACATAAAAATGCCCTTTTCATTGCTTGTATTTTTTATTTTTTCGTAAAATCGTTGTCTTTAAATCCAGCACAATAACTTCTTCCAATTTGTTCGAGACGACGTGCTCCATCGTGTTGGCCGCGTAGCGCATCTAATGTCAAAAGAGTAAAACGACGCCCACTTGTGCTTTTACATCTTCAACGATCGGAATGTTCTTCAATACTAAAAGCTCCAACACGGTTCACTCTAACAAATGTCTGACTAAACCTACACATTTACAATCGCATTAATAAATCAGATACGGTATACAATCCTGAAACGGTATTCATCCTGGCCCGGGTTTTTCTCCAGTTTTCCTTCGGGTAGAGGCGGATTTATTATACAGGTTCTCTAGGCTTTGTCTAGGGGCAAAGTGTTTATTGTGACAATAAATCGTGAATTTAGTGTTTTTTCAACTCTTATGATTTTTAAGCACTATACTCAGAATAATNATGTAAATTTACAAACATATTTGCGTTAAATTACAAACATATTGACATTATATATGTATTATAACTCGCAGCTAACTTTTTATCTTATCTAGGAACTTTTGCTGAATTTTTTTGAATCCGCCTCTGCCTTAGGGCCCTTGATAGGAATTGATGTAATACATCCCTTGCTTTGCTTCCGGAGAGTAAATTAGTTAATTGTCCTCCACGTGGTCAGACGCAGTTTGTACTGTTTTTTGACAATAAATTTATCATTAATCCTCCAGAGAAGATAAATTTAGAGGCGTATATTTATTCCTAGAAGGTCATAAAGGTTTTGGACGCTCCTTGGTTATTCAGCAATCGCCGTATCGAAGTGTTGGGAATACAAGTTCCGGCGACGGTTTTGGATATGTCTTAAGACATTTTGAAATTCTTTACTGTTCGTGAAGATCGTCCTGAGATGTTTTGTTATTGACAAAACGCGGATCATTTATGATCACTCTTAGCGTTTTGGAAGAAAACCTTTTCGAGATTTACTACATTCGATAGCAACGCTGTTCCTTCCTCATGACTGGATTCCACAGGTCCAGATTGGTTTAAGCACAACTTCATACATAAGGAAATTATTTCGTGATCACTTTCCGAGAAGTCTATTTTCAAGGTAGGACCAGAACTCCGAATTCGTCAAATCACAGACACGTATAATTTTCTTTCTTATTATTCTAATTGTTTTAAGACACATCAGTATGAATAATAATAATAATAATAATAAAGAATGCATTAGCAACAGCACGGAGTGCAAACACGGAAGCGGCCGACCGCAACGGTGCGTCTCGTCGTCTCAGAAAAAGTTAAATAGCTTTTTCTCAAGTTTCCGGTGAATCATGGATAAGTGTTATGTAAAAAAGTACTTCGGAAAATTTACTACAAACTAAATCCTCATCCTCCTTCGTCATTTAAAAATTAGTCATTTTTGAAAAATAATTACTTCTTCCATACGAAGCTATATATTTCGCCATGAATAATAATCGTAATTATTTCATGTAAATGGCCGGCGAGGTATGATTTTCAAGTTGAAATTACAATAAGTACATGTTACTCTGTTTATTTACGCAGATTTGAGTTACTTCAGTGATATAATTCTACCTGAAGCCGAGTTCTTCGAATTTGTGTTTGGTTTCGCCGTGACATTCGACTGTCTCGGTGCGTTAGAAGATAATTCTCGTGTTCTTTTGTTCTTCGTTAGCTCCGATGGAATTTTCGTCTATTTACACTCTCTCTCCTATCAGATGCGTAATCGTTTAACCCATACGATTCGCTCGTAGCTCGAGAGCCTTCACGTATCCGTCCATTCGTTTCATCCGCAAATAAGAAGTCTCGTTAGAAGCAAAAAAGATTCGCTTCCATAGACAGTGTTCAGTGGCTCAGTGGGTAGAGCGCTGAGTTACGGGGTTCGATCCCCACGTCTCATCCCTCGAGTGCCGAGGTCAAGTAATAGCGGAGCTCTACCCTCCGCGAACCCCTTGAGCACCTTCGGGGCCTCTTCAAGGATAGTTTGACTTTTTGACATTGGTACGATAATTTTATCCACATCCGAGGAATAAGTCAAATTACTCGTGTCCCTTGACAGGTCCTAAGGGTTACCTCCGCAACTTCTTAGTCTCATCTCAATTGAAGGAGGATGAGATGTGTCCAGTATCTCATTCGGCCACTTCGACCTCTCGGGTAGACACGATACACATTCTATATCAAGCTGAATAGTCCTGGAAGACTCTAATTTTTACTTATTTATTTCGACTCAGCGTTCTACCAGAACACTGCATTATCTTGTTTACAAAAAAAAAATATATATTACAAAGTTCGCATTTTAAATTGTTACGCACAGTATTGTATTAATGTAGCTCTTTCAATCTCTCTTCATCCTTTTCCCGTTTCTTTACTTCGAACTCGGAAACAAAAAGAATCTTTCGTTTCTAAAAGAACAAAACACTCACGCGTAAATTCAGTCGTTCTCTTGTTGTTGTTTTTCGTAACAGAAAAAATAGTTTTGTTTTATGCAACGAACCAAGAGGAAAAAAAAAACATACATATTTTCTATTCGTGTCTTTATCGCAGTGCTCAACGTTTGTTCGATGGAAGCTGAGCTGCGTATCACAACGTACTATCAGTGCGTTTAACGAAGCCGAACGAAAGCATTGTATCAAAACAGAATTCACCTTCGCCTTAGAACGACCTCATATACATTCTTCTTCTGTCGCGGTATTCTAAGCATTCGTGAATAAAGAACAATTGAAAATGACGTTTATTGCTGGGGTCGGAACAAGACTGTCGGTTCAAATACACACTAATATTTAGTGCTCAATCCTTTATCTTGAGCACGTCGGGTTTGGAGCGTGCTTCCACGGAGTGAGTTACACACGAGGCAACGCAATTATCACAGCTCTAGCTGAAAACCTGCTTTGAACACACCTTGTGTTATTTCTGTAACTGTATAAAAATAATATTAATTAAATCGTCATTTATTCTAGGATTATTGTAAATATCAAGAGAAATGTAGGTTGAAATATATTTAGTAAGTTTATATAGTAAAATACGATAGTTTATACATAAAATAGCTTAAACAACATATTTTCCATTAGATTGTGACATATTTTAAATTACATTTTAGAATGTAAGACAGAGCATGTACATTTTAAGTAAATTTTGTTTCTCACATTGTTTAAATATCTTCGGTTCTGTAACTTCGATTGTTCTTTCGACTTTTATGTAATTTTAATTATTTGTAGTTTTATTTATTATTGTAATTTCTATTATTATGGTAATTCTAACTTTGTACATTATTAATTATTTCAAATTTTAACTACTATTGTTATTTTAATTATTACTGTAATTTGTGTTTTATTTTCTTTTGTATGAGCATTTTCTGTACATGGTTTGGCGGAAGAGCAGACCTCATGATCTGAGCCAAACACGATAAATATTTTATTCTATTATTCTATTCTAATATCCTTTTACAACGTATAATAACATCTTAGAAACATGATAATAAATATTTTTACAGTGAAAAATGCATTTACAAACTGCTTATGACTACACAGTGGGGGGCGAGGGTGTCAATAATACAAGTTGCTCTCCGGATACAAGCAAGGGATCAACTCATCAATTGCAACCAAAGCGTCCGAAGGTAGATTTTAATATTTGTTACAACAACGTATTTAACAAATACCTGTTGTCATCAATTAATTTTTCGGAAAACAAAATCAGTCTTAATTTGAGATTTATAATAACGAAAGTATTTATGACATTCCCACCCCCTAGACCCCAAGGTTTTGGGTCTATTTATAAATCCGCCTCTACCCCAAGGAAGAAGGGAGGAAAATCCGAGTTAGGATGTAGAGAGAAACTCATACCAATACAGCGGGGGGGGGGAATACTATTACATCATTTTTTGAGATTTTCCATAGTTTTTGCTGCGAATAAACGTTTTTCATTCAGTCCATTTCTTCATTCACTTTCTGTAAATAATCAAGGGACGCATTCTCGGAGAATGTCCATAGAATATGCATCGTATGCGGTTCAATATTAACATTTATTGGTTTTAAAAAAAATTACTGTACAAATTATTGTAGAGTCTACGAAGATTATATTTCTGACGATGTGTCATATCAAAAAGAACCATTCTGCCGACGAATTTAACCAAGAATAGTTCAATTATTTAAACGATAAGTTTTCGGGAACAGGTAAAAGTTTAATAACAAATTTATAATAAATTTATTGTCAAAAAAGAGCAGTACAAACCGCGTATGATCACGTGGAGGACAATAAACTAATTTACTCTCTGGAAGCAAGCAAGGGACGTATTCCATCAATTCCGATCAAGGGCCCTAAGGCAGAGGAGGGGATTGAAAAATTTCAGCAAAAAAAAATCTCATTTATAAATAACATAAAAATGATAAAAGATAAACATTAGTTTCACTTCGTCCTAATTACTCTGATGACAAAAGAGAGTATTCACGGAGAAATGCTTCAGTTGTTCAGATTTCAAATTTATTTTTCAGTTTCAGCGTTTATTCGGATAAATCACTCTGGAAGAGAATGTATTGGGATTATTTTTTGTTGAAAGTTAAGAGGAAAAAGTATTTTGAGTGAAATTTTTATTCCTCGATTCCAACAGAACACATAAATCCATCTAAGACTCATCCAAATGACGATCGATAATGAGGAACGTGAAAGGTTTCACCCAGAACTTTACTTTTTTATACTGTTAAAGAGACTTTCCTTCGTTATTTACAAATTGTCTGATGTGATGATAAAATATATGATACAATACAGTTTAAAAATTTTCTAAAAGAGAAAAAAAAATAGCCGATAAGCTTCCTCCGTGCTCGTAGGTTCTAGAATCCACTTGACGTTACGACCGGAAGCAGATGCATTGTTTTAACTTCCGCAGATAGAGTTCAGCAAACCGGGGTTCTCAATCGTGTATACACAGGACGTGCCTCGTCGTAGATAACATTACAGTTAATATACGTTTTTTAAAAAAAATAGTTAGTGGATCGTCAAATTTAAATAGATCATTTTCGTCTCAGAGCCAAAAAATAAAAAGTTGTTACAATTTTTAAAGTTCTAGTCCGTATCATTTTTAAAATGTATTTAAAAAATCCCCTTAAACTTTCATAAAGAACGACAGATGTGTTATGAATTGAGAAGCAATTAAACTAGTGACTGAAAATCCGCCCACCCTGAACACCTAGATTGCATGTTGCAATTAGTGCGATGCTTACAATGTTCATGAACCAGCCATTTCAAAATGGTATATGGCATTCTAGAATTTCGCTTCCAAACCAAATCATATGAATGTGCCTCTGTGTTTCAGGATTCCACATTCATATTGAGTTGCTCAATGACCCAAATGAGTTGTGCTATTTTACCTCGTGAATTGTAAATCAATGTTGTAAGTTCAGACGTGTCCCGCTGCGTATATGTAGCAAATAATTATTCCCGTTTCACGATCGGTATTATGATATGAAGTCACTTTACACAGAGAAACGAAATATTCAGAAAACGAAAGGAAAAAATGAAGAGATTTTTATATATTAGCTTCGGAATTAAATGTTCTTCCTTTTTACTCTTTCATAACGGACTGATGACACGATATTTTTAGAATAATTAAATATTTTTCGTAATTTAATTGTGTGGGAGAATATGTATGACTCGGTCTTTACTTAATACGTCATATGTGTTTGCGATGTCTAAGGGACGTAGGTAAGAAAATAAAATGCAAAAGAAATTTTAAAGAAGAATTGTTTAGAGAATTAAAAATCATTAAACTGTTAAAAATTCTAAAATTTTTGTCTTTTACTTTCTTTTGCTCGAATGAACGACATGAAAAAGTGCCGGTGCCAAAGTGAACAACGCTTGACGTCGTCCCACGTCTACGTATTTTTATCTGGAATGCGGTTATGGTTCATATCGTCCACTTCGTTCCTGCAAACTCGAATAAAAATTCCAGTAGAGAGATAAAATGAAGAGTGAAGAAAAACTTGGGTAATCACGAAGATAACAGAGTAATGTTACTGTGTTGTCTGATTCGTCGTTCATATGTCGCAGAATATAAGTACACGACTTGAATTATTTTTTTATATTCTTGTATTTCCTTTCTGGTATTTAAAACCAAATTGTTAAAATATTACACGACTAACAATAAATCAAAATCGTCAAACTAAAGAAATGTTGCTTTTCTTTGAGCGTAAAAATAATCAAAGAGTGAAAATACAGGTTGTGGACAGGAAGGGTATTTGTTATTTTAAAAACACGAATTCAAGTTTAAAAAAATTCTCTGCGCCAAGAATGGATTTTAATTTGTCTTTGAACATTAAATTGCTATACAGTTGAACTAATATGTTTTTAAGGTGATTCAAAATAATTAAAATTACAAAAAATTGTTAGAAATCTCTACGTTTTTCCTTCTGTTCTATCCTGAAAAATATTACGCTTGTTCCGTGTTACAAATAACTTAAAACTCCTCCTATTCATCTCTCAGTGCCATCCCATGAACAAATGTTCCATACTGACAAAATGAAGACAAAATTAGGACAATTTCGAACCTATCAAATATATAGGAGCAACACTGCAAAATGTTTATCCTTTATTTATAAATATTTTTTAATTGTTCTACTCTATATGTCTCCTGGAAGTTTATGTCAAATCCTGTTCCTTTGCACTTCAAATTAAAAGCAAACTCTCAAATTGAAAGTTGAAAACAATTCACAGCGATAGATTTTTGTATCAAAATGAGCTCTTCCAAAAAATGTTTTAGAAAACAATTCGACCCGGAAAATCGCCTCGTTCCTTCGGAGGATAGACAGAGAAAAAATTTCTTAGCTTTAAGTCCTGAACAATTTTTCTCTGTGATGAAAACAATTAATTTTCAAATTAAAATTTTTGTTTTTCTTCGTGAAATTAATAAACGCTCGCGGAGCTGAGTGGCTTCTCCCCCACTACTCCACTTTCTCATTGGCTGCACTAATTAATTACGATATAGAGGTCCATCGAAGAGATAAATGGTTCTGGAGTTTTCAGTTAAGCATTTCTTTTTCTCTATCTACACATCCAAAGGAATATGCGACTTTCGGGATACACTGTAAAATTAAAACGTATTCCAAGTCACGTATCTTATAATGCAATATGGCAAAAGCCTAACACCAATTACCAACTTCTACGAATTTAAGTTTTCACCATTTAAATATTTATAGTACTCACTAAAGCGACTATTTGATGAAAAGAAATACAAGTTAATAACACAAGTCCCACCGGTGGCTCAGGTGGTAGTGTTGTCGCTCATCACCAAGTCATCCCGGGTTCGATTCCCTATGGGACCAGAACATTTTGTAGCTTTTCACATTAAAGTCCCAGTAGTCAAATAGCTGTGACTACTCAAAAGCAAACCTTACTTCCTCTGTCCAGCTCCTCTTAGTATCAATAATTGTATTACTAACTACTTCTACTAACCCCTTCCACGTGGGCCAAGTTGTTGGTAAACCCATCTAACTTGCCCACCTATACTAATACCATTCTACCCTCCTACCTCCTATCGCTCCATGTAGATAAGCTTCAATAGCACTAAGCTACATTTCCCTCCCATTTACTATAAATACTACGATTTGATAACACAACGTAATATTCATTCCACACTTCGCTCGATGCACAAAAGGACCAGAAGAGCAGCACCGCAAGAGCCATCGAGTGCATCATTCAACTGATGGCCGATGAGGACGATAGATTTAAGTTTCCAATAAAAAGTTCAAATGTCCTACCAACATAACACGAGGTAGTACAAATATCATTACTCTCGCGGACGATGGCGAATAAAAAGTGTTGGCTACATTGAGTAGAAGCGTTGTCGAGAGAGCAGCTCTTACAGGCATCTGGCTTATCCAATAACATGTTTGTGTAGTTTCTGTTTTTTTGTTAACATATTTTGTGTTTATATTTATGTTTATATCATGTTATTATTTCATCACCTGACGACGACTTAAATCAAAGACGAAACGTTGTGAGATCTTTACAAAAATATATATTATTCGTCCATAAAGGGTCTTGAGTCTTTTATTATTTGTATATTTTCTCTTAAGTTTTTTCTTAAAAATATTCCAGTTCTCGAACAAACGATAATGCTCCCCTTGACTGCACCTATTTCTCCGGAACAACCGTCATTAACCTGATACATAGGATAGTATTATGAAGAGACCGAAAAGATTGCCGGAAGCATCGAAGCAGGTCTCGTCAAGGTCACTCGCTGGCAGCGGAAGCGAAACGTTCAGTCGATGGGTCGGTGGGTCGGTCACTCGTCGATGCACGCCAGTTGGTGCTTCTGCATGACGAAGGAGATCCATTGGTTCGGAACCGACGCTTTGACGAACACTCCCCTCAGTAATCTAATGTTATTTCACCACATCAATTTGTACTTGTAATAAAACGTTAAATGTTATTCACATCTTTATCAGAGTCATTATGCGGATATTCCTCCTCTTCTTTTCTTTTCAATTATATCGGTATTTAATTCTTCCTGCTTCATTTCCTGGAACTGCCTGTCCCCAGCGCAGGTAAAAATCCTATTTATATCCCTTATCACACACACTCGTTGTACGTAGTCAGAGAAATCATTATATCTATCTCTTGTTGGTATTAGTTTATTATTGTCTTTCAGTTGGTACACCCCTTATTTTTTGTTCGTATAGTATTCCCGTCTTTCTTCATCAGATAAATGACATTCCCAAAGAACATGATCAACCGTCTAGTCTCTGTTACCCAAAATTCCCATGTTCCGTAAATATTTCTAACGTCACTCTATCCGGAGAAAACCATTTTCTATTTTCCCATTCCAATGCTTCTGTTCATTCACAATAAACCCTTCACTGGTATCATACATTTAACTTATAGTAGAAACTTTCATAACCGAGACCCGGACCGGTTACTCTTTCGGACAGTTAATCCGATTCCAGTGAAAAATCCATTCTCGTTCAAGAAGAACCAACAATTTCATGAGGTTATCACGAATGAAGTAGTCAATGAGATATTGCAAATCATTCTATTGCACTGTATGTACAGTACTGGAATTATAAAATGACTCACATTAATTTTCTAACTCCCGCGTTCTTAGCAGTTTGGATCAGCTAGGTTTGCGCGGGACTTAGAATATATATTCGTCGGCCATTTTTTAATTCAAGGAGTGTACATACATACATACATAAACGAACACGAAAAAAATCATTGAATAACATACTCGTAAGCCAGAGGAGAATGAAACTGGTGAACTCGCGTCATCCCATTTTACTCTTCAGTAAAGGCTCGCCGAACAATCAATGTTTTTGTAACTACCTGCCAGCTATTATAAGCTGAAAGAGAGAGAAAAAACACTGTTCCTTGGGATAGGTCGGTTAATCCGAGGACCGGTTGATCCGAGGTGGGATTTTGTACTGTAAAGAAGCATAAACGCGTGCTCAATTTGAGGACTGTTTTTTTCATGTGAGGACCCTGAATTTCGATCGTCTAGGGATCACATAATATATTACTCCAGCGGTGGCGCAGGTGGTAGTGTTGTCGCTCATTTCGGGTTCGATTCCCGGTGGGGCCAGAAAATTTGTAGTTCTTCACATTAATGTCCCAGTTCATAGAGCTATGAGTACTGAAATGCAAACCTTCCTTCTTCTATCCAGCTCCTCCTAGTATCGATAACTCTAACTACTTCTACTATCTCCTCCACTTGGGCCAAGTTGTTGGTAAACCCATCAAACCGGCCCACCTATACTACTACCATTCTACCCTCCTACCTCCTATCGCTCCATGTAGATAAGCTTCAATAGCACTAAGCTACATTTCCTCCCGTTTACAAATATGTACAACAATAGCAAAAAAAACGTCAAGCTCAAGTTTAAGTGAAAACTTTCTGAACTAAATAAATTACAACGTAATACTATAATTGGGAACGTAAGCGTGAAGTCATAATGTTTTGACCGAACCGTTTGTCTTCTCTCAGCTGCGCAAATGAGAAAGTACAAGGAATAGCACCATTTGTCTAAGCAAACGAGTGTTAGAAAGCGTTGAATTGAAAATGAGTTACTGATGAGAGTAAAAACGCCGTCGCTTGAAAGTATCTACAGTTCGCTTGTGACAAGGACGCTGCTCGTGTGCCACTAACGCAATTTCACACGCAAGTTGCAATGATGTATGGAAGACCAACACACAATTCCTTTCAGGTACATATTTATCGCCTGATTCATGAAGATCTGCCAGAATTTGTCTCTTCATTTATACTTTTACGTCTAAAAATAGTAAATTAACAAATTATGAGTTTAAGAGATAAAAAATTGCCTTTATAGTTTAGTAGATCTCTTACTATTTAGACACACTAGTTATCTATACTAATAAAATATAATATTTTGGAATGTCTGTTGCATGGAAATCGGGAAAAGTATTCGATGTAATCGATTTCAAAGGACTCTTCTTAAGAGTTATTGCAATTAAAATGCAAAGTATGATTAATATTGATGAATTTCAAGAGCAGAAAAAAAATTAAAATTGGCTGGTAATCAGTAGATGCGAATCTTCACTCTCATGACTGTTGACTATGAAGCTTATTAATGTCTCCGTCAGAGTTGCATGAGGCCTCAAATAAATACATCAAAAACTGGATAGTTACAATACTTTGCATACTACTTAACCTATAATGTACGTATCCGAATCGTTGAAGCTGAATCATTTTATACACAGCTGAGAGTAACATCGTTTTCAAGTGCATAACCTCAAAGATGAAACGAAAACAAAAGAGTTTAGAGGTCTTAACTATGAGTTTCATTTATTACGCATTCTGAGTAAATTGCGTTTTCATTCCGTCTGCATTTTAAAATAATTGCAGATTAGCTATACAATATTGAAAACTATGCGTATTTTCGTAGGTCTTCTTCATGGTATTTAATTTTTGAAATACACAGAATTGAAAATTAATTTATCCCGAAAGTACAGAAATACGGAAAGTAACGTATGAATTCAGAAAATTGTATGACGGTTAATATAAGAAAATGTTTCCTCATCCGTCTTCTTGCTTCGTTGAAATAGTAACTTATGTGAAGTGCAATGAAAGTGTAGTGAAGTGAATGTGACTAAGGAAAATGCTCAGAGTGAATAGTAATAGTGAAGTGTATGTGATTGCTCTCAGCAACTCTTGTTTTGGTTTTATTTTTTAAAGTTATTATTTTCTTTTATTTATGTTATAGCAATTACTTTTACGCTAAGGGTATAGGAGCAGTAATGACATATGTGTGTGTATATTGAGCGTGTTTCTGTAACTGTTTGTAAGCGAAAATGTGATTGTGTATGTATATGAATATACGCACATATGAGCCTCATGTAGATAATTAAATGTAATTTCTTTCTCGTTGTAACGATGTGTAATTATTTTCTAAGCATTTTATTTCGTTAGTGTGTGTATTTTATAGATATTTTTATAGATATTGATGATTTGTTTTTTAACTTCGTATTATAGTATTATGTTTGTATTCTTTTCTATCTGCCACCGACCATTGCTTACTAGCAGACTAATAAATTATTATATGATTATTACAATTATCACGAAAATTGGAAGAAGAAATCAGACACGTTGACAGGTGTTTTAATACCAGAATGTCCTCTAATGATTGTTTTAAGTTTCGCGGCAACGTCGAGTTGTTCTGCTAGTACACTATAAATGAAAATGTTGTATAGGTTACGGACACTACACACAAGTATATATTCTCATTTCCCGTCCCCCGAACATTCTTGCTTCCCAAATCATTCACCAAAATGATGGACGAGAAGTATTATACTCGTCACTTATTCATTCATTATCAAATGGCAAATGTACAAAATATATCGCAATCGTCCAAAAAAGATAATTTATGTATTTATTTTTACATTTACGCCAATAAATAAACATTTACAACATTGTATTACCTAGGCTTATCTGGCTACGACCATTTTCTTGTGGTTTTTTTAGTTAATGCACAAAATAGATTTTGGATGTCGAGGCTCCGTGTTGGTAGAGTGCAAAGTATTGTAACTATCCAGTTTTTGATGTATTTATTTGAGGCCTCAATACATCACATAAATAAACCATAAACTGGATAGCTACATATTCTTTATAAAAAAATAGATATTTTAAGAAATAGTGAAACAAACAATTGGATAGAAAAGAAGAAAAAAAACTTCAGTCAATACAATTTGGGGTAAAGCAAGTTTTTTGCACTACTTCATTTTTTGCACTCTTGTGAGACGTGAGACGTTGCTTTAGACAAATAACTGTCCATTTCGAGTTGAACTTTGGTTCATCCGTTACCAGAAATGATTTGAAGAGTTCATCGGATAGCTGCTGGGGCCGGACAAAAATCCTTCGCGGGCAACGTCCGTTCGTATTTTGGAGACCCCTATTCTTAAAGGTATAAACTCCAGACGACGAGTGTTCAAAATTGTAACTTGTATCGCAAGCGGAAATAAAACGATTACTATACATCGAAATTGGTCGTCAGTGAAGATGAATCAAATTTTAAGAGCCACTGAGATTAATGCTTGTTGAAATCACTGCAACTTGTTATCGGAAAGCTATTATGTCACTGTTCACTTTTCCTTAACTATACACTGTGTCATTCATGAAGGCCAATCTTCACATAAGATCCATGATGTGCTATCTTGTTAGTTCAGAGATTTCAGAGCAGACGAGAAACTTTAGCCTGGAATACATTTTAAACCAGCTTCCATTCTTTTGCTGGTCAAATATTACTGCGGAATCAAAAACAATGGTTTTCGACTGAAATGTCATTTTTAAGTTTCTTGTCTCTCTTGAAAACTTACAAAGGGATAAGACTGCACATATTGCAACATAAGTAATGAAATCAAAACACATTTTCATAAAATTTATGGTAAAAATTCATGAGAGTTTGGAGAAGCTCCGTAGTTCTCATTTTATGTTCATATGACTAATTCAGAGTGTCTATTTGTACCTCAAAAATTTTAAACTTGACTTTTTTTCTTCATTAAATGATTTGAGGCATTTATAGAAATTATCTCAGGGTGAAGGAGATCGAGATGAGAAGCTGACGTCATAATAAAAGTATCGTTTGAACGGAGAGGAACACGACATGTTTGTCATCACCACCACGATGCAAATCTGTATATTTGTAAATTATGCCAATCGGTAATTAAGTTACTGCAGTGTTTTTTTATTTTATTCATTTGTTAAAAGTAAACAATTAAAAAACCCTAAAATTAAAAAAACCTGAATTGGGGGGAAATAAAGACATCTACATGGACTTACTGTGATTTAAAGTCGAAAAACATACCTCACTGGTCGTTTAAACGAAGTAATGGCAATTATAATTGATGGTACAATGCATTGCATCTTAAGGAGAAAACATTAATTTTCAAAACAAAAACCTTTTAAATCAGAAAAGTGATGGAAGTTTACTTTGATTTGTAGTAAATTTCCCTTTGAAGTCTCGTTTACATCACTTTTTTCTACAGGTCACTGGACATTTGAGAAACCTATTTAAGTTTTTCCGAAGTGAGATACAAAAATCACGAAACCTTTGCGCTTATCCGCCATGTTTTTACTCGCTCTGGTGTTTTTCAAAGAAGTCAAACCGCGAACACAACTAACCTAGGACATCCGATAAATAAAAAGGACTAAGCTCATATACTTTCACAGGGACAGAGGCCTTTCATCCAGACCCCCATTCAATAATTCATTTTGGAACTCACTTATGTTTCATAAACACAGAATCCACTAATTTAGATTTGAATACATGGATTTTTCACTACGATTTATTACAGCTTTGTGTTCAATAGGAGTTGCACGCATTATTGGAAATATATTATGTCAATCATTACTAGTTACTATAAGCTTGTTTGTCCGAGAGACAAACCGCGTCTTAGTAGATGTAACTACCAACGTTTCGGCCATTGTGCTGTGGCCTTCTTCGGGGTCATGTCAGAGTCGTACAGACCTAAGTCGCTGTCGTGCTCTGCGAGGTCGAACGTGTTATATTACCCTGAAGAAGGCCACAGCACGATGGCCGAAACGTTGGTAGTTACATCTACTAAGACGCGGTTTGTCTCTCGGACAAACGAGCTTATATTGACTCCGGCCGCGGAAGCCATGGTTATTACTAGTTACTTTGTTACGATACGGTTTAACAAGTTGCTACAACTAGCACACAAAAGCCACAAAAATAAAAATTAGAACCTTATTTCGAGTCTAATTACACCACAGAAAACTATTTTTATTGGAGTTGCTCCATTGCGAAGTATTTGCAAGAAACAATTTACGGTTAAAAAGCAATAAAAAACTGCGCAACACCAGATGGATAATAACAATAAATTGACTTTTTCTGAACGAAAGCTATAGCGAGGGACCAATTCCAACCAATTCCCGAAGGTCCTCGTGGATTTGAGATTACTGCGCTCCAAAGGAAAAAAATGACGAAACTCGCCCCACTCTAAAAAGTACAAATATAACTCAAGTTGAAACGTTAGCGAGTTAGAAGCGAAGTTTAATTTTTTTAATTTGAGGCCTTATTCCAAGAAATTACAGTGAAATTAATAAGGGGTCAATAACGTATGATTTTTATAAAACTAATTTAGTTATCTGTTTGTTTTAATACCTACAGAATTTCAAACGTTAGTTTCAAGAGATTATAAATATTGTTATTTAAGAAATGTGAATAGTAATAGATTCATTTAATTGACATCTACTCTTTATCTGAAAAGTTCCAAGCGATTAACGCAAAATACCGAAATGGTTAGTATCAATGTTTATGAATGAATGGACTTGTATTTTTTTACTGTCGAGGTGTGTCTCCCGGCGCGCAGAAGTGTCTCCGTGTCGTGTAGCCCGTAGCTGTCATTTATTCTGGCGTCGCGCGTCAGAGCAAAGGAGACAATTGGCCATTCTCCTCGTTTGCTCATTCTGCTTGAAACGAACGAAGTCAGAGTATCATCATTCTCCAAGAATTCGCAATAGCGTCGCTGGTTAACGAACGGCCCTAAAAAGGGGAGTATTCGCATCAGCCATAGTGAATGATGTACATACACCTCATTCGGAGGCCCCTCTGGGCAGAGACCCCGGGTAGGTACGCTGCTGGCCATAGTTGATCTCACTTGACAGATGCAGTTTAGGGCAGTAAGTTAATGTCGTGCCCCAATAACAAAATATATAGTAAAAATATTAGTAATTAAACTTTTCTATAAGAGGGAACAGTATAACCCTAGATCTTTGGAGGAATTCTGATGTTGACAGATAGATATACATTACAAGAAGTAAAAGATTTCATCATTCTGTCATTATTTATAGATGCAAAAGGTCTTTTCGGCCGCATGGCGGCCATCTTCAGTGCTACAAAAATATTTCCAACTTTATTTTTCCAAGTTAAAAAAAACAACAATTCCACATTTAATTCCAACTATTTTCACACTCAATCATCAAATTCCAGATATTTCCTCCCCACTGTTAAAATTAGCCATGAAACAACAACCCGTGACGTCAATGGAAATTCCTGAAACTTCCCTCTGTTTAATCCGACCCTTCATGAGACTACGGTGCTTGCAGCCACCGCTTGCCAAAGGACCCTGGGGTATGCCAGCTTTCACATTCCCTGTTACTATTTCATATTATATTGAAAATTATTAACTTTTCGAAGAAGAAGGTGCTAGATTGTTTTTAGAATGTTTCAATTTATATTTATATAGTAATTTATGTTTTGTAAATATTTTTGTAGCACTGAAGATG
>NNCF01127048.1:2599-30554 GCA_002313205.1 Laupala kohalensis
CAGGAGAAAGGATTTGTATTGTATCATATATCATTGTTTTATGCTTATAATTTCATATTGAACCATTTATCTTTCATTCGCATTCTTTATACTGTGAAGTATTTGTTATTAGAATACATTATTGGCTAGGCCATGTAATTCTTCTCGACAATGAAATCTTGTTTGTTATAAGCACCAATCAAATTAATTCTACTTCAACAATAGGTGTATGTCTTATTGGAGTGATTATATTGCCTTCGTTGATTCTTGTGAAACATTTTGCTTCAGATAACAGCAGCGATAGTTGTGAGGAGGACCGGAGTCTGGAAGTTAATTTTCTGTGTGTATTGTCTGCAAGGCGGACGCCGCTCGCTTCTAGTTCAGTCTTCAAGTTATTATTCTGTGTTTGTGTGTGTACAGGGAGTATGCCTAATTCATTGAAGGAAGAAAGCTTATCCCTCTACTAAAACCCGGAAAGGATAAAACGGCTATCAGTAGTTATCGAAGTATTACCTTGACGAGTTGCGTAGAAAAAAATGTCGTCTGGTATCTTGTAAGGCATAAACTTCAGAGTCCATCTCAATGTGGTTTCAGGAAGTTCCATTCAACCCTGGACAACTTACTTCTCCTGGAAAAAGCAATTCAAGATCCCTTCGTTCAAAGACATGTCGTCGGAATATTCTTTGAAATCGAGAAGGCCTATACTACTTTCAAAACAACTCTATGTCTGGGGGTTTAGAGGACATCTTCCAGTGAATTACAGTCCTTTTTGGATCTGCGTTCCTTCTGATATAGATTTGGAAGGGACATCTGGGATCTGCTTCTTCAAGAGAACGGTGTTCCTCAGGGCTCAGTCCTGTGTGTCACCTTATTTGCAATGGGTATTAACAGCATATTATCCGCTGCAAGCAATCCTGTCTAAAAGTCTCTTTTTGTTGACGAATTTTCCATCTTTTGCCAATCGCAGAGTGTCACGGGTGCGCAGCGAGAAATCATTCTCTATATTTTATACCACTGGTCAAAGACCACTTTCGTTTCTCTGCTGAAAAAACACTCTGTATTCTTGTTCGTAGGAGACAAAACCTCCTGCCAGAATCTCAACTCGCCCTAGGGTACAACGTTCTAAAATTCTATCCTCCTGTAAAATCTCTAAATCTTTTGAAGTGCCTGCGTAGCAGGGAATGGAGCGCTAATCGTTCCTCCTTTCTCCAGTTTTAACGAGCATTTATAAGATTTGACTCGATTATGGCTGCGTTGTATATAGCTCTGCTTGATAATAATAATAATACATTTATTGTCAAAAAACAGTTCAAACTGCGTATGACCACGTGGAGGACAATAAACTAATTTACTCTCCGGAAGCAAGCAAGAGACCATCCCATCAATTCCGATCAAGGGCCATAAGGCAGAGGCGGATTCAAAAATTTCAGCAAATGTTCCTAGATAAGATAAAAAGTTGGCTGCGAGTTATAATACTAATAGGATGTCAATATGTTTGTAATTTTAAGCAAAAAAAAATTAATGTACAAGTTATTATCGAACTATAGATTATTCTGAGTATAGTTTAAAAATCATAAGAATTGAAATAACACTAAATTCACGATATATTGTTACAATAAACACGCCCCTAGACAAAGCATAGAGAACATGTATAAGAAATTCGCCTCTACCCGAAGGAAAACCGGAGAAAAACCCGGGCCAAGATGGGGCTACAGAATTTATGTACACAACCGTGCCAAAGTTGAGGACACATAAAACTAAATTAATATGAGCCATACGGCAACACAATCATGCAAGAAAATAGTTTTTGTAATTGTTATAAGTTATTTAAAAAGTATTACAGCAATGGCGTGATAAAGTACAAGACGGATTTAACTTTTATTAAAATCAATAAATTCTTTTACATTGTAGAAGCACTGGTGCAGGAGGTAGTTTTTAACCGCAGATTTGAAGATATTCAATTTCATAATATCTTTTATATTCTTGGGCAGGGAATTATATAGAACGATTCCCGAATGGTGCGGTCCTTTTTGGTAAAGAGTGGTTGACACCCTAGGGCGATGAATATTATCCCTATTGCGAGTATTGTGTTCGTGAACGAGACTGTTTCGCATTAAGCAAGGGTGGCATTTCAGTAATTCGGCCTAACAAACACGAGCGTTTCATAAATATAAATGCAGGGAAGTGTTAAGATTTTAATTTCTTGAATAAAAGTTTACAAGAGTTTCGGGGGTGAGATTTGCTTGTGAAAGCTATTTAAAGAAGTTGGATAGTGTCCTTCATGCAGGAATGCGTCAAGTTACGGGAGCCTACCGCACCAATCCCATTGGGAGTTTTATGACTAGAGTCGCGAACGACCTCTATATCTCTGGCGGCAACTACTTACGCTACAATACTTTTGTCATGTTCTTACTTTACCAAAAATTCTGGTACACAACGCAGTTTGTCATCTTTCCACTTTTTTCATCCGTTTCTACAACAAAAGGCTGAGAGTAACTAAACTTTTTGAACATCGCTGTAAACAAGTTTTGGAAACCTTGATTATACGCACACCTAATATCTTAAATCAAGGTTTCAGTAAGACTCCTCCTTGGACTTTACACATACCGAAGATTAATTTCGATCTCCTGCATCATGACAAGAAGAACACTCCATTGAGGGTATATTTTCACCTAATCCTCGACAAACTCCGGGTCTATATTCCTGTGTTTAGACGGGTCGAAGCGGGCTGATGGGGTCAGCTGCTCCGTGGTGTTTCCCCGCAAGACCTGTGGCTACCGTCTTGGCGACCTGTGCAGCGTATACACCTCTTAGTGCTACGCCATATTGAGAGCACTGCGATAAACAAAGTGCACCCGCGGATCAAATTTCCTGATTTATGCTGATTCTCTGAGTGCTCTTGAAGCAACTCAAACTATGTATCTAGCTGATAAGCTCTAAATGTGCTTTTCTCGCTCCAGTGTGATAGAAGGAACACCATGTTTTACTGGATTCCAGAACACATAGGAATTAGCGGAAATGAGGAAGCAGACATTTCCGCGAAGACGGCATGCCTGAAGAATCGCGTGGGTTTCTTTACAATTCCAAAAAGGCATTTCCTTAAGTCCATCAAGACAAGGATTCTGAGTGAGTGGGATTGGCTCTTGAAGGGGATAAGCTCCGACTTATCAAATCCTCTGTGAAGTCATGGAGCTGTTCCTGTAGGCCAACCAGGCGTGATGAGGTCTGGCTGATCCGCCTACGCATAGCACATTGTCCTCCCACTCATCGGCATCTCTTGCTACTTGATGATGAACCCGTTTGTGAGGAGTGTTCATTGGTAAAATATATATGATGGTATAAAGAAGTGAACTCTCCATTGATGAGAAAGGTGACCGAAAAGATCTTATAAATGTATATTCGAAGAAGTTGGATAGTACGACTATATCTTCCTTTTAACACACAAACTTGTTTTTTTGCAACAAGAGCATACCGATCGGACTAGAGTATTTTAAAAAAGACTGAAATGGAAATTTGAGATTTATTTTATAGTAATTTCAACAACTCATTATTTAATGCTATAACAAAAGTTACTGAGAGTGTGGTATGCATACCACAAATCATGCTTCCCGCTTTCGCGTCAAAGATCGGGGCAACTCGGGCCGCCCCGGCCAACGTCGGGCCGGACGCGCTCAAGCGAGAGCTAGCAGGGAAGGAGCCCCTCCTACCCCACCATGCGACCAGCGCGGTGGGCTCTCCGCGCAGGCCACCGCCACCGCCACCGCCGCCATCCGGCCGGCTGGTCGCCGCCACCATCACCTCCAGGGCGATGGGTATATAAGGGTAGCGGCACGGCAAAACAGGCAGAAGAGAGAAGCGGAGTGAGCTGAGCCAGTTACGAAGTTACCACGATCTACATCCTTTCTACGACGACGACCGCTCTGCTCTCGACATTGGATCTCTCTCACTGGAATACTGAACTGCTAGAACTTTTGGAAGACAACACGGCTACGCTTTTGGTACTTTCTGTAGTCCGCTTGGCTCGGACAAGATTGTCCACTTGTAACAATTACTGCAATAAACCATTTGTTGAGTTTAAACCTGTACTTGTTGATTCGTTCCTTGGCGGGACACAACAGAGACTTTGGTGCTCAATTGTATGTCTTAAAATGATTTACGCTGACCCACTCTGAGGCCCCTGACAGGTGGAGATCCGCCCCCTCCGCTTCTACTTAGGTACATTACTGCTCGGAACGATCAAGAATGTAGCTTTGATAATACGATACGTGGATTTCCCGTCTTTGTCGACAGCTTCGATTTATTGTCAAATGTAGTTGCTCCAAGTACTGACTTGAAATTTGCACCTCAACTGTACATGCAGCTTTTGTTTTTTTACTATAAAATACATGGTTAATTTTATGAGATTTATTCCTTTAGTTTATGTGTATCAAAGACAAGGACATATTTAACACTTTAAAATGTATAAAAATATTTATCCTTACAAGCGTACAAAGTTTAGTACCTAACTTCATATCTGCAAATTCAGTTACAGGTTGCAGGAATTGTCATCATCCACCCTGAACTCTTTCCATTTGCCTCACTGACTAATCTAAATGAGACGCCTCCAAGATAACTCTACAAAACGTTTACTTAAGTTTAGAAGAATTTTAGTAAAATACTGCATGAAATTCCCATAAAGGATAGAAATGTAGTCTTAAAATTAAAATGTAGGTCTCTTTACCCCGGACTGCTTTTCTGCAAAGTAGCTGGTCTTTCTCGGCTTGGGAGAGTGAGTTTCTTTGACCTGGAGGTCATAAATCTTTTAGCTCTTTGTTCTCTTCCCAATTTAGAGGACAACATTCTACATTTCAAAGGAATATTAATGTCAGTTGTTTGGAGGAAAATATTCTTGGGTTTGCGGTAAATAATTTAAAATATTATTTTTTGGGTAAGCGTAATTGACTTGGTTCTTTTAATTATTCTCAATGTCTTGGAAAATTATAAGCCTACCTACATACTACGTGTTAGTTGCAGCCACATTTTATGACACAATATTCATGAACATTGTATGTTAGGTAAGAAAAGATTGGATCTGAATAAAATAATTTTCTAATATGCAACTTCTCGGCTTTATTCTAATAAACTTAAGGTATTTTTACTATCGATCCTTAATCACCAACATAAGTAAAACCGTGAACCATTATCATTATGCCACTACATCTTCATTTACCACTATTTGTCCACAACTAACTCCTTTAACCGTTATATCACTAGGCCTAAAAATTACAGTAACCATTCTCAAAATACAAAACACTCGACTCTAAAAAGAGAGTGGGTATTTGTGTATTTTACAAGAGTTAGGAACTTATGTTTCGTTAGGTAGTAAATATTTTCTAGAATTTTGAAAGATATTCTATTCAGACCAAGTTTTCAAGAAATGTTCATATTCATGATAATTAATAAGATTGTAGTATTAACTGGTTACTCACTGTGAGTCCCGTATTACAAAGCATGTAATGGAAACACTGTGTCACATCAGCCGAATGTACGTTGTTATGGTAAGGGTTATTGTTTACTAGATAGCCCTTTTCTATTTTCTCAAGGAATGCTTGCAGGACAGGTGATGGAATCTTGAACTTCTGGACGAGTCCGTAGCGTATGAAGAGATCGCAGCCCAGGTACCTGACAGGATTACCTTCCGACAACTCTGTCAACGCAAATATGTCGAAAGACCAATTGTCGATGTCCTGTTAAATAAAATAAACCTAAGTAAGCACACACACATGATTCTTATGTCCGTCGAATGCAAGCGTTCGTGGTAGCCAAAAATTGCATACTATCTGTCCAATACCGCATTTCATCGCAGCGTACCGTACATTGTTGCGCTTTATGGCAGTGTGACACCTATTTCACACGGCGATGAGATTCGTGGAAGTCATTTTCCTATCGTAGATTGTCGCAGTGCATCGCACTGCCGCCTAGCTTTGCTCCACTAGTAAGAGCGACGCGTTCAGGCATGACCTCCTACAATTACCAGACCGCAGTCTAACGCTTGACAAAGAGAAGTTAACACGTTCATATATTAGTCGTCAATATCAGAGAAGCTAAAACGATACAGCATGACCACAATAAATAAATAATTACTTTAAGTTCAGATTCATTTGCCACGAAGAATGTGAATGATAAGTAATCCGTACGCTGAAATAATGTTAAAGCATTTAACCAAGCCGGCTAACGGTACATTGTTGCCATAATTAATGATCAAGTCTGGTAATTGTAGGAAGTCATGGCTCAGGCACAAAGTTTATTTAGAAGAGTTTCGAGTGTGGTTATTTTCGTTTGACTGTTTATTTACAATTATTCACTATTTATTAATTAAATTTGTATTCTTTCTTAGTTAAAGTTTTAATGTTTGTTAGTTACATTTTTATTGTTAGTTAATTTTTTGCCTGTTATAAATTTTTATTAATTAATGGTTCGAAATGTCAGATTTTGACACATTATATATGAAAAATTATAAAAAAAGGAATTTAATGTGAAATGTATTAGGGATCCCAGGTGGTATAGTCGGTGTCAGGAATTCCTTCGTCATAAAATAAATATGTAGACTCAGAGAGACTGGTGGTTCGCCAGTCACAAAGAACATGAACTATCAAAAACAAAAACAGATTTGACTCGTAAATAGGACTGAAATAAATTTTATTCTTACACAAACAAAAGTATAGTTATAATATGTACCACATGAAATTCTAGAGACAAAGAGAAACATGGTCTTGTCTAAGTTTCTAAATTTAATTACTAATCACATTTTATTTAACCTAATTGTAGTAATCTGCGCTCTCTTTAAGCGCAATTGTACTAATAGAAAAGAATGGTTAAAGAAAAGTTTTTAAACTATAGAAACAAATTAATACTTTTCACAATTAGTTGCAGGATTTAAAGGATTTTAAACTTTGGATTTTGAGAAGAGACTTTGTTTTCTAAATCCAACAAATAAATAGTTTCTTTAAACATGTATTTAAGATTAAAAGATGAATTTCTCAAAACTGATTGGCAACTAAGTTAAAAATTCTAGGAGTAAGGTAAATATAAAGTTGTTGGACAATTGTTAAATTATATTTTGGTACACTAATGTTTATCTACAATTTTTTATCCCCCAAAGAACGATTAACACTACCAATGAAAAACAATGTTAGTTCTTTATTAATAAACAAATGCCTTAGTGGAGGAATATTAGTAGTAAAACAGATGCTACATCACAATATTTTCTCTTTTTGACGTAAAAAGCGTCTTTTGATGTCATTGCATTGCACCGGGCATTTGAATGGGTGTATCGGTGAGACCGAGGCATAGGGGACCAATGAAATCGCACGATATGAAGGAAACCAATGGAAAAGTTTTAAACGGAGGGCGTGAGATGAGACCTCAACTCTATTTTATCTAATTACAGGTTAGGTAACTCAATTGCTGGGTCTCGTTACACAGCTCTCCTACTTCCAGGGTCAACGCCATGTGAACCATTGCACGCGTTTTTCTCCCTTCCGATTGATATGTGGTATCACGAACGCCGGTGTAAATCGGACATGTGAACCCGCCCAAAGTCATATAACTTTAAGTGTAACCTAAGAAAAACAAAGAAACAAACAAACAAACGGGAACACTCGTTATTATTAGTTTATTGAAAAGTAGTAGTTTTATTTATTGTCCTCAATGTGGTCATGGTCAGTTTGCAACTGCTCTCTTCACAATAAATAAATAATTAATTTTTATTTGTTACCAATCTATCTGGCTTGACGAAAGTACAAGTTTGTCAACGTTTTTAATTCGCCTTAGTCAATAAGAGTAGTGACTGTACGTTACGTAATGTTGACAGTACCTTTGGATTTATTTAAACTTAAATCTATCACCAACATTGGCCATCTATTCACTTACTTTTATGACGCTATTCTGTTATTTCTGCATCGAGTGTGTGGAACTAATATTACCTTGTGTTCTCAGTGGTTTGTTGTTACTAGCTTGTATCTTTGTACACCAAATAGTCGCTTTTGTGAATACTATTAATATTTATTCGAAATTATACTTATTTGGTTTTATTTCGTTGGCAATTTGTGTAAGGAGACCATTTTGCTAAGTTACTTGACCTGTTCAGAACAGCAAGCGACGACGCAATAATCAAGGATGAAACTCGACTACTTGTGGTGGAGTATAGAGAAAAGCGGCAAGTTCAATAAAATTGGACTCCAGATGAAATGAATGTATAAGAGGCGTCTTCGTCTTCGAAAGTAATGTACCTTAAGGACAATGTTTATTTAAAATATTATGTTAGCTTAGTTGTGCAACTGAAATATTTTTTTACGTTACAGAAACTTAGACTCATATTAAATATACTTACTTGTATGCTGATGAAATGTATAAAAAAGTACTAATAGAGACTAGAAAGAAGTTATTTGATTAAATTAGCAATCACAAACCGGTCTGTAGAAAAAGTTTAGAGTTGCAGAAAAATCTTTGCCTTTATTTCAACTTTCTTTAATTATTAAACAGAATATTATATTATTTGTGGAATTTTATTCAAAATCGGGTTTTATCGGTTTGCACTACACCTAAGGATCTCATAGCTTACGGTTGCTTTGACTAAAAAAAGGCATTAAAAGAACTACCTATCTCACAACGCTTATATTTCACTCAAATAATGTATTTATTATTCCCGATATTTCCCCAACCTTTTTCTATAACGTTTTAGGTTAATTAGTAAGCTTTTTAAATCTTCAAAATTGTTCATTTTAGTACTAAGATTGCTTCGTTTGGAATTGAAAAGTTGAAGTAATACGTATTACTCACTTTCAAACAGTCTTAAAAATGACAATTTCAAAATTATTCATGTGGGTAGAGAAAAAACATACTTCAAACTTTTTCCTGCCGTGATATCTTTTATGCCGTGAAATCACCTATTAGTTGGAGGATGTGGAAACGAAAGTTCGGTTATATGAAATTTCAAAGGTATTACGAAAGATCTCAGTACTTTTCGAACAAGAAGATAGTTTTAAAGGTAAATTCCTGAAAACCAATGGATTCGTTCGGTCTCGAAGACCGTCGTCCAATATTTTACCAAATGATTGGCTAAAATCAGGGATTGCAGTAGTTGTGTATGTTGTAAGAGAATAAAATGTAGGTGGTTACTAAGGGAAAGCAGGATGACGCCTTTGTGCGGTAATGTGAAAACTGTGTTAAAGCATTTTAAAATGACATGATATTTTTAGAATACACTATCAAAACTACACGGCATTGCCCATAGTATGAAAGAAGACAATTGTATCTAAACATGCAAACTTTTAACATAATTCGCACACAAAATATAAAAATCATTCTTTGCATTTTTTAAACAAACATACAAAATAATTATATCGTTATTCAAAGAAAAATAAGCGTTGAATATATATACTGTATATACTACAGTGTCTGGACTTTTTTGCCAGGAGTTGCCAGAGGTTCTTATATAGTATTTTAAATTCATATGTTTGTTTCCATATTTCTCTACATTCGTGGTATTTATTTGCACTTTCGTTAACTAAAATACCACTAAGAAAACCTACAAAAAACACACAGCTTTTAGTAGTGTATGCTAATGTGTATAAATTATTTTAAAATCCAGGGAGAAGGAGAGTAACAAAGAGAGTTAATGTCACTAGATCTCGTATAACCAGTCATGTCATCCCTGTCATCAAAGAAATTCACCAAAATGTACAAATAAGTCCGTTAATGTGCAGACCAGGGAAACAGCATGAAGTAATCGCGACCATTCATAGTCTCGTGTTTTTGTTATATTTTTGTATTAGTTTACTCATATATTTAACAATTTTTAATTTGTCTTAGTATATGTTCTTCGGTGGAAGAATCTATTCCCGTGTTATTGCATACGTTTTCCTACATCATTGTGCATGTTCTCCAATGTTACGGAATGTTTTCCAATGTTATTAAATATGTTTTCTACATGACGTATTTTTTTCCATGTTTTAACCTTTTGGCTACCTTGTTGTGTTGCCATCGCAATACAAGGTGCTGGTATTGTATCTTTCTCTTTTTATTTGTCGTTCTGGCTGCGCAGCTTTGCCGCTGTTGTGGCGTTACGCGTTACCGCCAACGTGGAGGCGAGCGCTTTCTCTTTATCTAAAATTTGTTTTATGGTCATTATTTTCCCGACGTACTCTACAAATAAATTATATTTGGTCTCTGTCGCAATCAATTTTTCCTCATTGTTGGTAGTCAGTATGTCATATTTTCTGTAGGTTTTCAAGTAATTTGCCCTTTCTGGACCATATCATGGGCCATAGGACGTGTTCAGTATTTTTTGCCCTCATTTACATATACAGATGTGTGTTTTCCTTATTTATTCTTTTGCCCTGAAATTCCTATGACCCGCCAATATTAGAAAGTAAGTGCTTAGATGGTCTACACCATTTTTTTTTGTGTTTGTGTGCGAATGTGTAATTATGTGTTCTTTTGTGTAATTATATGTTTTCCGCCCCTTTTCACTTACATTCCATCGCGTTTGCCAGCCATCTATTAAAAAATTTGTCAGATTTTGCTTCGTCGTTTTCCGTTTTGGTTATTATCGTATTGTTCGCTATGATGCGTCCTTCTGATTTAAGTAAATATCGATACTTTAAATTTTGAACATACAAATTAATTGGTAAGATACCTAATATACATTCAAAACCTCTATAGACACAAATTTGTAGCAACCAATAACTTGTAACATACATTCAAGTTCTATTTTGCGTAGGTGCTGTTCAAACGTCTTATTTATCACCCTTTCTGCCCATATGACTGTTCCATATGCAAGAATAGGGCGCAATGCGCCTACATATAATAATTTCAGATATTTGCATTGAATGTCGTAAATTTATGATCCCAATACACATCATGCTGTACGGTATTTTTTGTATTCGTTGTCTTACGTAATTGATGTGCTCTGTATATTGTAACTCGTTATCTATTACCACTCCCAGATACTTTATCTGGTTAACTATTTCCAATTTCTTCCAATTTAAATCTATTCGGATAACTCTTCTGTCCTTTCTTATATTTCCGATCCACAATAATATCGATTTGGTTTCTGATAATTATAATCCTTTACTTTCATATCGTTGTTTACTGTAATCCAAAGCACTATGTGTCTTTTCCTGTAGCTGTCGTCGCGAATTCCTCGGTATTACTATTGCCAGGTCATCCGCATAGGCAACTGTTTGAATTCCTGCTTCTTCTAATGACCATAGCAGTTTATCTAAAACAATATTCCAGAGAAGCGAGCTGCTGGAGGATCCCTGTGGACAACCAACTATTACCTTCAGCATTATTCTGGGTATCCGAATGTCATCGTTTTGTGCCTATCCTGCAAATATGATTGTTAATATTTATTAGAATTTGTGGTGTTTCTTTTTCTTTTAAAGTTTCTACTGTTATCTTCCATTGAGCATGGTCGAATGTTCCCTCTATATCCAGAAAGATGCATTCGCAATATACTTCTTCGCCATGCGTTATGTAGGATATCAATTTACGAAATGCATCAGTTGTGCTGCATCCTGGTACGAAACCGAATTGGTTTTTGTTCATGTTACCATGGTTGTACAAGTACTCTGTCACAGTCTTATCCAGTAATTTGCCACACGTTGGTAGCAGTGCAATCGGTCGGTATGACTTCGGCTTGTCGGGTGTCTATGCTTTCCTTTCAAAAATAGCTTTACGACACTGATCTTCCATGCTTTCGAGTAATATGACATTGTAATACATTCATTATAAGTCTTGAAGATGATTTATTATAATATCCATTGAGTTTCGTATCATGTCGTGTGTGATATTGTCGAAACCTGGTGTTTTATTTTTCTTCATACCTTTTACTATGCTAAGTCTTCTTGCGTTGTTATTTTGTCTTGTTCTGTTATTTGTAGTTTGTTATATTCCCAGTCCTCCTCATCCGTTTTTTAAAATAAATTTCCTTAAAAAAGTTTAACTTGTCTCTTTCCATGTTCTCGAGTGCTGTCCATTCAATTTTGATGTTTCCCATATTTCCTTTCGTCGAAGCTTATCTACAATCAATCAATAAGAAATCCTCCATGTTGACTTTTCAAACACCATTTCTATGAAGTTTTGCCAGCTTCTCTTCTTCTCGATCCTAATTGTTTCTCTATACTTTGTTTTCGTTTCTTTATACTTCACTGTATTATCTCCTTTTTTGCGCGTTGTAATGCATGTCATGTCTTATTGACGTATCTTTTAAAGCGTGACAAAATTGGAGTTCACATTTTGTCCTTTGTAGCCTGTTACTAGGTATGCTTCGGCAATCTGCAAATGTCTTCAGGAACGTTAATTGAATTGAGTCTCTTTCCGCGTGTTCGCGTTAAGTATTTGTTCGTCTATTTCTTGTTTTGTTTTGTCGTTCTGTTTTGTGAATTTTGTCCAATTTATTTTTCATTTGCTCTCCGCTGAATTCGTTTGAAGTGGTATTTCGTTCCGAGATATAATTTCGATCACTATGTAATCATCAATTATCATTCAGTTGGCTATCTTCCCAGTCTGCCATTTATTAGAGTTAAGCCTATCAGTGATCTTGTTCTGTTTTCTATGAAAGTCATTTTCTCATATTTATTTCGTATTATTGATTAATTTTTGCAAATACATTTCTTGCGTAGTTGTACACTGTACCCTAGTGTTTTGGTCCGTGCATTTGCGTCCATGCAGGTGAGTATGTCTCGCTCTCTGTTTTCTGTTATCATTTTTTCTATTCTATTCAAATCGCTCTCCAGATTCTTACTTGACTAAATAACACTACCACCAAGTCACCTGATTTCCCGTGCTTACTTTACCTTTACATTTACCGCCTTCTCCTTCATCTCCTTCCTGATCTTTTCTTTTGTGTTTCCTTCTTCTCTTGATCGTACTATTATTTTCTCTTTCCCCTCTTATGACGCTCTCTCCTGTAACACGCTAGAATATGTTTTCCTATTGTGTTCTTGCACTTTTCCCAATACATTCGTATTTAGTTTCCCCATTTACTAGTCCATTTTACTTACTATCACTACCTCTGCGTCTATTGTTGTCTTTTTATTTCATTTATTACCTCACGCACTGAATTGTCATGCATTTGTGCAAATTCCTGTGTTTGTTTCATAAGTTGTCTGTGGAAGTCCTCTTTCATGTCGTCTTGCATCTGTTGGAGTAGCTTCCAAAGCTTTCCTCTAGTCGTCTGGTTTTCGCTGTTTTTCCCCTGGTTTTCTTAGTATGCTCTTTAATGTTTCTATTTGATGTCCTATCTTTATCTTATCTCTGTATTCTTTATTTTTAGTGTTGAGTTTGACTGCTGCTCAGCACAGCTCCGTCACCCCATCCTTTAGTAGTCCTTGGATACTGTGTTCAATTCATCCATATGTATCCTCTTTAAAAATTTCCTCAAACATATCTAAAATTTTGCGTAATTTTTGCATGTTGACTATTTGCATCTCCGTCTCTTCCATATGTTGAGCCATTTTCCCCTTCTTCCAGCTTGTTTTTCGTTGAAAAGTGGTTTTGTCTTCGTCCCCTTCATGTGATTCTACGTCACTCCCACTTCTACTTGATTTATTTACATCTGCCATACTGTGTATTTCTACTTTTCCCTAAAACAGTTTCTTCAATTCTTCTACATTTCCTGCTACGTAGTGGTTTTGCGTTATTTTATTTTCTGGTGTGTTGGCCATCCAGATAGCTTCCATGTGTTCTATTCTTTTATCCCTAATTTATTTACCTATATTGTGTTTTAACTAATTTGACTGTGAAAAATGTATTATTATTAATATTTGTAGTTTTCTGATAATGTATGCTGTTGTTTTACTCTTGCATTTAGTGCATTTAGTGAAAACCCCCCGTCGATAACCCTTATCGTTCCCAATTTCGAGACCTACTTGTAAAAACGTGAGTTTCCCTTGCACGTGGTGCACACCTGTATCGTAGCTCCTATGGGTCTTATTGCCTCAAATTTAGTAGGGAGCTTTATGGTACTCATGTTAGTCCTATACAGTAATATGTTTGCTTAACATTTCAAAATTTTCGAGTCATAAGAACTTTTTCTGTTTTCCACGTATATAGTTCCTATTTTCTGTAATAGGGGGCGCCAGTAGCCTTCCCTAACAAATTTATGGAGTGGTATTGTATTTTGTGTTATGGAGTGCACAATTTACTCTGTGTTACTCCATAAACAATACATATGGCCGTTGTTTAGTTTTCTAAAATACTGATGGTTTTCGTTCCTTACAATTTACTGCAGGTTCACGTTGCAATTTTTCTAGCGAAGCTGCTTCTACATAATATTTTCTATCATCTATTAAAATTTGGGCGTAGCCCAATGTATATTTACCATACTTTTAGCAATTTAAGTTTCGTCAATATGACTCATCTATTTCGTTACGTAATATTCTATATTTTATATCTCCTCTTTTATTCCGCCAATTCGTTCCACATTTCCTGCACTTCTTCTTTGTTCTATAGAAAATATGTCTATGCACTTTTAAAGTCACTTACTTGCCCCGTAAGGTATGTTACCAAGCACTGAACTATCGCCGATACATATCTTCATAACGTCACGTAATACTTGTAAATTGATTTCTCGGCTTCCACTCAACTAATTCGTCCCAAATTTGATGCACACATTTCAATAGCCATTAGGAAGATACTCATTAATGTTTGAATGCACTCACTCACTATAAAAGCTGTGAAACCATTCAAATGAGGATCGCTTTAAGTCTCGCCATGATGCTTGTATTCTTCAGTTTGCTCTTATTTCTGCCACAATGCGCCGATTTTCGTCAACTTTTCTACTGCATACTAAGAACATTATCTTCTTTGGAATAGTATTAACAATTTAAATACCTATGAATTCCTTAAATATACTTTCGAATACCCGTGGTACAGAGCTCTATTAAATACTTCTGCTCGTCAACATAGCAACTACATACTCCATGACATAATATTTTTCTTCTTCTTTTTGCTGTACCGCAGCTGAATAGCTATTACCAGGGTTATTTTGCTCGATTTATTGGTATATTAGTATATTTATGTCACTTCCTAATTAATTCGTCAGGTCACTTATATTAATGCCTATTTCATCTTCTTTCCTCGTAATATGTTATCATTATCTTATTGTGTAAAGTGTATTTTAAATTTTGTATATACATTACTGAAAGATCGATTTTTATTGTTATTTTACCTTGCCTTCCCCCAAAATCATAATTTGGGTGATATTTTTTAATTGAAAGGTAAATAACTGTACTTATGGAAGTGAACTATTTTCGCAATAAAGAACGTAGGCGCAGAAAGTCCTGCTGGACCTGCAAACCTAACGACCAAGTAGTTTTGATACCTGTCACCCGTAGCTTGGTGTAAATTTATTTGTCGGAACTCCCCCAATTCACCACTCCCTGTTGTTAGGACTTCATGGTTACTTCATGGTTAAGGTCATTTTCGCCACACTCCAATAACTTAGCCATCACAACTCCCCACCTTATCCACAACCTAACCTCTGACCTCCCCATAATTTTTTCTATCTACCTTGGTTTCTTTTCCTTCTCTTTCACCTCTCCATCCGTTCTCAATTCAGACTGGCGCAGTTTCACCTCACGCCTCACTACATCTTCACATCACCTACTACACACCTTATAGTATAATCACCAATCCCCCACTTCTTCAAAATCTGCCCATCAGACGTTCACTCTCACGTACGAGAAGCACAGAGTACGTTTTCAGAACGAGAGATCCACATGACATATCCCAATTTCTCTGGACGATGCGCCTTCTCCACTCCAAACTCTACAAGTCAAAAACTGGAAAAAAATAGACCTTGCATCCCCATTGGAAAGTTCATAAAATTCTTTGGCATAAGTCAAGCACCATCTCCCCACTCCCCACCTTTGGCTTCACTTTCGCACACCTACGACCCTAAGTGAATAGAAAAAATAATAGAAAATAGAAAAAAAATTCGCAGACGTTTAGTAGGATCGCTTCACCCGTCCATCCTTTCTACTCCTTTCCTTACGAACACCTCCCATATCAGCGACGAACAAGCGTCCGGGCAAATCGACGAAGATGATGTCAAGCACTCTCTACAACAAATCAACATCAGAAAGTCCAGCGGTCCCGATGAGAAACGAGGGTGTCAACTCCACCATTTGCCGCGAAACGCCATAGTCCTCCTAACTAGTATCTTCTACGCCTGTCTTCTTTTCAGTTATTTCCCCATCTCCCGAAAACATGCCACCATCAGCTTCTCACCGATATCCAAGAAAATCACTTTATCCAAACAAATCACTCGCTGCTCTAGAGACCATTTTTCACATACACCGTTTCAATTTAAACTGTAATATTAATGATTAGCAGTTTTTAATATACCACAATTTATGAGTTAATGTTGTAAGGACTATAATATAAACAGAATAGATAATATAAAAAGAAGAGATGACATTATTAAAAAACTTCCTAAATGTGTGTTCTTGACTATCGCCTAGAACACTCAAAATAACTTTTCATAATCGAAGCAAAAGAAGAATGACTCACCTTGAACAAATTGGCCACTTTATTTGGGAAGTGCTGGCGATGTGCTCGATCGACTTCGACATCGAAGCGGATACCTTGAGCCACTCCGCGGATCGTGCGTTTCGCCTCCGCAGCTGGCGGTGTGGGACGCGTGAAAGTTATCTCTAGCCAGTCGCGCACTTCTCGCGACACATCCTGCGCTAATATATTCAGCTCGTCTTCCATACTCTTCAGTCGCCTACGGCCGTACGTGGGTGCTCAATATTAGGTATTTTTTGCACGCAAATGTATAGTGAATCATCGGTAAATCAAAATCCACTGAACTACTTAAAAATTCGTATTGCCGAAATTTTTAAACATTCCTCGATATATTACATCCAATTATACACATATTATGTACGAAGTAAAGAAAGGCAATTGCCTTTTAATTAATATAATTCCATTTCGTTCAATATGACGTGATTTTAGATTCGGATGTTAATGTTGGAAGCATGGTGTTACAATTGGTCAAGCCGTCCACTAAACTAAGGTTAGTGGAATGAAGATTAAAAAAAGACGGAATTGAAACTACTTTTCAAGAATTTTTCCTACCGATTCTTTCAATCTTTTATTATCCACAATCTAATAGTACAAAGAAGAAAATTGTAGGTTTATAATAAATGAACAAATTTTGATTAAACTATAATTCGAGAAATACATCAACGAAGAATTCAGGAAGGCGCAAATCTTGAAGAAATGCCTATTTCACAATGTATAACTCCTTCGTTGAGAGAAAGGAAGCAAAATAAGAAATCTAAACTTCAAATTATGAAAAAACCTTTTCGAAAATTTTCAAAATTTTAATTTAACATGATCTTGAGTAGGAAAGTGAAGGAACGAAATAAAATATTCGAGTTATGAAGAAGACGTCGAATTAAAACGAGTCTATTTGTGTTAAGTACGTTGTTTACATAGAAAACACTAAATAAGGGTATATTTACTACAGAGGCTGTAATAGTATGTAGCAGCTACACAGGTGCAATTGTATGATAATAAATTTAATAATAATAAATTTATTGTCAAAAAACAGTACAGACTGCGTATGACCACGTGGAGGACAATAAACTAATTTACTCTCCGGAAGCAAGCAAGGGACCATCCCATCAATTCCGATCAAGGGCCCTAAGGCAGAGGCGGATTCAAAAATTTCAGCAAAAGTTCCTAGATAAGATAAAAAGTTAGCTGCGAGTTATAATACATATATAATGTCAATATTTTTGTAATTTAACGCAAATATGTTTGTAAATCTCCTATGGCGAATAACTTTCATAGTTCTGAAAAAGTCGACAAGTTTCCATGATTAGTTAATCCCATTTGAATTTTCTCCGGATGTGGAAGGAGTGCTACCAGACGAGAAACGTGAATTTATTGCTTCAGAATAACTAGGCAAATCTTTTAGTTTATTATTTTAATTCACATGTAATATGTGTGTGTGTGACATCACTGTGAACATTTTTATCATTTCATATACAACTCTAGTTCCACAATTGAAATTATGAAGAATTCATGAATATTACGAATTATTTTTCAAGAAGTGTATCCAAATCCGCAAATATTCCAAGACAAGATAAAACTCAACTGAATACGATAGCTAAAATATTTTATCTAACCGGATATGTATGTTTAACCGAATGAAAATTTCACTTTTGTAGTATCTCTCAAACCAATGATTAGTTGAACTACAATGTTTATTTTAGGTTTTCGCCGCATAAATATAGAAGAGTTGAAAATGTAAATTGTCATGACGAAAGGGAAAACTAATTTTTTATGTTATATGATTTTACAAAATGTAACTGAAATAAGGTGAATCTTAATAAATTCACTAATTTTTCAGATAGGATATTTGAAGATTAGGGTGAAAAAAATTCTACCTAGATGAATTAGCCACTATTTTTAGAAAGAACTGAAGTGTAACAATTCTTGTGGAAGACACCCGAACCCGAAGAGTGTGGTTATGAAACTACGCTCTATACTAATTGAATACAAAATTAGACTGTCTCTCTCAATCAAATAATTATGTATACGATAATTTCTGTCTCATTTAATAATCCTTGACAGTTATTTTTGAAACAGTTACAATTCACGTGCAATATCAATCTTAAGTCGGTTTTTTTAGAAAATTCATAACTCGGGTTAGATAACGAAAATTATTTCGGGAAGGTGTTGCGGCCGGATACTCACTTATATTCGTCAGCATAAGCACTTTCGAGAACTTGAATGGCGTATAGAAGATTTTGTTGCGTGTCCATTGGGGGCACTTCATCCTTTTTAATCACTTTCATCATGGCACGCAATCTGAAAATGAAAAACAAAAGACTGAAAAATATGCTCTTATTTACGATCATTACAAATGTAGCAGATACGGGAAAACGGTAAAGAAAATTGAAAGTAGTGTCGTTATTTTGCGTCAAATACAGTTTGACAAACAAAGAAATAAGTATAAAATAATTTTGTTATTCCTAAACTAGGTAAATAAAAGTGTGGAGGGGTTTTTATTTTGAAAAGTGTAATTACAATACATACTCATTTACTATATACATCTTATGACTGATATACTACAAAAATTTTGAAAATAAAACGACTCTACTGTTTTCTATAAATTAAAAAGTTTTAAAAATAATGAAAAGATTTAAAATAAAACACGTAAAAATCACTCACATATTTGAAGAAACTTTCGGATTTAGCCTTCGTCAGTCACGTAGATAAAGAAGCGATTATTCTCTCTTCGTGGACCGACTGTTAGATGGAAGGAAAGAAAAATGGGAGGGAAATGCAAATTTGAATTTTGAAGAATTTACTTTTGTCTATTTAAACCGCAATGGGTAGATGCTCCTAGGAACCAAATGGAAACTAATTCACGAGTTTTTACATCTATGGATTAGGGATGTTTGAGGACAGTTTCCAAAATCATAGCTTTAAAACACGCAATATTTTTTTAATTATATAATTTAGAATGGAAGGGGAAACGTAGAGAAGGAATGGATTTATCACATGAAGGTCTGTGATTGTTCATCCTTATGTTGAGAGGAGTAGTTCTTTCTCCTACGTAAACATTTTTACGAAGAGTGCAAGCTAGAAGGTATAAATACAATTTCTGAAGATGAATTCACTGGATTGTTGAATTTTCTGTGTGAATTGTATGATCGGGCAAGTCAAGGACCATTCTACGTCACTGGTCCTTCTACGTTCCTGACTTCATCATACGTCTGTAATTTCCTTCAGGATTTCTAATGACATTTTAATTCCTGTCGCTCCTACAATGTAATCAAAGAGTTTAATTTCACTTTCAGAATTGAGGTTTTTTCAAGTTCAAGGGAATTGTTCTCTTAAAGCTGATTAAAAGCTCACTTAGCATTTCAACATATGTATCAAAAGTTTTGCTGTATAGTCACATGATCAACGTAAATTGCAATATTATCCCTGAATTCTTTCGACGACAGTTTGTCTAAATAAGCCAAAAGTCCCGCCTCTGAAGTAGTGATACGGAAGACGTCTATATGTGTACACCCATCCCATGAATGAAAATCCCTTATATTTCTTCGACGACTCATCTAACATAAGTTGCCAGAAATCTTTTAAATTCAAGACTGTGAAACAATTCGTTCTACTAACAATTCATCAATTTTATTTTGTTTTTTTCTTCTTCTCTATATGATAATAGTTATAATAATATTAAATTTTCTAGCATCTGAATTAAGTGTGAGAATATCATTAGTTTTCTTCACAACAATTTGCGGTCTACCATACAAAGAAACTCAATAATCCTTTTTATCCATGTCATTTCACGTTCTAATCTCACTTGGTCTCGCTATTGTCGCGTAGTCGCAGGCAGCGGGCGCCCGCGTAGCCGAGTGAGTGACGTAACCGTCTCAAAAAGAGTGACTCAGCACTAAAGACCTATATAACGCGACTGCTCGACGCATCTAGGGGGAACTGCCGCAACTGTTGCGCCAGTCGCCAAGTGTACGTTCCTCTTTCCCTCCTCGTTGGTTCAGATAGACCTAACAGGTCCTGCCAACATTCCCTTCCGTTGTTCCGCCGAACTATCTTCCGAGCCTGCACAGTCTACTCTTTCCACCCCACACCCCCAGTACACTTTCGCAGACTCCGTCATTTATGATGGTTCTCGTTGAGTCGCTCTTCGGGAGAACCGTTCCTTTGGGGACAAAGGTGCGTCGCTTCGCAGTCACCGTGTAAGTGCTGGTGAACCACTGTTTGCCATGACTGGGGTCATTCCCTACTTTCATTTGCTCCCTCTCATCCTTTCATAGGTCTTTAAGGGAATAGGGTAATTGCTCCTCAAGCTATAGTTCCCCATCCTTTAGTGTGGTGACTAGGTCAAAGAAAACGTCGCCTCACGACAATATGCATGTACTGGATACAGTTTACATTTAAATGGTGTCTCATCTCTGACCTGGATTCTAACTCGGTTTAAATGGGTTCGTGACGCCCCTGAAAAACTTTTGATTTTTCTAATCATACTCTTTTTAATTCCTCCTGCTCATGTCTTAATAACATCACAATTCTCTGTCTTTTCACGAATGGTGTCCCTCTCTTGTATGACGTCTAAGACACTAAAACTTAATTCAATTTCATTTTCTTCATAAAAAAACATGCCGGCGTGGAATATTATCAAAACTAACTTGTTTTCTCTTAATATCAATTATTGCTTTATATAGAGTGAAAAATGGAAGTTCTAAGGTTAATGGGTACAATAAATTCTTAATAACAAGAACCACTATAACAAATACATTATCTTGAATTTGAATATTTAGCTTCGCCTGCAACAAAACAGGAGTGGAACGATCCTTCTTTGCCAAAATCACTGTGGTCCTCGCCATAGGTTATACCATAGGTGTGTTTTGTAGAATTCTGCAGCGATTCCGCTGATGGATCCTCCTGTGTCACAAATAGCATATATATAATTGTTTTTCTAAGAGGCTGAATTATACTGTAGTCCTTAGCAGCAACTCAGTATATTTCAAAGGAACACATGCTAGCCTTCTTAAAATATTTTCAGTTGTTGGATTTATACATATATACTAATCCTCGATCATTACCTCCTTGATCAGAGAAAGGAGGAATATGAGACATTAGGTTGTTCTGTTACCCGTGTCTTCATGCGGTCAGTTGGTAATACCATCATTCCACAATTCCCAGCCCCTTACTAAAAACAAACTTAATGCATGCCAAATGGGCATTAGTTTGGTGATATGACGTGTAATAAATGAAAGACCACATTTCAAAATTTTTTTTTTTTGACAATAAATTTATTTATTTATTTATCAAAATACCGTACTGTGAAGGTATGGTCACCGTTTTCCCAACGACCCACAGAGGGTAAACTCTTTGTCATTCATCTACTCTTACTTGGCAGCAGCTTTGTCCCTAGCTTCCGCTGTGTCAAACGCGGGTAGGTCGTTGTCCGATCTGAAACTCTTCTCAACATCTTCGCCAGGTGGAGGACGGTCGCTTAGGATCGGGCCGCCGCTCTCACGCCGGACGACCGTCACCGATGTTTTTTCTGCAAAGTCCATGCATAGTAATGACACTGAATAGGTCCAAGTCTCTTTCGAGCTCATGAGAATTGACATCGGTCGTGAAAACACGACCAAGATGCTTTATGTTATAAATTCTTATTACGATCCGTTTATTTTTTTCTTTCTGTTATAGAACTCTAAAATTCCTTCTTTTGGCAAAATCCATATCGTACAAATAAAGTTAATTTTCAATTCATGCATGCAAAAGTAAAACGTTCTAAGTGTCAGAAAAAAATAATTTGCGAAAAATTTTCTCCTTGGCAACGACAGTGCTGAGGTAATCGGTCTGCAAGTGCCTTCTGTTAAAAGTTTACTTGCTATCATGATGATTTGCGATATTGATAACATTTCTGCGCTACTAGATACGATGGCTAGCAATTCCGATAAAATATTTGTCGATACCTTGTAAAATCTATGGAATAAAAATATTTTTATTCTATTCTGATTATTTGGCATGGCTCGTTCACTCTTTTGATTACTATACATGAAACTTGGAGCGTTTTTCGGAAATCGCATGTGACATTCCGAACATTTTCCATATTTTAATAATTTTTTTTTTGTGAATATTATTGTTATCTGACCGACGACGCTTTTCCTACAATTGAACCCCAAACTTGTAAATGTTTAAGGTTGAAACATATTAAATCTTGACGAAAAGGAACATCCAGAAAATACGTTCGCCAAAATGTGCAATTTTTGACCCTCCTTCCCCTTTCGTAAGTTGTCGCGGAGATGAGACCTTCCCCTCAGTGCGTCTAAAATTCATCAATCATTACCAACCTGGTTTTCAGAAGAAAAAAATATACGCTACAACTCCAATGGTGCGGATAATCAAATATCCGGATAATTAGATTTCTTCCGAGGAAATGTTTTTAAGGCAAATCGATGTAGCCGAGACTCATAATGTTGTGGAAATAATTCATAGCTAAGATTCATATTGTAGGAAAAAACAAAGACTAACAATACACAGTTCAAAGAAATAACTTAATGACATAACAGGTCTAAGAACTATAACAAATACAACAATTTTTTTCAACCATTGATCCGTATATTTGGTGATCCGGATGATTGGAGTTGTTACTGTACAATATTTTTGTAATAAAAAAATTACTATATTTAAACATTAATTTTTAACGGCGATTTAAAAGCATAGGAGTATGGTATTTAATTGTTCAAACATTTCTTATATTTTAAGACCGACATTATCGAACATTAACACCATCATTATCGAGCTCCGAAAAGATAAAATTAATTAAAATTTGAATTTGATTATGGTAATTTTCTTGATCTTGGATGTCTATATAATAATATGGAATTTCATGATCGCAGAAATCTTTGTAATCACCCCTCGCCCCGATAATTTACATCAACGTAACGCTCTTTGGGACCCTTCCCTACCCCCTCAAAGAGAACGTTTTTTGTGGATGACCCCGTAGTAAAAAGGCTGTTATTTTCAAAATATCTAAACATCAATGAGAAACAATTCACCCTACAACTATACTTTATGTGTAGGGAGAAAAAATTTCTTTAAGATGCATTGTTATAAGAAAAATTTACTGTAAATTATAACAAAGTATAAATCAATGGTTCTTGCACGTGCAATAATGACACAACGGCACTTCGAAGTTCCATTGTCGTAAAAGAAATGTATTAGGGTGTTTTTTGAACCGTTGTGAGTGCCAAATAATTAAAATAGGGAGAATGTTCTAAGTGCAAAATGTCATTTCCAAAAAACTCTCCAAGTAGCACGGATAGTCCCAAATGACTATGTGCCACACTCAATTACTATCGATTTGCCTTGTATTGAAAAAAGTAGTAAAAATGTATTATAATATCGATTTCCCCGAACCGAATGATATTGTATAATACATAATAAGCCTACGACTGTATGGAAAGAAGAATATGCTATAAAATAAATATTTCAAGGAATATCATCCTTATAAAACATTATTATATTCATCATAATCATGTATATTAAAAAGAATTTTTCTTTAATAGGTTATAAATATTAAAAAATAAGAAAGCTAAATTAAATGAATTAAAATTCAATATCTAACGCTGGTTATAGACAATACATGTACCAAATAACAACAAAATATAGACAATACTGTTAAATGGTACTTACTCGTCTAAGTAAGGGCACATCACTTAGAAAATACTATGTTAGCTTCACGAGGATGTAGAATCCTTACTACTTTCAATGACAAATATATTCCAATATGGCACGATATTGGAAATTTTATATTTGCGACCAAAATGGTAATTCTCTTTTTTAAATTAAATGTCCATAAATACGTCTCATTTTCAAGAGTAGCAAATATAATTATTATAAAGTATAAACATTTGTAAAAATTAAAACTTTACAGTGCAGTACGTCTCTACGTTATATAGTATTTCTATGTTATATAATAATGGATTGTATTGCCTCACCTTTATGTACCTATAATTAAAATATTTTAAATAACAACTTTTCATGAGTAAACACCATATTGGTTGACATCTCTTCGTTTTTGCCTCACAAGTATATAAACAGTGTTTCAGAACAAACATATATTTTTACTCTGTTTATGTACATGTGAGGCAAAAACAAAGAAACGTGTACGAAAATTGGATCTGGTGTTTACTCATGAAAAGTTATTATTTAAAATATTTTAATTATACGAATAGGTACATGAAGATGAGGCAATTTAATCGATGAAACAATCTTCAATCGCATAGAAGAACGGTAGTTCTGATATTTTTAGAATGCCCGTGCTGTAGAAAGAAAAAAAAGACAAAAATACTCATACAGTTCTAGAAGAATGAATGTATTAAATTTAAAACATTAAATTATTTTGCAGAAATTGTGTTCATGGTATGAATAAATAAGAAATTCTTATATTTTTGACGCTTCTTCGAAACATGGAACCCATAATTAGCAATACAAGGGTGGACTGACGGAGATGGAAAATTGGACTCGGATAATCCCTGAGAGGCTGATTTCTCAACATTTATTGTGTACAGAATAAGATGTAATAAGAATTATGAGAAATTTTAATGAACATATGAATTATTTATATGAAATTTAAGTAAATTATATATATATAAATAATTATTGGGTTGCTATTCCCATACCGGGCGGATAGGGGATCTATTCCCCAGATGGCGGATAGGGGAACGCTCATCAGATATGATAAGTTCCAATTTACTCGGGGGGACCAAAAATAGCTCAACAAATGCATGCACGCGACAGTATCCAGAGTGGGCGGCTTCCTGGTCAGCGTCTGTTCATCCAGAAGATGCGGCTGCAAGTGAATGCTCAGGAACTTACAATCCCTGGTTCTAACAACCCAGTGGAAACACTAGACCAACAATTACAAGCAATCATGACTCGTGCAAGGAATAACAACATTACCCCAGGTGGTAACCAATCCACTCATCAACAGGTGCCAACCAGGTGTTCGGATTCTGGGGAATCTGGTCTTACACGATTCCAGAGAAAGTCAGAGTTCTGTATCAAACTCACACGCAAAACCCCCACTTTCCTTGGGACCTCCAATATAAACACACTAATCCAACCAGGAAAACTATACAACTTAACATTAGAGCTTACTAAACAGAAGATAATTATACTTGCCCTACAGGAAACACACCTGACAGATGAAGACACAATGAATTATGGATATTTCCGAATTTTTAAGAGCAAAACAGGGAAAAGAGTTGCACACGGTGCCCCACTTTTGGGCCTGACCTTCATGATGAACAAGAAGATAATAAATTCAATCAGAGAAGTCAGCCCCGTTAACAATAGGATACTGACAATGCGCCTACGGTGTGCGAACAAGAAATATACCATGATCAATGTACATGCTTCCACAAATGTAGACAAAAAAGAAAAATCTTGAATCCACAGATAAATTCTGGGCAACGTTAGAAGCAGTGATGTTCAAGATCCCCAAAGATGACATAAAACTTTTACTATGTGATTTTAATGCACAAATTGGCAGGAAAAAAGTTGCCAAAAACTGTGGGAAAATTTCCTGCCCACAAATATACAAACATGAACGGTATGAGACTCATTGAGCTATGTCAGCAAAAACAACCTGAAGATCATGTCAACATCCTTGAGGAAATCCCCACGAAAACAGAAAACATGGAGGTCACCCATACAACAGATGGGGGAATTCCAGATAGACCACGCGGCTATTTCCAACCCTGTCCAAAAGGAGATCCATGATGATGTAGAGGTGCCAATGTTGATTCGGACTACTACCTAACTCGAATCAAAATCAAATTTACACCAAAGAAAATTTAAAAAAAGAAGAACACGTAGAGAAGTTTGACAAAGAAGATCGTAGAATTGAACAATCAACGGGAATGGGAACAACAACAAGTAAGCACAAGGGAAGAATTCCATAAAAAGATCACACAAAATGCTAAAGAACTCATACCATTGAAAAAGAACAGTAAACATCCTTGGTGGGACTCAGAATGCGAAAAGGTATCGGAGGTTCGCAAGCAGGCATTTCAAATATCCAATAGTAAGAAATGCCAAGAAAGTCTATATCATTTTAATGAGTCCAGAAAACAGGCTGAAAAAGTCATTAGGCATACTATGAGAAAGTACATGAAGGAGCAATTGGACTGTATAGAAGAAAACTTCCGCAACTTCAATACAAGAGAATTCTACAAGACTTTTGCAAGGAAGGTCCGTGGGTATACACCTCAAAATTTGTGCTTCAGAAAACAAGGTGGAAAACTTCCACTAACTAGTCAAAAGAATTGTCAGGAACTAGCATGTTCCTTCACTGATCTTAACTGCCCTGAACCTCAAACAAGATTCCCAATACATGGCTGTACCGCCATCTATCGAGAATCACTACCACCAACATGTGAAGAGATCCATAATCATATACGTAAACTGAAAAATTATAAGGCTTCTGGTGAAGACGGCATCATTGCAGAGCTACTAAAAAAGCTTGGACAAAAGTGTCTGCAGGAACTTACAAAAATAATTGCTTCCATTTGGCAAACGGAAAAACTTCCTAATGACTGGAATTGTGCACTTATCCTTCCTTTGCACAAGAAAGGAGATAGAACAAATGTGAACAATTACAGAGGATCTCTTTGCTACAAGTCACCTACAAAATCCTCTCAGCATGCTTACTCCATAGAACTCAAGAACAATTAGAACACAAAATGGGTGAATATCAGGCAGGTTTCCGCCCAAGTCGTTCTTGCACAGAACAAATCTTCAATCTGAAAACAGTTCTGAAAGTCAAGGCCATCAGGAATGCTCCAATCATTTGCACCTTCATAGATTTCACGACGACATACGATTCTGTTGGCAGAAAATCGTTATTCAACATCCTACAAGAACAGGGACTTGACCCTAAAACACTAAGTCTAATCAAACAGACACTAACCGATACAACGTCAAAAATTAAATTCATTGGAGAAAATTCTGATCCCTTCATGATCAAGAATGGTGTGCGACTAGGGGACGGATTATCTCCACTGTTATTCAACTTAGTTCTGGACAAAGTACGAAAAGAGTGGGAAGAAGAGCTGAAAATCCAAGGGTACTGGAAACCTCGGACAACATAGAAATCTCAAACGTAGCTGTTGCAGATGACCTGGCCATATTCTCAGATAATGGAGAAACAGCAACCAAACAAACAGAAATATTAAAAGAATGCGCCAAAAAAGTTGCAGAAGTCTCATTTTTTTGTTCAAAACTAAACATTCAAGAAGAATAAGTTACAAAATATGGCAAGATAAAAAGAGTCGCACATTTCAAATATCTTGGTGAAATCCTTGAACAAGTGGAGAAAAGGTTGCACACACACACACACACACACACACATATATATATATAT
>NNCF01127048.1:30890-55903 GCA_002313205.1 Laupala kohalensis
CTCAAGTTTTTCGCTGGCACAAATCATTTTTGGAAGGCAGAGAACACGTGGAAGATGAACACCGTTCAGGGAGGCCTTCAACTTCAAAAACTGATGAAAACATCGAACGTGTGAACACTCTTGTGAGATCAGTCCGTCCTTTAACATTAATAATGTTGATGAACAATTAAAAATGAACAGATTTACCGTTCATCAAATTTTGAGTGAACATTTGCACATGCGAAAGGTCTGTGACAAAATGGTGCCGAAAAAACTCACAATTCAGCAGAAGAACAATCGAAAAAACAAGTGTCTTGATCTTCTTGACAGAATCGCTAATGAGCAAGATTTCTTTAGTCGTGTGTTCAAAGGTGATGAATCAAGGATTTTTTAATACTATCCTGAGTCCAAGAGGCAAAGTGAGGAGTGGCACACTGCAAACTCTCCTCGACCAAAGAAAGCTCGAATGAGCAAATCGAAGATCAAAACAATGCTGATTTGTTTTTTGGACAAAAGGGGAATCGTCCACAAAGAATTTGTTCCTGCAGGACAAACTGTCAACCAAGTTTTTTATAAAGACGTCCTTGAAAGGCTCAGAAAAAGGGTCATTCGCGTGAGACGAGACAAATGGATGCTCCATCATGACAACGCCCCATGTCACACTGCCCTCTCCATAACAGAATTTTTGACCTCATAAGGTATTCCTATGGTTCCCCAGCCCCCCTATTCACCTGACCTCAGTCCCTGTGACTTTTTATTTTTTCCTAAACTGAAAAATATCCTCAAAGGTCGTCATTTCGGGACTGTAGAAAACATCCAAAAGAGTGTAACTGACATACTGAAGACCATACCGGTTGAAGACTTCCAGCGCTGCTACCAACAATGGGAACAACGTCTCCATCGGTGTGTAGCTGCCCAAGGGAACTACTTTGAAGGGGATAACATTGATGTTTGAAAAAAATAAAAACTTTGGTAATAAAAAAATCAGTCTCATTACTTTTCTGCCTAACCTCGTATATTAATACCTTTGTGTGGATGGATATGCATCTCTTATTATATATATAAGGTAAGGTAAGACATTACAATACCGTAATCAAGCCTGAAATACTGTATGCAAGTGAAACACTAACACTTCATATGAAAAGTGACCTGGGAAACATACTTAAGGAAGAGCGCTAAATAATAATAAGAATTCTGGCCTCAAAGCTGACAGAATATACAGATTACATTCTAGGAAAACCACAGAGAGTATGTCAAATTCGCAGCGGATATTAGAAAAAGAAGATTGAAGTTCTACGGGCTCACCAGCAGGTTATCACCAACAAGACTCACGAAGAGAATCCTGACTTACAAACAAAGTGTCAAGTCAAAAACACCATGGATCACACAAGTCAAATCCGATCTGGAAAAAGCACAAATCAATCAAATATAAATTCAAGACAGAAACATTTATAGGGATAAGATACACAAGCGAAATGTGAGATCAGAAAACGAAGTTCAAAAGAAACCATGGACAAAGTGAACTGAGGATAGAAAGAGACTTCATGGAGGAAAAATGAAGGAATCGTGGAGTATTCAAAAGAATGCACAATTGAGACAGAATGCTTTGCGTGATCCTGCAGGGTCTAGACGTAAATAATTATAATAATAATTTTTTAATGTATTTCAAGACCCCTCATGCCCTTAAAGTTTCCCTCATATGCAAACCTTAAACCATATTCGTGATTCTCCTCAAGACCAAACCCTGGTGCGCTAATGGAATAATGAGAGAAACGAATGACGGTGGAGGAAGTATAGTGATGGGAGTCAAAACATTTAAAATCAATCATGATCAGTAATAAAAGGTGTGACGAAGTCAGTGAATGATATATATTTTCTGATACTGTAGATACTCTTCTTGTCCGAGAGGTTATATTAAAGAATGTATTATTTGTGGGGTTAGCATGGAAACAAATATTAATGTTTCTGGCAATTATAATTTAAATCAAGCATAAATTATCACGAGTGTGATACATGATGATGATTCACCTGTGATAAAAAAATATGGTCACCACTATGAAAATCTAATATTAATTGGTACAAGTTCGATAAGTATAATATTAAAGCTATGGAAAGGTGATTTACTAACTTGTACATTTACAAAAATGTCTTCCAATCATATATGCAATCACTTTATATCGCAAATCCAAATGAAATAACCTCATCTGTTATTCATTGCTATATCACTGTTTTCCTAAGAACGTATATGTTTGAAATCACATTCAAGGAACTTATAAATGTGACTTACAATCAAAACATACAATAAGAAGAAGGTAAAATTATTCGAAGAAACAAACAACTTACGTCAAAACCCCTTCTAGAGACATTCATTTCAGTTGAGATCCAATGAGGTAACTTTTCTCAATTCTTGCAATGTGAATTGGAGCGTGAAAAACTGGAATAGTTTTCTTATTTATTTTCATTGTAACATTCCAATTTTGCACATTGTGTGTCATCGTCTTTTTTCTGATGAACAAGACTACCACTCAATGTAAGATATTTCTTAGTTACTGTCGGATGTACGATATTTCTGAGTATTATTATACAATGCTTGTAATATGAAAAAGTGTTTAAAAGAATTTGCTAAGTGGACTAATTAGGTTACTGTATATACATCATTCGCATAACTCAGGAAAGTCGAGTAACACAGTACTTAACGTATGAATAATTTTTGTTTGAGTGATTAATAATTATTGTACATAATTCTAAATTCATTTGTAAATAATATTAATCAATACGTAAATATGTAAATTTTTAATCCTATTATGTTCGCCAGGTAAGCATCTTATTTATTTCCTAGCTTGCGAACATCAGGGCATGGCAGTATCTTGTGTCTGATATCTATAAACATATGGATCAAGTTTTTAATTACATAATCCACTTCCGTTTCTTAAACAGAAAGTACCTAATTGCTTTCCTTAACACACGATAAATAGTTAATAGTATCATTTTACGATGTAAGAGGAAACGACTGAAATATTTAAACAATTCAATGATTTACTGCCGTTCAAAAAATCGCTTATAAACGTCAAGTATATATTAGAAAAAATTGAGATCACGTAATTTTCATAAAACTCGTTATAAAAAGGATTCAGCAAATTAAACGACGTAAATATACCATCCTACAAGTAAAATACTGAAATATCCTCTCATTCATTCATAATCATCCTTCTGACAGGAGGATTTTCGTTTGTAAATTTTCAATAATACTAAGGAACCAAGTCATGTTGACACCATATTGTATCTCCGAAACGTCTGATTCGATCTTCTGAGTTTTCGTTTAAACTGAACGACAAGAAAAAATACTTTTAAAATATTTCAACACATTTTGTATGTCCTCCACCTGTTTCCTCACTTAAATTTCCACCATATTAAATGGTGGTTCAAGGAAAGACAGGCATGCTTTCTGCGTTTTTACATCCTTTAAAGTCATATTCTGTCTTAGACATCGAAGTGAAATGACGTGCGCGTCGTAGTTCCACTGAGCCGTATACTTGCAAGTGCGAATTGTGAACATTAAGTGAGTTTCCTGTGTGTTCCAGAACGTAGAAATATTCGAGAGATAAGTATATTTTATTATTTATTTTATTATTATTTGTTAGTATTATTATTTTAATTTGTAGAGATGATTTCTATTGAGCAGTGGCGATCTGCTATTGGATGTGTGAGACGACCACGGGTACCGAATGCATTAGTTACCCATTCCTTAAATGTGAATTTAACATGTCTAATTAGTGCCGCACAAATAAGTATTAGCTATAGGTGGAATTAAATCAACCCTGGTCCCACTAACATTGACACCGCTCTGGAGGAACTTCGAGCGGGACAGAGGAAGTTCTTAAGAGTCTGGCCGCGCACTTCGCTATCTGTCAGGGTTATATGCAGAAATTGGAGTGTCTGGAGTACCGGATTGCGTCTCTCGAGACAGAATAAAGCTCTGTGTCGAAGATTGACTACCGGGAAAAACCAGCCGCGAAGGAATAATCTTCTTGTCTTTGACTTGGACGACCAACCGGGCGAAACATGGAGTGACTCTGAGCGGCTCGTCCGATATGTCGCCACCCAGGAAGGAGTGGTACTCGATGAGTGCGAAACAGTGCGCGCGCACCATGTGGGTCACAGGATAAGAAAGAGGCAAAAGTGGTGAAATTGGCGTCTTATAAAAAGAAAGAGTAACTCTTAATGGGAGCTTCCCATTATTTGCTCGCGTCGACCGAGGAATCTCTCAACCCGTCGCGCAGGACTTCTCCTTCGCTGTACGACAGACACGCAAATATCTCTGGTATGTAGGATGATAGGAGCAGTTGGCACAGGGCGTCTTGGCGTTTCAAAAAACTTGTGGTGGACCGGATGCGCTACACGCTAGAAGCCCTGAAGAAAGCGAGTCAGAGAGACAACACAGCCCCAGTTCATGTCGCGGCTACATCGCCGCTGCGGCCGCCGACACAGCAACGCCACTCACTCGCAATGTCAACACCTCAGCAGCGCGCAGCGGGGCGAGGGCAAGCCAGCGCCTCATCAACGAGGGAGGGGGGAGTGGTATGCGGAAAGTGCACCATGGCTGTCTGCAATCGGCTGCCGTACTTACTATTCCGGCTCGAGCAACCGAGCTGGAAGGATCGCCTATCTCCAGCTTTCGCTGTTTTCGTGCCATCGCTGCCTCTACGGAGCTTCGCCGCTCGCCGATCTCCGCCGTGATGGAGCATGGACGTGTGCCTCTCCTGCGGTTCCCACGCTTTTCGTTTACTCAGTGCCGTCGAGTGTTTTCACTCTCTTATGTAATTGGGCCACGTGGTACCGCGGCGCGCGGTTTGAACCTCCAGGCGAGGACATGTGCGTTTCTGTAGTTCTGATTGCAACCCGTGGCCGATGTAACACGTGTCGTGCGGGTTGCACTCGTCAAGTGTTTTAAAAAAATTCTGAGTCTTCCATCTTGGAGGGCTTCTTCGGGGTCCTGCCAGCGGCCGCTCCAGTTTCCAGCCTCCCGTCGAAATTGTATGCAGGTGAATCCCCGCCGGCTGACGTCGTCGCCGCAAAGTGGCTGTCTTCCAGTTACCGGATACGGATGAAACAGCGCGTTTCTTCTAGGGGGAGGCGACCTGATGTTTCGGCGTCTTTTCTAAAAATGGCTGCCGCTGTTACTGTGGCACCTTTTGATGTCCTACCCGCCATCTCTCAACCCATCCCAGCTGTTATGAATGGTAATGGTAAGCAGCGTAATGTACCACGAACCCCTGGCGTGACGCGTCCCAGTTTCCTGGACCTACCAGGAAAATCTGGTAATGCGTCACCCATTTTATCTTCTTCACCGTCGTGCATCACACGCATCGTTCCGGCATCTAGGCCGTTCGACAACCCCTCCATGGAGGTCGAGGACGGCTACACTCCGGTCACGAAGGTCTTCAAACCCAAGCCATCCAAAGAACAACGGCTTATAGCTTTATCAAATCGATTTGCCCCACTGAATACTCCGACCACGGCTAAAGAGGTTAGGGAGGAGGAAGCGGCTCCTGTATTAGGGACTGCGGAGGGTGTCTCGACCACCACTTCTCAGAACGATTTTTCAACAACTACTTCGGGCTCTATAAGTCGCGTAGTCAGGCAGGTAGAGTCAGTAGGGAGTGCTGCATCCCTCTTGAAGCCTACTTCCACCCCACCCCTGCCCCCACCATCATATCAGGTAGAGCCATCTCAGGCAAGAGTCGCAGAGGTGGTGACATTTATATCCAGAAAGTGCTTGACACCCGGGAGCTGCAACGTGTGTTGCAGGTTTTCTCCAAGTCCAAGGTTGACAGGGAGAAACACCCGTCAGCACTTTATTATCCATATACCGGACTTTTCTGACCACCGAGCGGTGGTCGGCAAGTTGACGGCCCTCCAGAACGAGGACCCTAACACCTCATTTTTCTTCCACCGGGTCACGGAGGAACGTCGCCACCGCCTAATGATTCGAGGTCTTCAGCCAAATCACTGACCTCTAATCACTGCGCCAGAACATCGAGAGCTAGGAGATCAAAGTTTTCCACCTGAGCGAAATTCAAAATAAGAACGGCGATGGACGGATCCACCTAGGACTGTACGTGATGGAGATCGCCCATACGTCCGTTCAGGTCATAAAAACAAACATCCGTTATCTGGGAAACGTCCGTGTGTTATTTGAAGAATGCCAACGTCGTGAATGGATTTTCCACTGCACGAGGTGTCAAGCATGGGGCCATACCCGCAACCATTGCGAGCGTGAATTAGTCTGTCCACTGTGCGCGGGTCCACATGACCTGGCCCAGTAATCTCCGCATCCCACCAAACTGACCTTCAATAACTGCGCGGGTGACCACAGCACCTTATGGTCCGACTGTTCGGCCTTTCTGGCGCTGAAGCAACGCCGTGCCTCCGCTAACTCGCGCACGAGAGCAGCGTGACGCGGCCCAGGTAATCCGCAGAGCCAATGCTTCCTTACGCGCCACTGTGACTGCAGCGTCTCTCCCGAGGCCTATGTCAGTGTCCTTTGCTGACTATGTCCAGGGTTCTTCTCTTCTTCCATCTCTCCATCATTCTTCTGCCTCTTCATCTACTCCATCGGCTTCTTCCTTGTTCTGTGGAATCTACCCTGCGGACATCCGAACGTTCTTCCCATTTTATCTGCCCCTAGTCTGTTCCTCCGTAAGGCATTTACTGCCTTGCAAGGTATGTCTTCCCTCTTAATAAATTTATTGTCAAAAAAGAAGTACAAACTGAATATGACCACTTGGAGGACAATAAACTAATTTACTCTCCGGAAGCAAGCAAGGGACCATCCTATCAATTCCGATCAAGAACCCTAAGGCAGAGCGGATTTAAAAATTTGAACAAAAATTCCTAGATAAGATAAAAAGTTAGCTGCGAGTTATAATACATATATAATGTCAATATGTTTGTAATTTAACGCAAAAAATTTACATGTACAAATTATTATCGAACTATAGATTATTCTGAGTATAGTGTTTAAAAATCATAAGAATTGAAATAAAACTAAATTCAGATTTATTGTTACAATAAACACGTCCCTAGACAAAGCCTAGAGAACCTGTAAAAGAAATCCGCCTCTACCCGAAGGTAAACCCGGTCCAGGATGGGCTTCCTTCTAAATCGCTTCCGAATTTATCACCTCTTTCGTGTCGTGGAGGCATCTCCATCTTGAAGAGCGCCGAAATCCGGCAGTTTCTTACACATCTCTATCCATGTTCTTCTCCTTCAGGAGACATGGCTCACTCCCTCACTTTCTTCTCCTCTTCATGGTTATCACATTTATCGTGATGATAGACCCTACTCCATCCCAAATCTTAACCCCCGCGGTGGCACAGACATCGTTATTCGCAAATCAATTCCTCACACTCGTCTTCCAACTTACTTCTCTTGAAGCCACGGTCTTGGAATTTGAAAATCCAAGGCAACCAGTTATTCTGTTATCTGCGTATCGGAGGCCTAAAAAGACTCTCTACAGTGCGGATCTTGACTCTTTCCTAAGCCTGTGTGTCTGCGTCGTCATTGCTGGAGATCTCAACTGCAAACACACCGACTGGTGTTGCACCGTTTGTAACCCCGGTGGTGAGACTCTGGCTACCTACCTTGCTCAACACCCCAAGCTCATCCTTCCCCTTCTCTCTGGACCTACCCATCTAGTAGACAACGTTTACCACGACATCCTTGACACTGTCCTTGACTCCTCCAATATCCTGATCACTATTCCTCACCCACGGTTCGAGCTAACCTCGGACCATCTACCCATAACATTCTCCTCCTACCTCAGTCCCTTCATTCACGATTTTAAACCTGTCCCGAACATCAAGACGGACTGGAGAAGGTACACCTCACGGCTTAACCGGAAGATGGATTCCCATCTTCCACTCACTTCACCCGACGACATTGACCGGGCAATCTCACACGTTACAAACCACATGTTGACGACCTTCCGACAATACAGTACAGTACCTTTACCCCTACCACTGCATCTCTCCCTGACACTACCTCAGATATTCTTGCTCTGGTGAGGGAATGTCGCCGTGCACAGCTGCAATTTTATCGCATCAGGTATCATTCTGACAAGGTCCACTTCCTCCACACGAGACGGGCATTACGAGACAGACTCCGTGATTTCCATTTCCAGCAATGACAAGCCTATCTTGTCCGGGACAACGTTTCGTCCTCCGACAAGTGTGGAAGATCAAGAGAACCCTTCAAAACCCTACCACGACCATCACCCCTCTACTCATTTCTGGCACGCTCGCTCCAACATACAACCCGACCAGTTGAGATCTTCGGTGATATCCTAGAAACCCGCTTCTCGACCCCTGTCATTGCGACCCATCACTAGCCCTTGACCACTCTTCTGCCTCAGTTGGCTCCTATCACCCCAGACGATGAGTGGACCTTGAGCGTCTGGGAAGTGAAGGCCTCAATGAAACGAGTCAACAACAAGCTCCGTGGCGTCTTTCTTCGCCATCTTCCTCACCACGCTGTCCTCCTTCTCACTAATATATTCAACTCTTGTCTTTCCATCGGTTACTTTCCTCTTCCATGGAAACATGCCATCTTTCTTATCCTCAAACTCAGGAAAAGTATTCAGCTATCAACTATCGTCCCATCAGCCTTCTTTCTCTTCTGGGCAAACTTATAGAGCGCCTTGTCCTCGCCAATCTTACTCCTCTCCTTGAATCCTCTCATGCTTTTCGTCCCACAAAGTTCGGATTCCGGCGCAAAATGACAGCAACTCTGCAAACTTTGCTACTGGCACGCGAATTGGCCCCCATCCTCTCGGAGAATTGCCATTTCTGCAATCTTTTTTGACTTCTCTTTCGCCTTTGACATTACCCATCATAGCCTATTTCTTCACAAAACCAATTCCTTAGGTCCTCCTATTTTTCACCACCTCGTGCGCAATTACCTTTCCGGGAAAAGCTTTCAAATTCATTACCACCGTTCGCTCACCACCATACGACCCACTCTTTTCTGGACACCCACGCTTTCCTCTCTTTTTTATACGACCTTCCTGACCCTCGGCATGTTTTTGAATTCCTCTACGCTGATGACATCGCGTATGCGGCATGTGCATTCAATCTTCCTCTCACTATCTCCAATCTTCAATCTTCTACCTCTCTTCTGGAAACTTGTGGTTCCTCTAATGGTCTCACCTTGAACCCCTCCAAGTGCCAGGTAATAATCTTCACTGGCAAACATCTGACCGGCAAAGCCTTCCAAAACCTGCCGTCGCTCAAGGTCAAAGGCACCATCGTGACCCGGTCCTCAAGTGTCAAGTACCTTGGGGTCACGATGGACAGAAAACGTTACTGGAAAGATCATGCGAAATCTATCCACTCCAAAATGAATAGCACGCTTGCCCGCCAATCTCCTGTCTTCACATATCGCAGGATACAGCTCAATGTGAAACTCCTTATCTACAAAGCCTGTATTCGCAGTCTTGCGCTCTACGCCTGCGAAACATGGGCAACTTGTTCTAGACCTCACCATCTTCGCCTTCACATCATCGAGAACCGCTTCCTGCGGATGGCTGTACGACCGCCGTTGCTCACTCCAAACTCTTATCTCCGTTCTCTTTCTAAATTTGAAACCATAACAAAATTTATTTTCTATCACGCCCGGAAACATTTCGGGAAGGCATTTCACGACCCCTCTCGTAACAACGTTTTCAAAAAATACTCACATCATCTGGCACGCAGAGTTAATCCTGCTGCACGCCGAAAATACCCCTCAGATATTCTCAAACTACCAGTTCATGTTTTAATCTTATAAAATTTCTCTTCTTACAATATTCACATCATTTCTTCTCATTTTTAGACTCTCATTTTACTTCCACTCTCCTTTTATACCCAAAACATGAGTACCTAAGTCGCCGGCTTCCGGCGGACATGGTGATCGACTCTTATCTAAGGAGACCTTGCTACCAATCGAACAGTGCGACCATCCACGATGAGTGCCATCATGGAGGAGACGTGGATAGTTGCCTGTACAACCGAGAAGTTACCGTACTTACCTCCCCCACCGCAAGGGCGGGTGACGAGGTCAGTGGCACTTGCAGCTCAGTAAGGTACGTCCCCAATAGGCCAGTAGGACAAAGGGCATGTATTAAATGTATTGTGTTGGAACGTTGAAGGATTGACAAGGAAACTGACTCAGGGAAGTTTTTGTGAGTTCCTTGAAAAATTCTCTGTAATTGGATTACTTGAAACAGAGACTCGGTTAATTTAAATCTTTACAAAACATTTGAAAAGAAAAAGGTCGCATGGAAGAAACCCAGGTGGTGCCATAATTTAGCAAGAATTCAACAAATTATAGTTTCCGAAAAATATACATAAATTTGCAAAGTTCCAGATGCGTTAAACTAGAATGCACGAGTATGGAGATAATAATTTTAATTACTTACAGACACCCACAAATATCTGTGCCATAATAGTTCCTTTTATGAAGAGTTAGACCATATATAAAATACGCTGAAAAATAGGAAGCCCAATGCAGGACTTTTATTAATGGGAGATTTTAATTCAAGAATAGGTGAAGGAAAACCAGACGCGTCTGTGGACGAAAACCTTCATACTAATAATAATAAAATACTTAGAAAAAGTGAAGATAAAGTAAGCAATGGGGAGGGAAGCGAATTACTAGAGCTATGCTATTTACATAATTTAGATATTCTGAATGCTTCTTATGGGGATGACGCATGCGGAAATTTCACGTATGTTAATATCAATGGAGAGAGCGTAACTGATTATGGTTTGGCGTGTCCTAAAACTGTACAGTGGGTAGATAATTTTTGTATAGGTCAATAAATATTATTCCATCACATGCCTCACTCCTTAACCTTAAAATATAAAAATAGTTTACGAGTACTACAACAGTCAAAGAGATTGTCAAAATGAAACTATTAAAATGGAACCATGAAAAAAAGGTTATAATTTTCAGCGAACTTTGAAAGGAATCGCGGAACCGTGCACGCAGATATTCTAAATAAGTTGCAGTTTGGACATCTTAATGCCGCGACAGAATTTTTACGAAACACTCTACAGAAAGCGGGTTCACACATGCGAGTATACACACAGAAAAAACACAACATTCGAGGAACGGTATGGTTCAACATAGATTGCAGAAAAGTGAAAAAAGATGCTGAAAATGCATTAGAATTCCATATTTGGTGGGAAGGAGAAAGCTTACGACAAAAATACGTACACTTGAGAAAAAACCATATAAGAATAATTAACACAGCTAAGCAACAATGGCAGAATTCAGAAGCAGAAAGAATTTCAAGCATTATTCACAGTAAAAATGTTGGAAATATTTGGGATACTATAAATAAATTACGATGTAGATATAGTTGCACGAACAGTATAGAGGCGAAAAATAGGGAAATGCACTTCGCTCAACTTCTTTCTCAGAATCAGTGTATACAACGGACGGATCACGTAATCAAACACCAAATAATAGTGACAGATTTTGACCGCGAAATAAAAATTGATGAAATAAAAGATGTGGTACGAAATTTGTAGTCTCGCAAAGCAACAGGTTCTGATGGTATTCAAATGGAATTTTTAAAGGAAATGAATTATAGTATTGCCCCAATTCTCGAGGATTTGTTCAATTCTTTATAAGATGCTACAAAGTTTCCTGAAATTTGGAATACATCAATAATTTGTCCAATTTATAAAAACAAAGGTGACGTTGACGATCCTAATAACTATAGAGGTATTTATTCACAGTAAAAATGTTGGAAATATTTGGGATACTATAAATAAATTACGATGTAGATATAGTTGCACGAACAGTATAGAGGCGAAAAATTGGGAAATGCACTAAATAATTAATGCAATAGATAAGTTTTTTGCAAAATTCTTCATACGGTTAAATAAATGGATAGAAAAAGAAAGAAAAGTGACAGCATTGCAAGAAGAGTTCAGAAATAACTATAGTACAGTAGACAACATTTTTGTAACCACCACAATGGCGGAAAAGGCAACTTTCGTGAAAAGAGGTAAGCAATTTTGTGCTTTTGTGGATTTTGAAAAAGCATTCGATATCGTTGATATGGAAATACTTTATATTCTAGAAAGTAAAGGTCAAGTCAAACTATCCCACAACAGGCCCCTAAAGTCTTTAGGGTTCGCGGAGAGTAGAGCTCCGCAATTATTTTACCTCGGTACTAGGAGGAGGAGATGTGGTCAGTATCTCGCTCCGACCGGTTTGACCCCAGGATGGACCCTGGTACTCATTTTACAGCAGGCTGAGTAGGTCTGGGAGTCAGTCTGGATGTTGAGGTGTGACGAAAAAACCCACCTCATCGGGCCTTGAACTCCAGTCATCCAGCCAGCAGCTCAGCTCTCTACCCACTGAGCCACGCTGACTCCAGAAAGTAAAGACATCTCCACAAAATTCCTAAAAATACTTCAAGGGATGTATAAATCAGATACGACGTGCGTGAGAATAGAATTAGATTGTGTAACAGATACATTCTCTGTGGAAAGATGTGTAAAGCAAGGTTGCGTACTTTCCCCACTTCTCTTCATACTATTCATGGATGGGCTCGTAGATAGACTAGCCACGGTAAATGCAGACGCACCCAGGATCGGAGATGAAAATGTCTCAATTCCAGCACTCCTTTTTGCCGACGACTTGATTATTTTCTCAAAAACACAAGGAGGTTTACAAAGAAGTTTAGATGAATTAGAAATTTTCTGCGAAGAAACAAAACTAAAAGTTAACGTTAATAAGGCAAAAACCATGACATTTAAAAATGTGTGGGTCTACAGTAAGAATGAAATTTGGTCATATAAACGAGAAACGCTAGAAAACGTTAAGGGATACACATATTTAGGAGTAACTTTGCATGAACGTAAATTGGACGAGACATAAGGAGAAATTTCGACGAAAAGACAAATACATTTTAAGTACAATAACAAAATCAAAAATTACAATTCCTGAAATTGCACCAAGACTTATGGATAAAATGTTTCAATCTTTACTCATCCCGGGAATAGCGCACGGAGCGGAAATGTGAGGCGCGGGGAATAAAGATATTTTATACTCGCTTCAAACAAAATATCTCAAAATGGTAACGGGCATTGCTCAATGCACAGCAAACAGTGGTGTTTTATGGGAATTTGAGTGCTTCCCTTAAATTAACTCTCCAATTCAGAGCAATTAAATATTGGCTTTCGATAAGGGCAGGCACCAGGAACCCACAAGTAACTCAGTCTTACCGTTGTAATATAGAAGGAAAATGGGGCAGGTAAATTAAAAATTTATTTCATAAAGCAGGAATCAATTATGTATGTCAGAATAGTCCGTCGTTAAGCGATCTAAAATATATTAAGAAAAAACTCCAAGACTTATATCGTCGTGAAATAGAATCTAACAGACTGGAAAAGAGATCACTTATCGTGCAAACCTTAGTAGCTGGGCAATGGGGCAGAAAACCATACATTGACTCTCTCAAATCAAAAGAACGATTGGGTTACGGATGGTTTTGCTCGGGAGGATGAAAATTAAGAAAACTGAGGGGACATCGAGACTCTATTTGCCCACTTTGCAGTGAAAAAATGAAGATTGGATTCACATTTTACTACCAGGCCCTAAAATATAAAAAAACGAACTTTTATGAAAATTGGCGCAGTCTAAAATTATCACATTAACGTAAATTTAGTCATTGCGATAGGTCAGTTCCTAAGCTATGTGAGGGAGATGACAGAAAGAGTTATACGCGCTGAAACTACTGATTCAAATGAACCGCGATTCTGCCGCTTCTTTTTTCTTTTGTTTCAGGTGGAGACATGTTGAGAAGACTTTCCAAGAATAATGTCAATTATATGTTTTTTGTATTGTAAATAATTATATTTTATTTTAATTTACTTCTATGACAAAACTTGTATATATTACTGTATAATTTCTTTCTCTTCTTTAAGTATCTTTTGTAAATATGTTTATACTAATTACTACTAATTTATACTAATGTATTTTGTGTCCTGACTGTTGGTTTCCCGTGGTTTCCAACGGTGCTCAATGAATCGATAGTTGCAGTATACTTAAAAGGTACTTTACAACTAAATTAAATAATATTAAAGAAGCACTAAAGGATGCTAAAAATACTGTTACAATACAAATCACAAGTAAATAAAATTACAATCATTTTAAGTTAAAAAACAAGGATAGGTGAAATTAAAACTGCAACTATCCATCCAATGAGACCAGGACATTGTATGCACAACCTACGGATCTACTTAAGGGGCATTTGAAAGGCGTACAGGCAAAAAACCTCGCCACACATTTGTACATAATTAATAATTTTTGTAAATAAAGCGCCCTATTGAAATTGAATCCTTTAAAGTCCCATGAAAAAAATCGGAAAAGAAACTTACGTGCCTCTACGATCTGCTCTATATTTGGTAGCGCGCTCCTCATTCAATTTACTATTTAATTACTTGAAGAGACTGAGATTCCATAATCAATCATTTTATTCCTTAGAGGTCACTTTATAAGCTTTCTTTGGAAGAGTCAATGAAAAAGTTTTTAATTATCCAAAGAAGAAAAAATTAGTTTATTTAAAAAAATTTATATTTACTATGAAAATTTGTTGGTCCTGAAAAATTGAACATCCTTTTGTTTGACGCAATATTGACGGTATGAGACTGGTGTAAATCATAAAGATGTACAAGAAACTCTTTTCTGTGTACAGGTGGCCAGAACGACGACTCGTCCTGTTGTTGAATCGTCATCAGTTAGTGTGTCTACATTTGCAATTGTGTCAAGAAGAGAAGGGTTTTTGATTCGTTTTTGAAGAACTTCTCAATACTTCTTGTCTTATTTGCTTCAATAATGTTATGCACCCCCATACGCCTTTGTCACCTATTCTATTGCTGATTTTAAATGTTGGAGTCAATGATTGGTAATAATTTTTATTGTTCTTCTTTACATACATTTTGTATCAATTTTTTCCAGATCAGAATTCCTAAAGTGAGTTAGCTCTTGCAGTAGCACGTGCCGTGGATATCAACAACCATTTCCTCTTAAAATCACTAAAAAATCAAATTTTAGAAGCATTTTTTAAAATAGCATATTTTTAATACCGAGACCTTACAAAAGTTCATTCATAAACATGAAATATTTTTAAAGATTTAATTTATCCTTTGAATGTTATTCACTAGGTTCTTTCTTAATCATGTACAAGTTATTCAAATCTTCCGTAGAACTTATATTACTTGAGACAATGTTTTAAATATTTCCTATACAATTTTCCTTGTACTGGTTTTGTTGAGTGGATTTAGTTACGATAGAATACTCTAGATAAAGTATAGCGCGTGGAATGGAGTAAGGGAATGTGTTAAATACATAAGACAAACCTTTCAATTGTTGTTTATTAATTTTAAATATTGTCTTCGTTTGAATATTTAGTTTCCTTTTAGTTTACATTAAAATATCTTTAATATTAAATCTCTCACAAACTTTAAACACTGCAAATATTAAAAATGCTAATAATCTTGACTCAATGTCGATAAAAAGTAAGTATTTTCCGAGATAACCTTAATTATATTCTAAATTTATAAAAGTATAATAAAATGGTAAATACAAGAAATCTGTGACTAACTTTACCCCCAATATGAAAATGCCACACTACTTGTAAAACATTTGTTCATAGTTTTAAAAGTGATCAGTGTCAAATATACTAACTTGAACACGAAGGACTGCAAGGGACCTTCTTACATGCAGAAGCCATCGTTTCAAAATAAACTTAACCAAATGGAAAGTAAAGACACTATCTTGTCATTCTTCGAACGTTGTAATATACACATAACCTATGATAGAATATTGTGTACAAAACAACTTCTACATTGTTGTAGTGTATCAATATTAAAATGTATTACATTTTTTATTCAGTGACATAAGTATTACCAATAATGTTTACGTAACATGCAAGAATATTGGTATTGACTTTACTCAATATTTTCAGAATTCTTACCATCTTTCTGAAAATGTTTACATAATTCTAACATCTTATCCTATATTTATTTTATTGAGTTTTTGCGTGATATTTAGCATGTTTTCCTGTTAATCTATTATGATTTCCAGCGGAAGACTTGACAACCTCGCCTTTAGAAGAAGAGGTCGAGAGAGCGTTCTACATTGGGTCTATCTGTGTGTCACGTATTCTTAGTATCCTAAACGTAGTCTCACAACAAAGTCGTGTAAAACTTAGTAAAAAATAACAGATTTCCTGTAATATTTGATAAACCCTCGTTAGTTCATTGTTATATACAATATTACACAATGTGAATGATTAAGTGTCTGAAAAATGAAGTATGATTGTCGATCACATCGTTTAGTAGCTGGGACAAACTTGCGATTACCCACTTCTGTCAATTTAACAAAAAATCTTCCACACAAAATTACACAGGCACACAAAAGAAAAAGAAGAAAAAAGTAGAAACCCAGAAGGTAAACCTTACTATCTCTATGTATTTAGTGGCGTTGAAACCGATTATGACTTTAAAAAATTATAATTAAATTTTCTTAATAGTGATGATATATTTCACTGCCCCAAAAACATGGGGATAGTTGGGTCTACCTTCTAGTTTTCGACTTTTTTTGTGTGCCTGTATTATACAGGGGTTTCATTAACTTGCATTGCTTACAGTACCCTTGATCACTTTAATTATTTTTCATATCACTCGTTGAGTTTTATAGAGAGCTGTACTATGCTATTATATACAATTTTAAATATGTAGACTACTTTTAATAGCATTGTTCTGAAATTAAAATTTCCCAGTAGTTCTTGTATTATTGAATTCAATTGAAAACAACTTTATTTATAACTAACTGATTACCCAGTGTTGCCTAGATTTTTTTCTTATACCAATCAAATTTATTTAGGAAAAAACAAAATCTATCTTCGTAAAAAAATTTTAATAAAATTTTAATTTTATTACGAAATCTAACTTTCTGCTTTTTTAAAACACACGTACAGAATCCTGATTTTTCAAATCAATAATAATAAAAATTTAATACAAAATTTGATTGAATACAATATCGTTAGTTTCATCTCCAGCAGCAAGAATATCCTGAGATAAAACCATCCTTGAGCAAGCAACGTGAAGATGCCCTTGGGAGAAACAAATCAATCGAAACGTCACCAATTAGCTTAGCACACCATTTCACCATTAGGAGAGTAAGGGATATTGTACCTCTATATGAGCTTAATTTTTACTTAAGAAGCGACATCTGACAGACCTAAGAGCGAGAACATTAAAGTCTCTGAATCTATTGAAGTGCTGGTCGCTCCTCCTTGCTCCAGTTTTATCGAGCATTCATAAGATCTCGACTCGATTATGACTGCGTTGTATATAGTTCTGCTAGAGAAAGCTATTTATAGAAGTTGAATAGTGTCAATCATGCAGGTTGACAGTTACGGCAGCCTACCGTACTAGTCCCATTCCGAGTTTGTATGCCGAGAGTGGCGACCCATCTCTTTACCTCCGGCGTCAACTCCTCATGCTACTACCCTTTCGCCACCTGCTTACTTTATCCAACAATCTGGTACACGACGCAGTATTTCATCCTTCCTCTCATTCCATCCGTTTCTACAACAACAGTCTAAGAGCAACCAAACCATTTGGATATCGGTGTAAACAAATATTGGAAACCTTGATTATACGCATACCTAATGTCTTAAATCAAGGATTCAGTAAGACTACTCCTTGGGTTTTCCACAAGCCGAAGATTAATTTCGATCTCTTGCATCATGACAAGAACACTCCAGTCGCGATGTTGAGGGTTTACTTTCACCTAATCCTCGACAAACACCGGACCTATATTCCTGTTTTTACAGACGGGTCGAAGCAGGCCGATGGTGTCGGTTGCTCCGTGGTGTTCCCCCGTAAGACCTGTGGCTACCGTCTTGGCGACCTGTGCAGCGTATACACCGCTGAGTGCTACGCCATATTGACAGCACTGCGATAAACAAAAGGCTCCCGCGGATCAAGTTTCGTGATTTGCTCTGATTTTCTAAATGCCCTTCAGCAATTCATACTGTGTATCAGCTGATAAGTTGATTCAGAACATCCAGAATCTGCTTTTCTCGCTCTTAAGTGATGGAAAGAACATTATGTTTTGATGCATTCCCGGACACGTGGGAATCAGATGAAATGAGGAAGCAGACGTTTCCGCGAAGGAGGTATATGCCTCAAGAATCGCGTGGATTTCTTCACGATTCCCAAACGAAATCTCCTAAATTCCATCATGACAAGGATTCTAAGTGAGTGGTTGGCTGTTGAAGTAATAATCTCTGACTCATCAAATCCTCTGTTAAGTCATGGATCAGTTCCTGGAGGTCAACCAGGCGCGACGAGGTCTTGCTGACCCACCTGCGCATAGGATATTGTCCTCTAACTCATCGGTATATCTTGCTACTTGATGATGAACCCGTCTGTGAAGAGTGTAGTTCTTCTCTGACAGTGCGTCACCTACTACCTGATTGCAGAAAATGCACCAGAATTCGGAGACAAATTGGTCTGGCTGCAGATTTACCAACAATTCTCGGAAATGAAACGGTTAATGTTAATAAAGTATTGAATTTTATGAGTAGATCGGGGCTCCTCCCACAAATTCTCTGGAGGTTTTTAATTTGCATTCTTTTTTCCTCTTCCCCTTTCCTTTTATCCTTCCTTTCCGTAATTTAAAAATTATAATTTTCAATTTTTTTATATTTTTGATATAATGTATTGGGCAACTGTTTCTTTTATCTCATCTTTGTATTTAGATATTCATTGAATTGAGGTGTGCTTTTTAGTGGGTATGGTCGAGATATTCGGCGAATCCCACACACGGGGAAGAGTCAGTGCGACTCTTCTCTATGGTGCAAAACTGCATTTTCCCCACCTGCAAAAACTCTAATGACTTTGCCGTTGACGAACCCTAAAACCCCACAAAAAAATTAAGAAGTTCAATTCACTTCTCATCTGAAAGATCCAGAAATAGAAGGATTGAACACAAATATCCGTATTTTGCGATTAAATATTTATACATGATCTTCTGTTCCAACTCCATAAATTCTAGGATGCCCATTCTCTACTCCCAACCATGAAATCTAGGGTTTCGACTCTAATATCAACAATTTTCGATAATTTTTCGTGTCATGTCTTCCCAACCCCCACCTCTAGGAGTATCGTGCACCTCATATGGTCTGAAAGGTTTCATAGGGTCACCAGGAGTGTGATTATTAATCTCAAAACCCGCGAAATCTAACCTTTTGACTCCAATATCATTTTGTGTTATTTTTACGTCTCGTCTATTCCATTCCTCTGTTAAAGGTACCGTGCCCAATGAGATCTTAACGGTATTGCGAGAACAATTATACATTTCAGACACCTGACAACTAAAGACCCGATGCAAATCGATTCTTTTCAATTATTTTTTCCTTCATCCTCTTTCAACCCTCCCTATAGAGGAGCAAGGGGTGTCATTCTCCTCGAGGGTTGAATTGATACTTAAACGACATCAGGATGTCAGTATTAGCTGAGCAATGCCGTAAACTGATGACTCGTTACGGATGTCATTTCCTATAATTTTTACATGGCTTTATCTTCCTGTAAAGTGTGAAGGTGTTAATCGAGGACTTATGCGTCATCGGAAATATCACAACTAATTTCATAGACCCTTAAAACTATTGTTTTGACACTAATATGTCATCTTCATCGACATTTATCGTTAAAAAACATTTTCTTTCTTTCACATATAAGAAATTAAAGTTAACCTGTGTTCTTTCTAAACGTGTAAACTATATCCTTGCCAAATTTCATCACGATCGGTTATGTAGTCTTCTTTACTATAGAAGGCTTTAATATAGTAGGTTAGTATTGACCTGGTATTGACTTTAGTATAGAAGGCTATTGTATTTTTTTGTGTACCATACACTTTCATTTGTTTAGACTGAAGCAGTAACAAGTCAGTTTTAAACACAAGAGATAAGTAGCGCCTTTTCTTGGTGTAATTATGAAATGCTATTATCTCAGAAAGGTAAAGGTCAAAGTTGAAATAATAGGAAACTGTAGGCACATCTTATTGAAGCTCTAACGATTGATACTTCATTTGTGTGATTCGCTCCGTCCTGTTACCCAGTAAAGGAATTAAAATCCGGGAGGCGGTTTAATCAGTGATATGCGCTGCTAACCAGAAACATTCGCTTCATAACATAAGAAAGTATCGGGTTCCAAATACGTATTTACACGTCAGAAACTCTTCAGACAGCGGTATTTCCGCTAGGTGCTCCTTACCTGCAGTTCATGACATTTGACTGCTCTGTGAAATGTTTTACGCTGAAGCAGCGCACTGCATTAGACATAGCACACTAACGAAAACTCTTGTTAAATCTAAACTGTTTCTCAAAAATGTACGATTTAAAGACAGTTTTCATCATGGTCAAATACAAAAACCAAAAAATAAATTTAATTTGATGAGGATTTGTTTACTTAAATTACTTAACACGTCGATTTTTTTTCGATGATTTAGGTCAACTTTTCAATTATTTTATTGAGGGCTATACGGTTCGCCGACATCGAGGTTATTAGAGCCCGTTAACCTTTCAAGGTGGGCATACGACGGACGTTTTTGTAGAACTCTTTGAGGTGAACAATATTACCATTCATAGTTATCACCTCGAAGAGTTTAGACAGCGTAAGGGTTATACCCCTCCATAATTGGTTATCCCGACTTCATCGACATTTATCGTTAAAAAACATTTTCACTCTTTCACATACAAGAAATTAAAGTTAGCCTGTGTTCTTTCGAACTATCTCCTTGCCAAATTTCATCACGATCGGTTAAGTAGTTTAGTCGTAGGTTTTAAAAGGTAGCAAACATACACTTTCGTATTAATATATTGGGGTCCAACGTAACTCGCCTCCTCGTGGTGTACCCTGGATAACGCAAAATGAGTTACTCCTCTGCGCCACCTACCGTGCTACAGCAGAGCCAAACACATGCCCATGCAAGATTACCAACAAATGGCCCTTCTCAAGGCCTTAACGACGCCTCCCGGCAGACTCCTCGCTGTTTAAATGTACTATTTTGGAACGCAGGCGGACTGAGCTCTTTGAAGTTCAGCGAGCTGAAGATTTTTATTCTCGATCACGACATTGACATTTTTATTGTTACCGAAGCCGGCGTCGCATCTGACAATGTACAGTTTTATCAGCTGAGTGGCTTTACTATTCACACCCTCCCCCGAGGTAGACAAGTAGCGTCTGGAATGATCATAGGCATCACAAATAATATAGCTTCGAACTTCGACATCATTCATCAAACGAGCGTAGAGGACAAATTAGAAGCAATCAAAATTGATGCGTGGCTCAATAAAAATCATTTCCGGATTATTGGGGTATAACTGTGTAACAACATGTTCGACCGTCTACTCCTAGAACGAATCATCACGAACCGAACCATAATCATAGGCGACTTTAATGCCTCGTCAACTCGATGGGGATACCAACGTACATCCTCAGTGGGAAGCTCTGTCGAAACCTTTATCGACAATTGTTCATTGAACCCGATAGATACAGGCCCCACCTTCCTGTCCTTCTCAGGACAACTCAGCAGACCGGACCTCGTAATGCCCCACGCCAACCTCTTCGACAGGTGTCAACACAAGCTNTCACGCCAACCTCTTCGACAGATGTCAACACAAACTGCTTGATGACCCATCTGGCTGTGGACACCGAATTGTTATTGCCTCAGTAGAACCTATGATAAAGGTCCCAAAACAAAGGCCACTTACGAGATGGAATTTCCGCAAAGCCAAATGGCAAGCATATGCCGACGAAACCGATGCGCTACTCACTGAAGAGATACTATCTCCTAACCCCCAACTCACTTTCTCAAAAATAACAGATGCTATCCTAAGCGCAACCACCAAACATATACCTAGAGGACAAGTGAAAAAGTACTCTCCTTTTTGGACCACCAAGCAGACTTACCTCAAATCAAATAGAAACAAAGCGAGGAAAACTGCCGAGCGCACGGGAAATCTGACTGTGTACAGCTGAGAAGAGCCCAGGCAACCTTACAGAAAGAGATTGTTCAGAGCAAACGCGACACCTTCTACAATTTCGTTGCAAAACTCGACTACAGAAAGGATGGAACAAAAGCCCACCGCTTCATATCAAAATTAAATAATACATCTAAGCAACCGAAAGTGTCACCTATGCAAAAAGGCTCAACCACTGTAACATGTAAAAAAGAAATCGCCAAGCTTTTCTGCAAAGAATTCTCGTCTTGTTCCTCTAGTTTCCCCCACCGGAGAAGAATCCGTCCCCCAGCGCTTCCCCAGCCTGAAGCAGACCACCAAGATCTAAATGACAATTTCAACCTACGGGAACTCAAATCGGCGATTGCCTTATTAAAGACAGGAAAGAGCTGTGGTCCTGACGAGATCTTCCCAGAATTCATCACACATCTCGGAAAGTCAGCCCTCAGAGTTCTACTAGCAGCTGTCAACCAAACCTGGCATCAGGGCATCCCGAACTCCTGGAAAAATGTCGAAATTATTCTTGTCCTAAAAAAGGGCAAAGACCCCTGTCTGTCCAAGAGCTACAGGCCCATTAGCCTCACCTCAATCTTATGCAAAGTCGTTGAACGTATGGTGAACAACCGTCTTTTACTGTTTATCGACAGACACAGACTCATTGAACCCGAACAGGCTGGTTTCCGGAAACACATGTCCGTCATTGACCAAATTATCAAACTTTCGCAGTATGTCAAAGACGGTTTCCAGAGAAAAATGTCAACCCTCGCCTGTTTTGTCGATTTCAAGGGCGCATATGATACCATAAGCCGGAATATACTTTTGAGCAAGCTAGCTAATCTAAAGGTAAATGGAAATATGCTTAAATGGCTGACAAGTTTCTTATGCCAAAGACTGGTCAGAGTGAAGTACAACGATACATCCAGCGCATACCGACAACAGAAGAGAGGCCTTCCGCAAGGAGCGGTCCTCAGCTGTGTTCTTTTTAATATAATGATTAACGACCTCATAACAGAACTAAAGAGACAGCCTGGAACTGAAGTTCTTTGTTACGCCGATGACCTCACAATATGGTCAACTAGTAGCAGCATTCCAGCAATGGAACAAAATCTCAACGATGCACTACAGCGCCTGTACTCTTGGTGCCTTGAGAACGATATGATTGTCAGCAGGGAAAAGACGACTGCGCAACTATTTTCTATGTCAACCAAAAAACATGATATAAACCTACTGTACGACTCAACTCCTCTCGAAATTCTCCCAACGACAAAGTACCTCGGCATGACTTTGGACAGTAAGCTGAATTGGTCTCAACACGTCTCAAATGTAGTCGACAAATCCACCAACCGATTATGTATCCTTAGAAGACTCGCTGGCACCCAATAAGGAGCTACCCAGGACATCCTGGCTACCCTGGACGTACAAGTCGTATATCCGCCCTGTACTAGAATATGGGGCCGAGGCTCTAACAACTGCAAGCGATTCAACCAAAAAGAAACTCAGTACTGTGCAAAATAATGCGTTACGAATTGTATGCGGAGCAGCTATATCCACCCCTATACCTGCCTTGGAAATTCAGACGCAAGTAGAACCACTAGAAGCTCGTCGCGACAAGGCAACCCTGAAATTTTTTGAAAGATCTCGCCGAAAAGGAGACAGATTTTGGGAATCTTATCGCACCGCAAACGCTCGCCTTAAGACTCAAAACAGCCCTCTCGCTTGCTCTCTTGAAATAGAATCAAAATACCAAATTAATTTCGGAGAACGACTCCCCTTCAGACGTCCAGAGGCTGTCAAAGAAAGACCAGAAATCCCGGTTTTCCTGCTTCTCCCCGATATCGACGCCAAGAAATCAGATGTTCCATCCCATCTGCTAAAGGCCGCAACACTAAAACTGCTTGCAACAAAATACCCAACTCCACAATCGTTACATGTATTGTGGTAGAACGGGTTTTAAAAAAAGGTTAAAAATTAATAATATGATAATATGAAAAATAAAATGCCCCGGCTAGCTCTTCTCAGGGTTCCACAATACTAAAAAGAAAAGGTTCGATTTGTATCTGAAGGAAAATGACCATGCAAAGGTTCCAATTAAGGAAAACGCAAAGCAAATAAATCCATTAATAAAGCTATTTTAATGACTGGTGACATTCCTCACTCAGATAAATCACCCCCAAAAGATACAACACAAATTAAAACCATTGACCTATTCTATCAATGCCAAAGTGACATGATTATTGTTAAAACACCCTAAGAAATTCCCCCAAAAAGACACAACACAAATTAAAACCATTGAACGATTTTATCAATGCCTAATTGACATTTTTACGACTTACAACACAAACAGATACTCAAATAACACTGAATTTAACTTAATTAACAATACTCTTTAATTGTTCTTAATCAAACAAACACTGACTCTATTCGTGGCAGGATTCATTTACAGTTTCAGTCACTCTGGGCACTAAGTTCTTTAAAGTTCGTGCCACCTTTACTTTATCCTTTGCCACAACGCGCAAGCGCAAAATACGGAGTCGTGTGATACAATCACCGACAGCCTCATACCTTCCAAGATGCCGACGAGATATCGCCAAGAAATCCTCCCGGAGATCAGCCCCTCAATAAGTCGCGAGAGCCGCCAGCCTTTCGCTATCAGCCTCCAGATGGACGCGTCAGCAGCGTCAACTTCTGAGCGAACTTTTGATGCGAGGACGCTACCGCCTGAGCTCGTCCCACAATCTCGTTCTATTTGCGAAAAGTCTGTGATATGACGCCTGAGCCTTTGCACATCGCCAAAAGAACCAAAATGAGACGTGAACTCCTTGGAACTGCGAAGTGTGAGCTACCTTAGCTCCTTTAAGCCAGTCTCTGCGAACTGCGAGAACAATCACCGAAAAATCTAAGTTATCTTAGATGCGAGCGAACTACGTCAACTCCTCCGAAAAAT
>NNCF01127048.1:56717-109866 GCA_002313205.1 Laupala kohalensis
CACTGAGATCTGCTTGCAATGGGTCCCTGGACACTGCGACATAGACGGAAACGAGAGAGCCGACCGACTCGCAAAGGCGGGATGCAATCTCCCCCAACAGGACCTCCCAACCAGTTTTCAGGCTGCATGCAGCGGAATAAATAAAAACATCAACCAGTACGTGAAGACCGCATGGGAAACTGCAGCTGCCGGCAAAAGATGGGAACAGATAACATCACACTCCATCCCCAACAGCCTGCCCCGTGCCGTCGCAGTAGCTACATTCAGAATGGTTACTGGCCACGACTACCTTCAGAGCCACCTGCACCGGATCGGATTAGCTGACACTCCGATCTGCCCTCTACGTTCTTCGGAGGAGGGCTCGGCCGACCACCTGCCAAGATGCAGCGCTCTGGAGTCTGCGGATGACGACTTGTATGGAAAAGCCAAGATTTACTGGGATGCACGGCGCCTAATGGCCTCTCTGCCAAGGGCGGGCGTTGGATAAAGAAAAAAGAAAGAAGAAAAGAAAGTATTAATATATTAGTATAGAGTATTGATATGGATTTACACTACAATTACAATAAGTGTACTTACAGCGTAGTATTCATGGGATTGATGGTCCATTTGCCTGTGATTTGGCTCTGTAGTTGTTCTAGGCTGTGTTTACAAAACTCGAGCATTCACTCTTCAGGAACTTAACTGTTGCGCCGTCCGCTTTACAAATTAATCCTAATGTTAGCGTGATAAAACAAAGTTTGTTGAGTCAATAACCACGAATACAATATAAATAAATTACATGACAACTGGTGGGTTCGTTTAGCTATGTTGGAAACCAAGGAAAACCAACGGTCATGATAATGATAACGTACGTACATTGGAGCTCGTCACTCTAGAATATACCAATTTTTTCATGTTTAATAACACGAAATAAATAAATACTCATGATACATTACCGGTTCTTCCCGGCGGACTCAAACATATTGATACATTCCCCTTTAATTTTAACCCTGTTATCGATCCATTTACAGGTTCGATCTAATGAATTATTTTAATATTTACTCAAAAGGCATTACTCGCTGTATCATCCGTACATAGTGAGAGGAAGGATCGGCTATGACGTGAGTTCAAATCACGGATCACTGACTGTAATCATCAACAGAACACAGTATAAATAATCAAGAAATAACATCAATTTAATATACATTAAGTTGTAATCATGAAACCACCATAATACATCTTCTATGCAGTTTATATTATACTACAGAAATGACCATCACTCATGGCCCTCGCCAAATACAAATAATTAATACATTTACTGATCAATCAAGAAGTGATTCTAAAATATTATAAAAAAGGAAACGAAAATATAATCACTCAGTGCCTGAGGGGCACACAGAATGATTCCTTAACCTGTGTAAGATTTACACTAGCTAAAGAAACATTCTTATCTTACACAATCCGCGCTGAGGGCACGTCTTGCGGAGTGTCGCGCTCGGCAGACACTGCCCGTACCCTCGACCAGCTCCTCGCTCGTTGCCAGAGATCTTTGTTTGTTTGAATTTTGTCCCCTGGAGCCCCCCATCAAGTTCCTTATGATGTCATTGGGATGACGACACTTTTACGGTTCTTTATTGGTTGGTCAAAGCTCACGCCACTAGGGCGTGATGCTGACAACCCGAGTCCCACGCCTCGAAGGAAGACTTCGGAGGGCGGAGGCGGCCAGCGGAAATGGCGAATCGCCTTTCCGCTGCCCAAGGGTTTTGGCTGGGCGTACGTGGAAGCCTCATAAATTGTGACCAGTCAAGATGTTTCTGACTGCAGTCAAAGCAATAGTCGGGGCAGCGAAATAAATGAAATTTTCCACTGCTGTCTAAGTAGCACCGTAACACTCACTAATATTACAAGGATGTATATGTTACCGTTAAACTCGATTTTAGAACAAACTGGTTCGTCTTAGGCCAAACTTGTTACGCGTGTCAGGATAAACTAATTTGAACTAAAATTAATCAGGCTTCTGGTACTTGTTCATTCTGATTATGTTTGGTATAACGATTTAGTTACATATTGTAACACAGGGAAAGTGAACAATCTATGGACTCGATGCTCTTTGTGCCAATTGAGTGACATCTCTCGATTATTGAGCTTCTATCAACTATTTCTTCAAACCTCATAGATTCATTCAAAATTCACGCCTTTGAATTTAAAAAATGAATGAAATGGTTGGACATAGTATTACTGTTTACATATTACATATTTTCCTTAATTAATAAACGAGTCTTTTAAAACATCTTGGAATCCACGTAACTGTATTCTATGTTTTCCCACCAGAACAACTTAAAATAACTTAGAAACTTACGTATCTAATCCATCGAGCAAGATGGGCGATCGATACACGATCGACCTGTGACGTCACGCGAGCGAACAAGTAGCGCGCTGATACGAAGTAAGCCTCCGACGAGCGATCACTCACTTTCCATAACTCGCCCGAGCAGTCATCATCTCATCATTACATCGTTCACTTCTTATGAGGCTACCACACCGATAACATCTCCTCATTCTCAAACAGAATACTTCTGCTGGAAGGTCTTCAGCCACCTACCGCTTATCTCGTTGGCCACACAATATGCAACTGGCCCGCGAGAAAACTTCGCCTCGTGCTCACCTGCTAGCATCGTTTTGGCCGCGAACTGCCGGCCTTTCCACATCAACTGCACGTCAACTCAAATCATAAAATCAACAACCCAGCACCGCCTAGACCGAACTACAAGACATTTGGAGAAGTGGAACATCCCATCGTCATCTCGTCTCATCTCAGCACCTCACCTACATTTTCAGTTTTGTATTCTCTTATTGATTTCATTATTTTCATGGTTAACTTGCTACTTTCATTTGCATGTCATTACATTATTTTGTTGGCATTTCCATTGTTCAACTCCCATCTCATCCACTTTCATCACATTTCTGGTCCTTTGAACCCTCTTACCTCAAACCAAGATGTACCGCAACTTTTTTCTCAAATTCTGTACATTTGGGAAAAAGTAGTATTTTCTTTTGTTTTAAGATTATCTGATTGCTTTAAAAACATCTTTCCAAGAAATGTCATTATTTCGGATGGACTGCGTATGTTTTTTACTTCCTCATATATGTATTATTAAGTATTTGGGTGTCGGTATCTCGACGTCATAATTAAATTTCTTAGTGAAGGGTAGAGACAATTATTATTATAATACAAAATCATTTAACTGGCATTCAATGTGAAGAATTTATTGCAATTGATGCGTAATGAAATATTAATTATATATGAAAGTGAAACACATAACTGAAGCTGAAAATAAGACACGTAACTGAATATTATAAAAAGGCACATAAACAAGTATTAAAATGACGTGTAATTAAATATGAAAAAGAAACCTACATGAAACATTAAAATGAAATGAACTACACCCAAAAATTATTACTGATGCTAACTCACAGAGACATGATTTAATATTAAATGGTACACATGATTTAATTAAAAGTATAATAATAATAATAATAATAATAATAATAATTTATTAGTCTGCTAGTGAGCAATATTAGGTGGCAGACAGAAAAGAATACAAACACAATAAAATAATACGATGTTAAAAAACAATGACACCTGGCCAGTAATTATCATGTTAGTCTCCATATTCACAATTCACAGTAATATATAGAGATCTGTACATTACGATATCATAAAATGGTTCAGGATTCGGCTTGATATGATAAATATATAATGCTATTGTCAAACTCAGCAAAGAATTTTCTTTGGCAATATAATATGAAAATTGTCGATGTGTAGTATAAATTTCCTAATTTTGAGCAGAATCCAAAATTAAAATAATTTGTGGTCTCTTACTTGCCCGACAAAAAAATGGTGTACAATAAGAATTATCCAGTAAGTGAATCATTCCGGCTCAAAGGTGAGGAATAAGCCCTTGTTAATTTATATGAGTGAAAGGTAATGTGTCAGGAAGCACCACTGAGTGAGGACGTCTCCGAATGAGGAAATGATGAGAGTGATTCAGGTAGCTACCCTACCAGCACAATATCGCGAGAAAAACATTTATTTCACGACCAAAAGAAAATAGTTTGAATTACGGTAGAATATCGAGCCATCCAAACGTTTGGCTCCGTTTGAATAAGGACGTAATATTCACGTTTGTGATTCAACGTGAAAATAAAATGACTTAATTATGCTCTCATTTTTACTGCATTTCTGGGTACTTTATTCATCTATATTCCTGTTTGAACATTTCACCATGAGTAACAGCTCTCACGACGATTCAGATGTTTATTTTTCCACGCTACTTATTGAATGTTACACCTTCACCTTAGCACGTTGTTTACTTAACTTTCAAGAAATTCACTGAGATGTGTATTTGTCTTATATTAATTCTATAATTTTGTATTATATTAATTCTGTATTAGCATACTAATAATTCTATATTAGTATAATTACGTTAGAAAAATACTTCCACTTCCTTCCTTTCTCTTTCCTGACCTTTCTTGGTCACCTCTTGTTCTTTTCGATCCCGACGCTAGGGTATCTTTCATTTTCCTCTCCTTTTTTATTATTTTATTTTTGTTTTTGTAATGATATGTATAAAGTTTTGAGATATGTTGATATTTGAGTTTCGAGTTGTAATTCAGGAGGGTTTTAGTGGGTATGGTTGAGTCATTCGGCGAGTCCTACACGCGGGGAGAGTCACGTTGGCTCCCCTTAGTGCGTAACTGAATTTTCCCTACCTGTACAGAATTTTACGGCTCTAATGACCTAGATGTCGATGAGCCGTAAAGCACCACAAAAAGAAAAAAAGTTAGAAAGAAAGGGTGAACCCCGTAGCCTTCGCACGGCAGGAGCTGGGAGTCGCGCTCTCATCATTCCGAGCGATTTCGAGAGACATCTTGCTAGCGGGTGATCTCACCTCTTTTTTCGACGATCCTAAGACAAGTGTCTCATGGACATGGTTGTATCAATGGACATCCGATGAGTTAATGTAACATTTGACTGCAGGTTAGTTCGGGGCCCCTTGAAGTGCGTGATCTAATAATATGTGTCATTATTGTGACTGGTCTGGTGGCAATGCATCCGCAACCGTGGATCATCCAGGGTCAAGTAAAGGAGTCCGAACGTCTGGTGCTTTCTATCTGTGGTGCTATTAAGCAGCGAAAATGGTTTAGTTGACAATATTGAGAGTTCTCAAAATGCCAAGTCCTACTGTATAATGAAAGCTATAACCATGACCAACGTTAAATTCATATTTGCATGTTTTAGTTTTAAGGTTTATGTTTAAACGTAATAATTTGTCATTGTATAATTTCCTCGTGTTAATAAATCATACGTTGAGAGAACAGGTTTGAATGTGAGATCCAAATATAGAGAAAGGAAAGGATTTCTCCAAACCTTTGGATATGACATTACAACCTTATATTGTGCGAACTATGGGTTAAGATGTCATATCCAAAGGTTTGGAGAAAGCCTTTCCGTCCTTTGAATTTGAACCTCATATCCAAACATAGGGTTCTCATATCCACAGTGTTTTCTCGGTGTGGTATTTTCCATGTAGTCCTCCGTAACTTAGTTGCATTATTAATAGCACCTTATTCCACTTCTACCATGGCTTATGGGATAACCTACCACATATTAAGTGTCGATTTACCGGTAGATCCGCGGAACTGCGGTTTTCCTTCTGACGACACTATCAGTAGGGCACGGAGAACGGAACTATTTCGAAGCAAAATGCCGGATACTAAAGATCATTTGTGTCATTGTGCCCGTTCGTTTAGAAGGTTTAAGACAATATCTACAAATATTCCCGGCGTATTGTGTGTCCTGTTCAGAATTAAGAGTATTGTAATAATAAAAAAGTTGTTGTAAAAGAAATTAAACATATTGGTGAATGGATCAAAAGCATTTTTGAGTAATATATTGTAATTAACAGGATGTCAAAGTCTTATAATTTGTTTTCAAAGTTACTAATATTTTTGTTGAAGGAAATATATTTTTATACAAAAATATTACCTGAATTGTTATTTCATGCTCGCCATCTCATTGATTTGATATTTAGAAATTATATAATTTAATTGTACTTTTATCTTACTATATTATACGAGCTATAATTGTAAGTTTAAATCTGCTATCTCTGAAACTTATGGTGGGATTTTTCTGAGATCTGATATACAGGAGGTTTTTAATATCGAAAATCGAATGGCATAAGTGTCATTCTTGTGAAAATTACTTTTACAAAATTATTATAATTGTAAGTTGAAATCGGGTTTAATCTGTCTACGAAACGTAGTTCCTTCCCTTCTGTCTGAGTCCTTCCTCTGGGCGCTCATATACATTTCACTACACTTGAAAAGGTAGGAAACAATGGTATTTAAGTTATCGCATATGCAGACTATATTTCTATTCTCATCAAAGGGAAATCGAGAAGGGATCAGCAACCTTACTCTGCCTGCTGTGAGGCTTGCGAAGCAAATATCTGCAAGTATATTGGACAAACACAGGCAATGTTCTTTGGGAATGTAACGCAACCCGATCGTAAAAGTGCAAGGTCATGCCTTACAAATAGTACGGAGCAATGAATATTTGGGAGTTATAATGATGATAAATTAAGTTGTGCGCCCCATGTTACATAACTTAACTTACTTAACTTAATTCCTGTTAATCCTCTTGGAGCATAGGCTTCCGTGAAACACTTCCATAGGGTCCTGTTGTTGGCCAGCTTCTTTACTTCATTCCATGTCTTTCCTATTCCCATGCATTCCTCCTCGATCGTCCTCTTCCATGTCTTGTTCGGACGGCCACGTTTTCGAAATCCTTGTGGGTTCCAGAAAAGTGCCGTCTTCTCAATGGCTCCAGTAGGTTTCCTTAGGGTATGTCCTATCCAACGCCACTTTCCCTCCTTTACTTTTTTAAATTGTCTTCTGGTTCGTTTCCTCCCATAGATCTTCATTTGATGTGACGTCCTGCCATCTTCGATTGAGAATATGTCTTAAGCAGCGATTCATGAAGTCTTACAGTTGGTTATTAATCTTCTGCGTTGCCTTGCAGGTTTCACAACCGTAAAGGAGAACGGACTTCACATTTGTGTTAAAAAGTCGTAGCTGCGTCCTCCTAGAGATGTTCCTGTTCCTCCAAACAGGTTATAGCTGGACAAAGGCACCATTTGCTTTTCTTATGCGGCTCTTGACGTCCTCTTCCGCTCCACCAGTTGCAGTGACAATACTCCCGAGATAAAGAAAGGAGTTTACTTGTTCTATATCTTTATTGTGTAGAGAAAATTAACCATCAATCTTAGAATTGACCCTCATCTCCTTGGTCTTATATACTATTCCATGTCACATATGTTGAGGAGAAAGCAATAAAGATGCATAATAGTTTATTGCGTGTTGGATATAACACATGTAATGTGCTAACGAGATAATTAATGAGATTATATAAGGATGGAATGCGACCTCTCGTCAGTTATGGAGCGAGTGTCTGGTATCTGAGAATAACGAACAAGTGTGTGGAGAGAAAGTTACAAAGTGTGCAACGTATATTCCTCCTCCGCAGAAGTTAATTCAGGCTTGGAAAATCCGATGGATACAACAAAGGAAGGACGCGCACATCATAAATACATACCTGACACGACATTTAGAGAAAAGAATAACAACAGGTTCAACCCAAATAATACTAAACAGAGATTTTAACAGGACACGGTAAATTTAAGTAGTACTTGAAGCGGATAAACAAGGTAGATTTCGACATGTGTTTGTGTGGAAAGGAGATGGAATCGCCTGAACATATGATGAGGACATGCTAATTCTATGATACTGAAAGGCCTTGAACCGTAAAAGATTTGATAAAGGACTTGATAAATGCTTCCTAGTGTCACGGGCGCCGGGTGATAGTCATCGGTATTGTAAGAAATAATAATTTATCGATAAAATAAGAATTCTTTTATTAAAAATTTACTTCAAAATATTCTTATATTAACTGTCTGAGCATTGCTCTGTTCCCTAGTAAAATAGTATTAAAAGTTAAGAAATAAAAATATAACAATTTTTGTTTTATAATATATTTTGAACATAAATTTCATTAAAAGGAAAATTAAATTAACTTATAAAATTAATTATTAAAATGTCTGTAAATTTATTTATTAAAATTATATTTTTATAAAGAATAAATCCCTGTACAGTCCTGTCACCTGATATTTTTCATTAAGACACTAAATTTTATTCTGAAGAATTTTCTGTTGTGTTTTATCTCTTTGAAAAGGTTGTTTGGAGAGAATTTATCGAAAATTTTCCAATTTATCAGTATAAACTTTTATAATTTAACAATTTTCAATTATTCTAATCTCTCATTTATACTTTTTATTTGTATTTTCGTTTCATACCACCTGCGAACGGATGCTTTAAACACATGTTCAGTACTCAGCTGCCGTCGACTTCCTCCTTCCAGCCGATGCGCCGCGCCCGTCGAAAAATCGCATTCCTTGCAAACCCACTTTAACGAGTCTCGAACAGAAAAAAGGATTTTGTAGCTCGCTATTTAAGCTTTAGTACATGGAGCGGGAAGGTGGTGGGTTAGAAAGAAAGAAGCGTAGAAAGTGTAATGAGCCGCTTAGCCAGCGTCCTGGCAACTTGGCTCACCAGTCAGACAGGTCGAAGGAAGGGTTTTTATGTGGGAGACGGATACCACAAAACGTCAGTGTGTGATCTTTTTAGTGCATTGGGGACGGGTGCTATGTTCATGAGATCGCGATATTTCTCGAATAACGGTGCGGTGATCGGATTTTGAAAAGTGTCATTTATGTTTCTTTTCGCAAGTTTTTGAATTAATTCCGAGATACAAAGAAATATAAAATTAATCGTAATACTATTGAAAAAACTGCATCGCTCGGGTTTATCCGCGACACGAATGAAATTATTTTCTGCGCGAGTAAAAGCGTTGACGGGATTACGAAGGGAAGCGGCCCTGATTTGGCAAGCGTAAACGCCTGCGATCCGAACGCACGCTTTGTAAACTCACGCTTTGACCGCGCCGGAGATCTTCTTGGACCGGAAGATGGGGTAAAGGCTGAGGATGCGTCAATGCATGTTCTGGGACTCCAAGTGGCAATGTTTAAAAAAATTAGTTTTCGATTAAAAGTGACGTCGAGATATTTAACTGAATCTTGCCATGGGATATCGTAGCCGAGAATGTTATGTGGTTTTGTCGTAATTAGGCTTATTGAACATGAGAAAAGAAGCGCCTGATATTTGAAGGGATTTAAAGTGAGTCCGTTATTGCGTGACCATTCGTCGAATTTGTCGAAGGCCCGCTGTAAATGCTTAATGGCTCGGGGGTGGGAAGCAAAAACCGTGTAACAATACGCGACGTCGTCTGCGTATAGAAACTCACGGATTATTAGCACACTTGGTATGAGCGTGGGTGCGAGGTCTGCGCGCTGACGTCTCCGTTGATGGGGTGGGAGGTCGAGGTGAAAAAGGATAAGTACGAGGTGAGAAATATAGCAAAAAGGCTGGAACGATCGATTTTAATTTTGAGAGGAGAGCGTCATTAACTTTATAAAAAGCTAATAAAAATCTAAAAATACCGCGGGGAGGGAAAAATGTTATTTCATGGCCGTCGCCGCCTCCATTGCTAAACGAAGTGTTTGCGAAGCTGACGAGCGACCTTTCCTAAAACCGAATTGCTCTGGACGGATCCCATTTGTGTCGTTGAGAATTCGACTCAAGCGTGCCAACACTATTCGCTCTAGTGTTTTCTCTAGAATAGGGAGTAGACTTATAGTGCGGTAATTAGTTGGGTCGCGTCCGTTTTTACTGGCTTTCGGAAGCATCACTACTGTCGCATTTTTCCACGCGGTGGGAAAATAACCAAATATTAGACATGCATTGACTCTCCAGTTATGAATTTAATGGCCGTGCGGGGGAGGTTGTGACGTATCTCCGTGTCACTGCGACTTTCTCTTTTTAATGGATTTAACAGGGGCCGGGTTTTGGATTCTGTAATGGCAAAATCTGCCGGAATTTTTAGTGGGGCCGTTGTCATAAGCGTGATGGCTAGTGGCGTCGGCGTTAAGCTCTTCTCCCGCACGTCGGCGAAAGCGTTGAGGGCCGGGTCGTACGTCACCCGGGGCGGAGCGATGTCCGGTATAGAGAGGGCATTGGGTTTCTCAGACGCTTTTGGAGTTTCCAAATATCGTTTGAGCCCGAGGTTCCAGACTTTTGAAGATGTTCCTCCCAACTTTTAGTATGGTTTTTAAAATTTGTTCGAAAGGGTACGAGCGGCGTTATTGAAATGAAAGCGGTCGAAAGGGTAGGGAGTGCGACGGTATATGCAGAGGAGACGACGTCTTTAGCGAATGAGGAAAAGAATTTCCTCGGGAAGTTTATCGAACGCCGNGGGTTCATGTGGTGGATTTTTTATGGGTGGTGGTGACGTGGTTGGTTATGTGGTTAATTGCAGCGTCGACGTCGTCTTTTGTACTCAAAGGACATGTCGATATTGCGGGAGATGTAGGAGTCAAATTGTTTCCAATTTGTATTGGGGATGGGGCGAAGGTTATGTGAAAAAAGGAAAAAAAAGATTTGCACCCATATAGAGTGCGAAGAGGACGGGGAGGTGATCAGGTTTCAATTCGAAATGTGGCCGGGGAAGGGAGGGGGTGAGAGAAGGGGGGTGGAGCACGATGTCTAGTATATTGTTTGTTCTCCGTCGTAAAGGTGAGTGGGTGGTGCGAGGACAACGGTGGGAGGTGGAGTTGAGGAAGTTGAGAAGCGATTCCCCGGCGTCGTTTGTCACTCGACAGTCCTAGTTTCGATTCTTTGCGTTAAAGTCACCTGCGATAATTACTGCGGGACCTAAGTGAAAAGGCGAAGAGAAGTCCTCGTGGAGGAGGTCATTTGACGTTTTTTTATATAACGAAACGAACAAAAGGGGATCCGATGTGGTTCCTATTTCGACAGCGGTAGCTTCGATACCAACGAGCGCGGACATGGGCAGACGCGTGTGGGGGAGTTTGATGATGGAAAGCGATCGCGCTTTCCCCACCTTTGGTGGCGCAATCGTCGCGGTAGATGTGATATCCCGGGATAGAGAAACGATTTTCTGGATTTAGGTGGGTTTCTTGGATGACTACTATTGAAACTGAATTCTCCACGATTGCTTTATAGAAGCCGTTTTTTGGGCGACCTTGTCCTGGACATTCCATGTGACAATGGATAGGATTAGACCTTAGATATTAAATTTGAAGAATCACTGAAGGTGATTAATCAAAGAGAGTGGCGACAAGGGGGAGGATCTGGAGGGTTTGGGTGAGGGTGTTCGTCCCCGGGGTCTTCAGAATGTAGACGATTTCCCTCAGAATATGTGAAAGTTTCACAAGATCGAAGTTTAAAAAAATGTAGTCCATAACAAATGTCAGATCCTGAAGGCTGGACGGGGTGAGGCCGGATGGAGAAGAGGTAGCGAGAGGGGGCGGGTGGGCGGATGAGCAGGGAGGGCGCGTGAGTAGCGAGAAGAGATATGGCGAGAAGAGTGGAAGGGCCGCCGGCGAGTTTGGCCCAGAGAGAACCGACGGCTTGGAGAGGGGTGGGGGTGCGGGGGCAGACGAAACTGCGGGACGCGCAAAGGTTCCCGCCCTGCACCGTACGGCAGCTGACTTGCGAGCTTCTCGTGTATTATCAACTTGTGCGGGGCATCCGGAGAAGGAGGCGACGTGCTTGCCCGAGGCGCAATTCGCACAACGTGGTCTGCGACCGTCTCAGGGTCGACAAGATAGTGGGAGAGTGTCGGGGTGATTGATTTCGTTACTTCACAGGTTTTAACTGCGTTGTTTCATAACAAAATCCCCTTCAAAATAAATAAGTCAGAAATCAGGAAAAGGACGAGTTTTATTCTATTAAATTGGAGCAGAAACTGAGTGCTCGTAGAAAGAAAAACATATAACATGGAAAAATATTTTGGTGCCAAATCGTCTGCAATTCCTGAGAATACAGTGTCTGTGCAGTAGCCTGCAGCACTCACGAATTTGAGTTATAGAAATCTTAAAGTTTCACTTCACAAAGTTCAATCACAATGTTCATATGCTGCAGTAATGACACTTAGTCGTTTGACTGATCTGAACTCGGGTAGCGAGAAAAAACGTCTCGGTTATCCGTGAGCCGGTCGTAGAAGAGTGTTTAACACAGAGGTATTTTCCGTAGGAGCTCTCTAGTCAGAATGAATTCTAGCTGTGATAAAAAATTATTTCATCTTGGTAGCCTTCTGATTCGTCGAGAGAATCCTTTGTCGCTGTTCTGGAACCTTCCTAACAGCGTTCGTATTTCTTGTCAATAAGTCTTGTTTTGACATTCTAGTAAACTCCAAACAACATCATTTCTTGCCTAAGAACGCGTACACATCTGTCGTTCTTTGGAGTATATAAACAAACGTTCGCTTGCCTTGCGTTCGGTATCTTTGAGTGCAGAATGTCTTCCGTGTGATAACATGTAACATTTATGCAAGTGAGTAATAACATGCATAGAGTGATAATATGTAGCAGTTCTGAGTGATAATATGCTGCTACAAGAGGGTGCGAGTCGCAGTCAAGCGGCCAGAGCATAGTTTTCGGAGCTCCCTGAGCATTTCCCGCTCATCGTCCTGGTTATTCAGAAAAATAGTTCCAACAGTCGGATGACGGCCGCGAGGAACATGGGAAGAAGATGGGGCAGAAGGGGGATGGGGCCAGAAGTGTCCGCATCAACAATCGTATCCTCCGCTATCGTGGCGCGAGAAACACGGGCGAGTTGTATAAGCTCTTTGGACGTGAGCCGAGAGAAAGCGCCGGGCTTACGGGAAGAACGTTTGATTTTTCCTAAACGCTTGAGTCTATCGGTCGCATTGGGGAGGACAGAGTGGACGTGCTTCGCCCTCAGAAAGGGGACGTTTTTTTGGCCTAAGGCTGAGAAGTGAGCGATCTGAAACGGCAGCAGGTGCAGGAGGCAGAGGGGTTACATGAGATGGGGGAGGTGATGAGGAAACGAAAAGATTGGCATCTGTGAGATGCGCAAACGCCTGGTGGACGGAATCATCACCACAATCGGCAGTCTAAAGCGACGCTAGATCTGTATGCGATACTTAGCAAATAGCTGGAACAAGAAGATGACGGCGCCCGAGGTGGCACTCGGCGGGCGGGCGTGAAGCACATAGCAGCAGCGGCGTAGAGTCCGGAGCTCTTCTCACTAGAAGCTGGCGGCTATCAAAATATGCTCTTGGTCAAAGTCATGATGTGAGCTCCTCCGCGTCCAGACTAGAAGTTCGGCAAACCCACTTAGGACACAGAACCTCGCTCTTTAGAACTCCATGCGGTTCCTTTGAATATACTTCGGCAGGGCTCACCCTCTCACACTCCATCACAGAGCGTTGCCCTTTCTCTCTTCTTTCACCGCAACACTGTTGCCTTCCGAAGGGGGTTCGTAGATTTGGCACTCGGCTCAGGCGGGTCTTTCGCCAAAGAGGTGCGCCTTTCATCCACTCGCCTTCGCTCTAGGCGTCATAGCAGCCAATCACTGTGCTAATGTCGTCAATCTACACGTACCTCGCGGGGCGTTAGGGTGCGCTATCCACCCCCTCCGACTGCCGCGCACCGCGCCGAGCGCCGGCAGACACTCTGCAACATGTCGTGAATGTAATCGCACCTCGCGACGCGCTCAATCTAAATGCGTCGAGTGATCTAAAATTCTGTGTTAGATATTACGCATCGTTGACGGAGCATCATCGCACTCGCAATGAAACTCGCACAAGTCTCATTGATAAACTGCCATACATTAGTTGACATTTTAAATCGGTTTTCAAACCTCATTGGTTTTCCTTCATGCACTATACATCTCCACTACGCCGTCGCATTCATCACCTCCACTACGCCGTCGGCAAATGGATTACACCACAATCAAGGCGTCTCCTGCATGGAAACGTTACCGATGCCTATGCCGGGACTGCACCAGATTTGGATGTCCGAGTCACAGATAGGAATCTACAATTTCTATTGTACGTAAATTTTAATACGTAAATCAACAATATATATTTTTACAGGGATCTAAATAATTTGACCCTTCAGTTGTAATCTCAATTTACATTGAGATTTGTATTGATATTGTTCAAAGATGTTCAACTTTAATTCAGTTCTTTTTTTGTGAGAAAGAATGGATGAAGTTTCAATCATTTTGTATTTTTGTAGATTCCATAAATTCAAGTTAAAAAGCCAGTTCTACTGTTTCATTCATCTCAAATAAAACTTGTACTTCATGTTTACCTTTTTACTTGCTGCAGTAGAATGTGCAAGAAAGTTTTCAAAGGGGATTTAAACAACTTGTTACTATGTATTGATATTGTGTAAAACTGGTCTTTCATTTTAGTTCATACTACTGCTTTGATTCTTATGTGTATCATTTTAAATGTTTTACAGGCTAGCAGTGAATCATTTTGAGTTTCTGTGTACAGAATATGGTAAGCTATGATAGTATTTCAGAGTATCTATCTAGAGCACGTCAGTGTGCATAATTGTGTAATGTTTAAGATTTAATTATATTAATATTTACCAAATCATGTATTTAATTATTTTACAGCTATTTCCGTTTTTTTCACTCCTTTTAATTTAGTTACATCTTTAAGTGAGTGATTATTCAATTCTCTTCATTATTAAGAACCAGCGGCCATTATAAATATTTTAACTTTTTAAATTTTTTTTGTGACATCACAAGTCACATCATAACGTCATCTCATTGTGTACATCAAGCACAACGACATATGCCCATACATACAAACATACATCATCCCTGCAGGGTAAAAATGGTGTTTCATAGCCAATTAGGCTTTTCTCCCACTGTACTATTTGGTATAATTAAAAAATAATAATAAAGGTCTCCTAAGTACACCAAAGGATGTAAAGAACTGCTAACAATATATTCGGTAATCCTCGGGCAGTTTACTGAGAAGAATAGAAAAATGTATTGTTGCATAGCTATCAGAAGGTCTTTGATTTGGTTCCGCATGCATGGCTGATAAAAGTACATCTATAAAGTACATCCAACCCTGGTAAAATACTTACATAGTTTAATACATTGTTGGAGGGCAGTCATCTGTCTACCAGTGAAGGAACAGTTAACACGTACACCTGACATTAAAGTAAAACTCATTAAGCGCTCTGTGGTTCTGCTTGGTATTGAATTCCCTCTCTAATTCGCTGAATAGAAAAGAAATGGGATATCATTTAAAATCTAATGACAGTGATTAAATAATAATTTGCTTTATATGGACGACCTTAAGCTAACTCCAACTCAAGCGCAGCTTGGGATGGTGATCAAATGTGTTGAGCAGTTTTCAGGTAATATCAACATGAAATTTGGTCTAAATCAATGTAAAATTTTAAGGTAAATGTGAACTGAGTGGATTTCAAACTGAAGGAGGTGAGCGCATCGAAGTCCCGGATCAAAATGAATGTTATAAGTACCTAGGATATCAACAAGCTTGTAGAATCAACTATTTAAAAATAAAGGACATGCTTGTCAAAGAATACCTAGCAAGTGGGAGGAAAGTATTTCATACAGAGAGTAAAGATATTTCCAATGCAATTAATACCTTTATAATCTCTGTCCTTACATATTCGTTTGGAGTTATCCTGTGACTTAACAGCAAACTGGACAATATCATGAAACAAACTCGCGTTAAATTAACAAAATTGCGAAAACATCACGAGAAAGCTAGCACTATCCAGTTACATTTACCTAAAGTTGAAGGTGGAAGAGTGATAATTGATATACAAAATATTCATAACGGACAAATCCGTCAGTTGAGAAACTATCTTCACGAAAGGAAACAGGACTCAACATTACACAAAAGCGTGAGGACCTCAGATCTTAAGTATATACCTCTAAACCTGACGGAAGAAAATGTCAAAGATAACGATCCGAAGTAATGCGGAAAAATTCAGTGAATGGCGAAGAATGATTCTTCATAGAAGACATTCGCATGACCTTGACCAGATATTTCGACAGTGTAGCATCGAACACATGGCTCAGGAATAGGGTACACTTTCCGAAGGATTCCTTATGGCTATACAAGACCTAGTCACCAAAACAAAAAATCACGTGAAATACATAATTAAAAACTCAGAAGCAAGAGATGGTAGGTGTAGGAAATGTAAAGAAAAGCCTATACCACCCAGCATATCTTGTTTGCATGTAGTTCAAAGGCTCAATCAGATTATTTGCATATACACAATCACGTTGCTACAACAATCTACCAAAATATGAGTTGGAAACTAAAGATGCAACAAGAGAAAATTCGCCACCGGTGCTTGTCCGAAAGATACACTGTTTATTAGAATAGGACCATTATAACTTACAAACACATTGAAAATAACAGACCTGATATTGTGTTACAAGACAGAGATGAGTGTAGCAATCCCAAACACACAAAATATTCAGGCAGCAATCAATGATAAGAGGAGTAAATATTCTGATTTCAGTAATGAAATTTAAATAATGTGGAAGCTAGACATGGTGTACATTGTACCATTTGTTCTCCTTGCAATGGGCGTGATTCCAAAGCCCATCCATGAGAACCTTGAAATTTTAGGGTTACGTAAGAATTTATTCATACTCAATCAAAACGCAGTTATTCTGAATACTATCCGCAGGCTAAGAAAATGTTTTTGTCAGGAGTATATGAGAATGATAGTCGTGAGCCAGTATCTCGTCTTTTACCAGCAATAATATGCTGAAAATAAAATTAAGAGAAAATAATAATAAACAAAGGAAGAAATAATAATAATTAACCCGCAAAAATCAAGTCGAAATGGTGACGGTTCGTAAGAGAACGACTCGGCTCCCCTCTCAGGCACGTTTCGGTTTCGACCGTTCGAGAATCAAACACGTTCCGGAATGAACTCAAGAACATAAAATAAACGTTTTTTGACGATGTTGTGCTGGTAGGACAACCACGTTCTGATATTTTGCAGATTCCTCCTTACTTCCATCATGTTTCCGTGGTTTCGATTACAGCGATTGTTTTGCGGGAAGTTTTGAACTCGTACAACGCTCGAATTCAAAGCCCAATGTTGCTGAGTTAGTGCACGAGAACCTCCACTCTCTAGTGAATCTGTGAACCCATCATTCTGAGGTCGGTCGCGGTGGAGAGGATCGCTCCGTTCTTCTCTGCTCCGTGTTACCCGCGCTTTTGGTCCTTTTTTTAGTTCTCCGCTGACGTTGAGTCTTTCCTACATCGTTTGTTTTCAGACCACGTGGTCTTGTGGCGCTCAGTTCAAACCTTCGAGCGAGGATTTGCGTTCACGTTTTATTTCTTACTGCAACCCTTGGCCGATGCAACCTGTGTCGAGCGGCTTGCATTGGTAGTGTGTCGTGAACGATCTCAATTTGCTTTTTGTTGCATCTTAGAATACAGAGCACTACTTTTTGAGTCATTTTTAATTAATTTTTCGGTTTATTTCGGTATTAAGTGTAAAATTTCGGACTAAAAGACTATGGATCCAGCTATCTTGGAGGACTATCTCCGAGTGCTGCCAGCGACAGTTCCTGTTCCCGGCCTATCAGCGACTTCGGAGTTCTGTACCACATCACCCACCTACCGACGTCGTTGCAGAGAAGTGCCTTTCTTTCAGACGTCGAACACGGATGAAGCACCGTGTTTGTAAGAAGAAGAGGCGGCCTGATCTTCCGGCGTTCACTTCAGTTGTGGCACCTGCTGTCGGGCCACCTGCGGCCATCACATCCGGACTTGACAGAGCGGCCACCTTGAGTGTTCCTCGGCTGCACCCACTTCTGGACTTGCGCCATAAAGGATTTACCAGATAAGTCCAGCGATGCGCCACTTACTGTAACATATGTATCTAAGTGCATTACTCGTATTGTCCCGGCGACCAGGTCCCATACTACTGTACCCATAGAGTGTGATGAAGGGTAATTTTTTATTTTGGCCCACGGTCTTGTTGACCGCCTTGTCCTTAACCTGGTCATTACAAGGCTCATATTTCTTATCTATTCTCTATCTTATTTTCATCCTTTATGAAAATGTGTCTCTTTGCTGTTGATTTCACCAATATTCCCGTCCCTGCCACAAGGAGGTGGATAAAACTATCCTGTGTAACCTCCCTTTTTAATTTGTCTCGTATTATGCCTAATTTTGTTTCGTAATCTCTAAAAAACTGATATTTCTCTTTAGTGTCTATTCTTGAGTTCTTATAATGTATTCCAGTAACTCTTTGTATCTTCATTTCTCTTATGTATTCTGATCCTTCCTCGTCGCACCACTCGCAGTCCCACATCTGGTGTTCACGTGTTTCTTCTTTTCCACCACATCTATAGTTTTTCTTCCCTTATTCCCCTCTCTACTAGGATACTATCGAAACTTCCATGCTGTGGATTATGCTTGAACCATTTTCGATTCATGTTGAAAAATTGCACGTTTGGGATAAATTTGTTGGTTATTCGTCCTTTCTATGTTTTTCCCTGTCGTATTTCCCACGTCTGCATTTTCATAATTCCTTTCCATTGCTTTCTTTTCTATTTCTTGCCCTGCTATAGTGAATTTCCCTGTTTTTTATATTTCCTTCGAAATTGTAATTTAGCAATGTATAAATCCAAAGGCATTATTCCATATATAACTTCTAACGTTTCTCGTGTGCGATATGAACCTCCTATTGCTAGGAGGTTCATTTTTTGTACCGAATTAATATTTTATTCAACATATCCTGTTGCCACTCTATATCCCCATGCATTTGAGCCGAAAGTTAGTATTGACCGTACTGTTCCATTATATAGTATTAATTTATCTTCTTGCCCTACATTAAATTTTGTTATCCCTGCCATGAGCAAGCCGCAATACAATCTTTCAGCCTTTTCTGCTACATAATCTATGAGTTTAAGAATTGTAACTTTTCGTCCAAAACGATGCCTAAAAATGTACATGTACTAACAAACTTAAAATTTTCTCCATATATCTTCATGCAATGGTTATGTCTGGTATGCCCGAACTACATGACTTTTGTTTTGCAAGTTGAAAGTTTCAATTTGTTTTCTGTTCATAATTTTTCGACACGGGTCAGTATCCGTTTTCCTTCTCTTTCCAATTCTCGTCTTCTGTCTCCTTTTAGCACCGTAATGTCGTCCGCATATGCTATATACTTAATGGATTTATTTTGTAAATTTTCCAATATATTATCCGTTAATATGTTCCAATATAATAGACCCTTTGCGGTCACCCACCTGTTGCTTTATGTAGTATTTTCTGGGCTCCTATTCTCAACAATATTTACCTGTCATGTAGGTAGGAGTGTACTAATTCTAATATAGTGGTATATGAAGGGTACACTCCAGTCATCAAGATCTTCTGCCAGAAGCCGTCTAAAGAGCAACGGCTTCTGTCCCTCTCTAATAGGTTTGCCCCCTCTTTTTATCATTTTCATTTTGTTACCCAGTTACTGGACCTTCTAGCCATTTTCTGTGTTTTGTTTGCATAGTTTCTGAATATCTCTCTCATTGGATTCCCTTTCCCCGTGTTTCCATTTTCTTTCTATTTTAGGGTCTTTAATCTCTTGTCTCGTTTTTGCCTATTCTGGCAGCTCCCCGATAGCCGTCTTAAGACGTAACTGCTCTGGTTAAGACGTTTCCGTCTCCACCACGAGGAGGTCGGGAGCATTCAGTATCTAGCTGTATGGTTAATTGCTTTTCGTGTCGTCGGAGTCTGTTACAAACTCTTCAAACTTTTAGTAGATCTCTTGGTTTCCTATATACTTCCTCTAATCTGTTGTTGAATATACTCCTTGTTTCATTTCCTTGTATCAAATTTCTCTCTCCTCGCCCACATATCTGCATTCGTGTATCAGTGTCTACAGTGTCCTCTCTTTTATTATCGACCAAACCTCGTTTGTACCAATGTGATATATAGTCTCCATGTCCAGACAAAATTTGTAAGGTAGGAAACATTTTTTTCTTGTTACTGAAATTGACGTCATCTATAAATTTGTCTTCCTTCTGGCGATTTTTGCCATCGTATGTTCCAACATTATCCTTCCCTTCCATCCTTTCCCTGTCAATAGTAATTTTTGTCCCCTATTGTCATCTCTTGTTTTCTCACGTATATCGTAAGTAGTGCTTGTCCAATTACAGATCTATTGGCAGATACCCTATTATTTACTAGTGCAGCTTTAGTAGACACACTTTTGTATAAATTACTCCAATTTATTATACTGCTTAGTTTTCGTAGATGATTGATTGTTTTACTTCTATCAATTCAAACAGATCCACAATATGTCATTATTTGAAAATATACCCCTTTGTATAGTGTTAACTGAGGTTTACCTATTGTATATTTCGTTATCCCTCCTCTTCCCAGTCCAAATGTTATTCTCTTGAGATTTTTTAACAATATACTCTATATGCGGCGTGATTATCAACTTTTCGTCTTATATAATTCCACGATATTTTACCTTCTGCCTCCTTGGTAATCTCCAATCTGATATTTTAATTATAGGTTCACGCCGATTTTCTCCCTAATGTTTGAGACAAAAAACTATTTCTTCAGATTTCGTTTGAGATATAGTTAGTCCTATCTGGTTACTTAGTATTTCAAATAATATTAATACCCTATTCTTTGCTTCTAGTTCCCTCCTGCTGTTTCGTTCTATAATTTGCGCCACATCATCAGCTTAGGTGATTACATTTGTATCCTTTTTTCGAGTTGTTCTAGGATCACATTTAGTACTATTGTCCAGAAAACCGGCCCAATATGGCTGCCCTGTAGAAAACCCTGTTTTACCGAACTTATTAGTCTCTCTGTACCTATTTCAAGTATTACATTACTGTCTTCCAGATATGAGCGCGTTAATTCCATGGTTGAGAATTTCTTTTTTCTCTAATCCTGCTAGTATTATTCCCCATTGTACGCTATCGAAATCTTCTGTAAAATCTATATATATCACCATTGCATATTTTTTCCTTTGTTCTCTTATTCCTTTTCACAGTTGTTCTAACGCGTTTTCTGTACTTTTACCCTTTTGAAAGACGTATTGTTTCGCGTTTAATTTTCCTACCGATGTGTGTTGAATGTATTTTGCGAACATTCGGTTTAAATTTTTTCCCAATACCGTTAATAATGCATGTTATGGAGCGGTAGGAGCTGGATAGAGGTCCCTGTTTCCTGGTTTTAACAAACCTATCCTCCAACATCTTGGATAGTGGCCTGTTCTGTAACACAATCTATATAGGTGAAGCATTTCTCTTTCATAATTATCTAGCAATTTTTGGATCATTTCGTTAGTTATATGATCGTATCCTGCAATTTTCTTTAGGTTCATTCTGCCTATTATTCTTAACATATTGTCCTCTATTTCCTTATCTTCTTCTGGTATATCTGTGGAATTGTAGTCGCGTTGTTGCATGATTCCCTGGGCCCGTTTAGTATTTATTTTATCATAGTTTTCCCAGTGTCAGTCCATCCTGTAGTTAGATTTGTTCCTTTCTTTATATTTCTGCAGACTTTTTTATTTCAATTTTTTTCTCTTCCTAGAAGGCACGGTATCCCCCCAAAATTAGTTGTTATACTTTCTGTAACATATCTTTCCTAATCCTCACTCTTTGTCCTTCAGAGTAGTTGTTTCAACGTTTTTAGATATTGCCTGTAAGTCAGTTCTCTATTTATATAGAATTCGGTTCCAGACTGTTCCCTCTGGAATTGTCTTCGTAATTTGTCTCGCGTTCTTTTTTGCTTCGGTTAGTTCATTATACCACTGTTTTGACCAATTTTTGTCTGTCATTTTTCTTTTTGAAATGTAATACTGTGGGTACACAGTTAGTAAGATGTTCTGTTGCAGTTTTTCTATCCTTACATCAGTGTTCATGGCATCTTCATATGTTTCATATTGTTCCCCATCTTCTATATCTCTTTTTAGTTGTAATTGTATTTTCCTATAATTTATTATGTCTCTTGACTCCCAAGGGTGACCTTGTTTCATTTTTATATTGAATGTTATAGCTTTATGATCACTTTCCATCGCTTTTTTATGTACCTGTCATTGTATTACAGTCACTCGTTTAGTGGGTGTAGTAATTCTTAGATTGATTATTGAAGAGCTATTCACCGTTACTAATATTTCTACTCCATAAACATTTATAATCTTCAATCCGTGTTGTATAATTATTTTTTCTAGTAGTCTCCCCCTTCTATTGGCTGTGTGGTCGCGCCACAGTGTTGCTCTTCTGTTTCAGTACCCACATATTATTATACCGTCCCCTTGTATAATTTCAAGTTATTTTCTACTTATCTGAAAACATGAGTTCTTTTGCAGCTGTATTGAACATACACATTTACTAGCAATATATTCATATCTCCCTTTGCCCTGCAAATAACTACTCGTAAGTCGTTTCATTCCCATAACTTCTATGTCTCCAGTGCACATTATTATTACTGATTTCCCTCCAGTCATATGTATAATTCTCATTTTTGCAAGGTATGTTCGTTTTTCTCGTCGCATATATTGCTCTTGTACAATGTAAATGTCTATGTAGTTTTTGTTAATACACTATTGTATTAGACATACATGACTTGTTGTCCTCCGTTCATATTAACCTGTAGAACTAATACCCATAGTCTGTATGTTCCCTGATTATGTTACATACTCTCATGTACTCTGCACATGTCTTACTTCAAATACTGTGTTCATGTGCTCTGTTTTTTCCGGAGGTAATTTACTCACTTTTCTTGGCTCTTTTTATTTGGGTTGTCTTTTATTTCGTACTCGTCCTTAGCACAGTGTCCACTTACATCTTTTTTCTCCGTACAATTTTTCGCTACATGGCCACATCTGTAGTATACGTAACATCGCTAAGGCTCGATGAATTCTTCGATATTATATGATTTAAATCCAGAGAATATTTTTCCCTGCGTAATTATTTCTTTAAAGAATTTCCCGTGGGATCTCTATTACCAGAGCTTCGTGCGCCAACTATCTCACCTGATCTTCTTTATTATACGTACTTCATATTCATCTCTTATTATCTCCTTCTTTATTGGTGAGATAACTTTATTGTCTTACTGATATTTTTCCTGAAAACCTCGTGTGAAAACTCTTACTGCACAGGAATGATTGCCGTTTATAGTTTTTTTCCATGTTTCCCAGCATGTGAACACCTAATGTATCTTTCCTCCATTGTTCTCATTGGTTGTTAACTCGTAACTGCGTCACAGTATTCTCTGTCTTAAATGCATTTAATATACTCTTATCCTAAATTTGTGTTAATTATTCCAACTTTATATTTTCAAATTTTAATTTATTATTTCCTCTATCTCAAAAATTAAATATTTTCAAGGAGTCTTTCTTTTAAATCACATGTAATTTACCCGGTGTCAATTAGTGTAGTAGTTTAGCAGATATTAGAGTTGTACTGAAACTGCGTTTTTCCCTGGTACGTGCACATTCTTTAATATGGTGGTTGCGTACCAATCGAAAATTCTCAAATTTTGCATATGACCCCTTATGTTCCACGTAAGTTGTCCTATTAAATATACCGCCTCTACCCGCATTCGTACCGACGTTATTAAACTCTTCTGCCTTTACAGGTATAAAGTTCCACTTTTTAGTACCGTAGCATTAGTTGCCTTCCCTTAGCATGATTTAGTATAGTACATTCATACATACACGATGCATCATCAACATTGCATATGGCTGTGCGATGAATTTACGTACAACTTACTTTAATTACTATTTCGAAACTACAACAATATGCTTGCTAGCGTTTTTTAAAAAACTACTTTAACTACACTCTTTGATAATGCCAGTGCCGTAATTTAGACGCTATCCCTGCATATATTAGCTTATAATCTTCGAAAATATTATGTTCAATTTGTCAAATGATATGTTACATAATGTTTCAAAATAAATTTCTCCATTATTTTTCCGTAGAATTTCAAGAAAATTTAATAGTACACGTTCCTGCCCTTATGCTTCAACACTGTTATCTTCATTGTTTGAACACAAGTCGATTTTCACCAAGTTTTCGCGCACACATTCAGTTTTACGTCCCCTTTCAATTAGTATGTTTGAATGCATAAATCACTTTTAAAAGTCACTTTCTAACATACCAGGTACAGAGTTCTATTCCGAGCATGTAGTCACTCGCGTAGCAACGTAACTCATCCATTAAGTGTGCCAACCAGGACGCTAGGGAGTAGCAAGTTGCTCCTATATCAGGGACGTCAATAGTAAATGAGTCAGCCACCACCACCGACGCTTATAATGTCACCTCTTCCGGTACCGTAGGTCATGCGATCAGGCTAGTATGGAGTGTCAATTCAGTAGGGGCTCCCTCCCCAATTTTTTTCCTCCCCTACCCCATCCCATCTACCACCAATACATCTGATTGAACCATACCTGGCACCGGTCACCCTGGAGGTGACATTTACATTGAGAACGTGCTCGACACGCGAGAATTGCTGCGAGTACTCCAATAAGTCGCAAAATCCAGTCTGATTGGGAGGAACACCCGGCAGCATTTTATTGTTCGTGTGCCAGATTTTCTCGACCACCAAGTGGTAGTCTGCAAGTTGCGAGTTCTCCAGAGAGAGGACCCCAACACCACCTTCTTCTACCGTGTCACGGAGTAAAGACGCCACCGCCTAGTGATTTAGGCTCTTCAGCTAAATGGAGACCTCGAACCACTTCACGGTGAAACAAAGAGCCAAGATGTGAAGGTTTTCCACCTAAGTGCATTACAGAAGAAGAACAGCGATGGATGGGTCCACCTAACTTGTGCGTGTGGTGATCGCCAATGCGGCTGTATTAACAGTAAAAACAAACATCCGTTATCCGGGGAACGTCCTTGTGACGTTCGAGGAATGCCACCGACGTGAGTGGATCGCTCACTGTGCGAGGTTTCAAGCTTTGAACCATGTCCGCAACCACTGCGGCCGTGATATTGTCTGCTCACTGTGCGCGTGTCTACACGGCCTGGTCCAGTGCTCACCACGTCTCACAAGACTCATCTACAACAAATCTGCAGGTGACCATTGTGCCTCATGGTCCGGATGTCCGGTGTTCGTCGAGATGAAGAGGCGGCGGGATGAGCTGGTCGCCTGTGCTCGCGAGTAGTGGTAGGCTGCCATGGTAACCCGTTGTGCAAATGTCAGTATTATGCTCTTCGGTAGGAGCAGCATCTGCGCCAAGGACAATGTCGGCGTTCTTTACTGACACCAGGGACACGTCTTCTGCTGCCCCCCGGTTTTTACTTCTTCTTCATTCAATGGGATCACTAAATCTTACCTTCGGACACTCACTTAATTTCTCGCCTTACTTCAACGCCACAACCTGCGCGCTATAATGGACGCGATATAACAGGTCCTCCCCATTCCCTCCGCTCCCGGCCCTATCCACCCCAAGGCATTCACTTCCTTGCAAGACCTGTCCCCTTTTTCTAAATAGCCCCTCAATCAATAACGTTCTTTGCGTCCAGGTACTACCGCCACACGACCATCTTTAAGATCGCTGAAATCCGGCAATTACTTACTGATCTTTCTATTCATGCTCTCCTTCTTCAGAAGACGTGGCTTACCCCTCCGTTTCGTTTTATCTTCTGGGCTATCACATCAATCGCGATTATTGACTGTACGCCGCCACCCCCAACTTAAACGCCAGCGGCGGTACAGCCATCGCCATCCCTCTTGCTTTTCTTGAAGCCACGGTCTTTGAATTCGGCACTCCCCGGGGTCCAGTAATTCTTGCCTCCGACTAACGGAGGCCCAAGAAGACTGCCAACTTGACTCCGGTAGGGCTCTGGCTGCCTATCTCGCCCAATACTCCTCTCTCCTCCTCCCCCTGGACCAACCCACCTCAGTCGATAACGTTCCTCATGACATCCTGGACGTTGTTCTCCAGTCCTCCATTGTCCAGATTACCACCCTCACCCAAGATTCGAGTTGGCCTCGGATCACCTCCCCATCGTTTTCTCCTCCTACCTAGGCCTCTTCCTCCATGACTTTCAACCTCCCTTAAACATCAAATCGGACTGGAGAGAGTACTCTCGGCCTACCTCCCATGACACACTCACCAGAGTGCGTCTGGAGAGTGTGACCAACGCGTGTCCAGGTTTACGCCATTTTTCCGTCAAGTTGGAGCGAATGCAATTAAATATATGGATTTCTACTTCAATAAATTTGTTTCAAAATATCATGAATTTTCAAATCAAACTACTCATAATTAATTAAATCCTTCCTGAAAGAGAGTATTATATGTACATTTGAATAATGTGTCAATTTGACGGAAAGGTGGCGGCAGGCGGTGGTCGGCCACTCTCCCTCTCTCTAGACGCTACAAACACTCCTATCCTCATTTCCGGCACGCCTACTCCCTCCAACGATCCGGTCAGAAAAATTGAGATCGGTGATATCCTGGAAACCCCTTTCTCTCCTCCTATCATCGCATCTCAGCCTTCTCCCTTCACCACAATTCTACCCCCGTTGTATCCACTTCACCAGACAATGGACTTTATGTGCCTGGGAAGTGAAGGGAGTCAACACCAAGAAGGTGGGTGGCTCCGACAAGATCCGTTGCATCTATCTTCGCCATCTTCCACACAACGCTGTCCTTCTACTCACTAATACATTCAATTTTTGTCAGTTTCTCTCGGTTACTATCCTCTTTCTTGGAAACATGCCACTATCATTCTTCTCTCCAAACCGGGTGAAAATCTTCGAGACCCTAACAATTACCCTCCTATCAATCTTTTTTCTCTTTTTCGCAAACTCTTAGAGCGCCTTGTCCTCACCAAACGTACATCTCTCCTAGAATGCTCTTTTGCCATTCGTCACACCCAATTCGGATTTCGACGCAAAAAGGCTGCAGTTATGCAGACCTTGCGTCTGACACACGAATTAGACTCCATCCTCTCTAGGAGAATTACCATTCCTGCAATATTCTTTGACTTCTCTTTCGCCTTTGACACTATCCATCACGACCTTCTCCTTCACATAAACCAATTCCTTAGTTCCTCCCGTCTTTCATCACCACTTGCCCAGTTCCTATACAGGTGAACCTTTCAGGTTCGCTACAACCGCTCCCTTTCCTCCATCCGCCCCATCTGCGCTGGGATCCCCCAAAGTAGTATCTGGGCATCCACTCTCATCTCTCTTTTTGTTCACGATCTTCCTGACCCTCGGCATGTTTCCGAATTGGTATTGCGTACGCGGCACGTGCTTTGAATCTTATTCTCGCTATCTCTAACCTTAAATCTGCTACTTCTCGCTTGGAAACTTGGAGTTCTTCTAATAGGCTCATATTGAACACCTCCAAGTACCAGGCAATTATCTTCACCATCCGCTATCTGATCAGAGTCATTCCAAAACCTGCCGTCGCTCAAGGTCAAGGACACCACTGAGACCTGGTCCAAAAGTGAGAGGTACCTTGGGATCACGATGGGCAGGATACTTCGCTGGGAGGATCATACAAAATCTGTTCTCACCAAAGCATGCTTGCCTGCCTTTCTACTAATCGCAGGATCCGGCACAAAGTGAAACTTCTTATCTCATCTTGAGCTTTACGCCTGAGGAATCTGGGTAACTACTATCAGACAATACCATCATCACCTCCACATCATCGAGAACCCGTTCCTGCGGATGGCTGTAAGACCGCCGATGGGCTCCCCAACTGTTACCTTCGTTCTGTATCTAAATTGGAACCCATCACCAAATTAATTTTCTTCGTACGCGCAAACACCTCCGAAAGGCGTTCCACCAACCCTCCCCTGACGAGTTTTCAAAAAATATTCACTTCACTTTGCACGCAATCGTGCTGCACATCGTAAATACCCATAAGATATTCTTAACCCCCCATTTACACTTGTTATCCCTAAACACACTTCTTCTCACAAATCTCTCACCTTCATTCTCTTCTTCTAAGTCTCAACACTTAATTATCTCCCTCTCTTCAAATGAAGAGACACCCTATATTTCTTCTAAACAAAATATGAGTGCCTAAGTCGTCGGTTTCCGGCGGACATGGCGCTCGAAATTTTATGTTTCAGGTAACATTGTGAACAAGACAACCATGCGACCATCCATGATGAGCACTTCTGGCGGATGTGTGGATCACTGCTGCCTCAACACTGTTTGTGGACCTAAGAAATTACATGATACTTGGGTTCAGTGTCCTTTTCATATTGTCAAAATGCCAAAACAAAGTCCAAATTATATGATTATCTCTCACAGACATTTATTAACTCAACATTTATTACTTCTTTGTTACTTTCAATTTTCAAACTCAAATTATTACAAAATAAAATTATCTTAAAGATATTAATTTTCCTTCTGGGGGCATATGCCCTCCCCCTCGATCTGCCGCTGGTACAACATCTTTTCTACCTTACATGATAATGATGTTCTACTTGGTTTTCATTTTTTTTAAATTGGGACTTTGGGACTTGCCAACATCAAGGTTATTAGAGCCCTTGGTTTTCATTTTGTTTGTAGTATTCTCTACATACAAAATTTGTTACCTATTATATTTTAATAATTACTTGCTGAGACTACAATAATTGGATAACATTGAAGACTATGTTTACTTATTATCTGCATTACCTCTAATCATAGACCTGTGGGTATGTTATTTAGAAGTGTGATTAATATACTTAAAATCTTAGAGTTAAAAATTCTTCTGTTCATTACTTCGATGACTAATAGGTATTATTATCAGTTTCAAGTGTGTATTGTGATCATATGGAATGGATATGTCTTATGTAATGGTATGCAAATTTTTGGTCTTTTGTAATGGCATGCAAAAAATGTTTGGTTCAGCAGACTTCTTGCTAATCATCTTTTGGGACACCTGCTTACGAACTTCCAGATCTCTTTTATAGATAATGAAAATCAGAACACACTATAGGTCACCCACAAATTTTAAGAGGAGACATTTTGGCCCTGGCCTTTGGTTTCTCCTTCATCTGTATCATTTACCTTTTAAGTTAAGCTTATTCAGGTTGCAAGTTAAGAATATTATTCCTTATGTAATATTATTCCTGTATGCAAATAATATTACCTTAACTTGCAATTTTTATAAAAAGAAACTTTAAAAATTTCATTTTGAAATATTTAAGTTTAGCCAAATTTTGACTTAAAACATTCCTGCCAAGACTGACTATTTCACTACACTAATATATAATTTTATTGGAAATTAATATGAAATTTACAACGCTTTGGTATTCCATCCAAAAATTTAAAGGTTTGAAGTAAGACTAATGTATCTATAGCAGAATATAATGGTATGTAAAGTAAAGATGAAAGTAATAACATTTAAATATAACTTGAACCCCTCCATAGCATTTTAGCTCATCACCAAGTCATACCGGGTTCAATTCCTGGTGGGACCAGGTAAAATTTGTAGCTTTTCACATTAATATCCCAGTTCACAGATTGAGAATTCGGTGTGTGAAGAGTCGATATGTCATAAGCAATTATTTAATGAATCATTCATGAATTGTACAATGCTATGAGTGTTATTGACAATTTTACAAGAATATCTATAAAATATTTGAATTAGTAAATCACTGTTCTACTAAAGTTGTATTATTCTCAGAACACCTTATTATTTTCCAGAATTTTGTCTATTAGGCTAGTTATGTGAAAAGATTATTAACAATAAAAAAAACAACTCATTTCACATGTCATTTGTCTGCATTCTATGCTTATTTGTCTGAGACCTCCCCCATCCCTCCAAAAGAAAAAAAGGGTAGTGAGAGTTATAATGGTACTTTTTACTACGTGCTCCCTTTGCCCTCCTGGATCTGTCATCTTATCCACATGTTTTGAAACTCAATGGTTCAATTGTCCAGAATTTTATTAAGCTTGGGAAAATATTATAGATTAGTTCTATGATTTGTACTGTATATAAATGATAAACACAATTTTATGGATATCCAGCACAAAACGCAATGCTAAAAATAGGAAATTACCCCGAGACTTCCATGCAAATTGCGAACAATAATGTGTTGTCGATTCCTCGAAGATAGTCCCATTTGGTGCCTGTCAGGGGTGAAGTCTCAAACAGGCAATTCGGAAAAGCCACCAGCAGCTTGCTGAATTAAAGTCCTAAATGTGATCACCCTGGAGCACAGTCCCAAATTTTTCTCCAGATTTTTCTCATGTCAGGTGACCTGGAGACTCTGCCTCTGGCCAGGAATATAGTTCTCCTTCATCTGGAACCCATAGACACCAGGTAAATGTCTTTAAACCTATTGTATAGTAGGTCCCGTCAATGGATTCAATGTAGGCCATATGTAATCATGAATTTCTACAAGTTTGAGAAAAGTGAGAGAAAGTACAATTATAGGAAGATATTCAGATCTCTGTTTCTGATGCTATAGTGCTATAGTGATGATTTGTTACATTGGCATAGGTCAAGAAGGTAAATTATGAAATTGGCAGGTTTTGAAATTGGGCCTCTGCACATATATTAGAAATCACCCAATTTTCACTCATTTTAGGATGCATATATTGAGTTTTAGCATGTTGATACTGCTGAGTTTTCATTCCTTGAGCAATACACAATATTTATTGCAATTTTTTCCTTACAATGTTTCGACTTGATTAGATATAACAAATTGTAACAACAAATATTAACATTGCAACAAAACAATTGAACATGTTATAAAATGAAAAATATTAACAATATAATCAATATCAATAATGAAATAAAAAATTTCACAATAAATACTGTGTATCATCCAAAAAAGGTAGTAATATATATCTAACTTCTGTAGATTATGTAATTGTTGTAAATGGTAGGATTAATTCAAAATCATTTAGTCATAGAGAAATACAATGATACAATATAGGAACTATTCTCTTTTCAATTGATATTTTATTTCATTCATGTAATTGATTGAGTTCCAATTTGCTGATTATATTGTTTAAAAGAAAGGTTTATTGAGATTTTTGGTTCACTTAACCTGGATAAGGTATAAAACTTTTACCAAATTCTAATTTATACATTGTTCCATCTCAACACATTTTATTTCTTGTGAAGTTTTTACATGGAAATGTAGGTACCTGCAAAAACTATTTTATGACATTAACAAAAGAAACAAGGTTCTATAAATTTAAGCATAGTTTTGTAAATTTGCCAAATATCTGCTTTATAATTAATATGATCGATATTCCAGGTTTCATCTGCACATACAGCTTTGATTTTTTTTCTAGTTGTGTTGAGTATTTGTCACAAGTATATTAAATATTAAAGCAACAGATTATCACTCCAAGATTTGTGGATTTTTAGACAATATTTATGGTATAGAAACATTTGTTGTCATACTTTTTTCCATTTGATTAAAAACATTATTAAATTTCATTTAGTTTATTGGCGTATGGTGTCCAACAAATCAAGGCACACATTCAATAATATTTTAGCCAACCTACCAATCTTTAATTTAAATTAGGTTTTAGATGAAACTTTGAATTATTATTAAATTTTAAAATCCTGTTTAAAATCCACAATATTGAAGGACACTATGTTGCTACTCTTCATGCTTATATATATGTATGTATTTACAAATATTTTGTGCTGCTTCATTCTTTGTTTATATATTTATACACATTATCTTAGTTAGAATTCTACAGGTACATAGTAAGAATAAAATTCACATGTGTGAGTTACATTGTGAAGTTTTTATACATTTTGAATAAGTAAATAAATCCTTATACCTCAAAATGTCTTATGGCTACAGAAGTGGAATATGGACATTGTACACAACAGTGCAGCAACATTGTACATCCTGCTCTGAGTCATGTTGCAGCTCTGCAGTACTAATGAGACAAGCGTTACAAAGCTGCTACAAAAGCTCAGGTTTTGCCAAGGCTGACATTCTTATTTTTTAATAAACCACCACAAACATCCTCACTCAAACCACAAAAACCTCTTTTCATAACTAGGTGATATGAAATATGGAATGGCTGGTGTTGAAACAAATGTATGTGCAAAACTTTTATCTTATGCATAAATTCTTTCCAGAATCAAAAATATAGAGCTTAAGAATCAGCAATGCATGGAAGTAAAGGAAATATCAAGAAAAATGTGGAACTATACTCTACATTGTGTATAAAGCTATAAATCCTGATGAGCAGACAGTGCTCAGTGGTTCAGGCATGGTCCCTTGGTGAAACTTGATGCAACTACTCACACAAACACTGACACTGTATGTAAAGGGGGAGGGCTCACTCACACTTTGCTATTAATGCACATTATGTGGCAGAGGTGGATCCTTAAGCACATTGGAATGGACTGTTCATACTGAATACATGAGCAAGGTTGTCATTCTTGTGCATCTACTTCAGGCATTGTTCATGTGTTTAGAATAGCTTTGTATTTCTCCATTTCAGTCATTTCCTTTACAATTAACAATACTTTTATTGTGTATCATGAGAACACAGCATACATTCACAATATTAAAAGCAAAGTATTATATAATGGTTCAAACTGTCAAACCAAATTGTCAGGTTCTACCAAAATAATGAGAGGCACTTTCTACCAAAACTGACGTTCTCATAACTTAACTCAGGACTTCTTTTTTCTCTCTTCCTGAAAATGTTTCAATTTCTGAACTTTCAGATAATTCTCAAGAATCAAATTTTGTTAGTGAGTATTAGTGACTATTTCTAGATCAGCCAACATAGGTGTCAAAGGGCAAGTATAGATAGCATCAACATGCTTAAACTTTCTAGAAATTATGGTTCATTGAAGGATTATTGAAGAAATGTTTACATCAATGTATTACCATACCAAAATATTACCATATAGCAACATTATGAATGCTAGAAAATCCAGCACACGATTTATTATAGATTTGTTCAGCTTGCCATAGTCAAAAAATTAAATGTTGAGAAAATTCAACATCCTAATATGAAAGTTTCTCTTCATTTCTTAGTCAGTTGAAAAAATCAGTAGTATAACTAATAGAAACACCACAAAGCAGTTTATATATTTTGCACCCAATTTCTATGCTCTCAAAGAACCAAATTATCATTGATAACCAAACTATAAACAAATAACTATTGTTCAAATTTTAACCTTTTCCAATTTTTTGCTCAAACAAATTGTGTGTTTTCAATATTATTTGTTTTTGGAGATACACAAATATTAAAATTCTTGGCATACACTTGATTGTTATTAGCTGATCTCTGATAGTAAGATTTTCAGAAATACTTTCAGAATGTTGGTGGCCACTAATGATGTAAATAAATACAGTTAACTTGTGATTTATAAAATCAATATTTCAATATGTCAATACAGTATAGATAAACACACACGAAACACAGATTGTTATAATATCAAATAGTCAATTGGAAACTCATTAGTATGTATAGTTAAGGCTATTGAGACTCTTCCTTAGGTGTATCAAACTTTTCTCTCATAGGTTGTTATTCATAGATAATCCACAAAATTAAGTAAATTATATAATCCTGATTATATTAGGTAATCTTTTAAGTGAGTAATATTAGATTCACTTCATATCAATCTTGCATTAAATTTCTAATAAACTGTATGTTTTATTATCATTTAAATTTAGATACACCTTCTTTGCTCTTGTTGAAAACATAATTGAGCATTCTCTAGTTACTGGAACCCAGAACCAAGTACTAGCCCTCCTTTAGTTATGCCACTGATTAAAAACACTTGATGAAAAGTAATGGTATAAATGAAAACACAACAGTATGAACAAAGGGTATAAGGTATTTAGATTATTCTTGGTCATTTCTTGTTGTTTTCAGAAAAAAATATGATGATCTTTTGGATCCACCATGGCCACGATCAACCCTTTTCCCCACCCATAGTTCAAGATCAAGTACAACATGCAACACTAGGGCATACATGACCTGGCAACCTATAATACTAAAGCACATCATTTACAGTGAAAATTATTTGCCTATTGTAGCAAATATAATTTATTTTCACATGGTGAAATAAGAAGAGATTTGTGTTTAGCTTAGATAGCATGTTACACCATATATCAAAAATAAATGTAGATATGCTTTCTTTACAGATGCTATCCTTTTTTTTATTTTTTGGTTTACTTTTAACAAAATACCTAAAAAGACCTTGAGGGTAATCAAACGATGAAGCATTCATTTCCACAGTACAGTAAGGAGAAAAGAATGGAGGCTTTAACTTAACATGCGGGCTCGATCTCTCAAACTAAAATATTTATTATATTTGTCATTGAGACTGAAAAAAAAATCCAACCTGTGGAATAAACACCTTCTTTGGTAATTAGCACATACTGTGGCAAGGAATGTTTTTACACCACACAGTTGACCATGGCTCCATCCTCTAAATACTAGTGAATAGTATGACAGTGTCACAGCATAACCAAAAGTAACTTCACAACAAAACTATGAAATACACAAGTGTTTGAAATTGGAATATGTCTTTGTTGAAGTTACAGGATACAACATGGAAGCAGGTGACATATTTCAGAAAACTCATTATAGGAGGAATAATATTCTTACAAGTTAAAAATAAAAGGACTGTCCAACATACAGTGTAGTCATATTGCTGAGAATCTGTTTCAAAACACTTATATTTAGCTACTTTAAACTTGCATTAAGCTATTTAGTCTCGATACTTATAACCAAAGTAATTTTATTTCATTTACATAACATTTTTAATACTTCTATTGAAGTAAGTTATCTAAAAATTACTTACAAAAAAGCATCTTAAACAATTTTTATTATACATTTTGTAACTGTTTGTATATTTCATTAATACTGGACAGACCAATGAATAATAGATTCAAGATTTGGAATCAAGATTCCAAAAAATGTATTTAGGAAACTATGAAGAATATGAAGCATCTATATTACAGTAGAGGCATCACTATCATTTATTATATAGGAACCCGAATGTAATTGTTAAGGGTAAAATTTGTAGGAAAGCCAAGATGTAAAAGTATAAAAATAAATGAAAGAGATACAATACTAAAAAACAAAATTGAATTAAGATGATTATGAACCATTGGTTTGTTTTCTCTATGAATAACTAATTTATTTTCTAGAAGTTTGAGTCAATATGGAGGAAGCACCAATGCATGTGTGATTATTATGACTTGCTTTCAAAAACAAATCATACAATTGTATTATGCAACATTATAGTTACCTCAACAATTCAAAGTCCTTTCCAGTGAACATTTTTGTGAACATTTATGAGCTACAGTCGTCTATCACTACAGCCAATATCAGCCATTCTATCTCAGAAGTGTTCTGATAATCTGAAAATTTGTACACACCCTTAAATCAGAGTTTCTAATAACATATCAAAAGCAACCACAACAACAAATGTAAGAAATTTTAAGAGCAATTGATCTGACTTGTACTAAAAATTGTATTTGGCAAATATCTCTTAAACAATAAGTTTTAAACTTTGTAGATAATAAAATGTTCTACAAAAAAATTATATTGATTTTCCCTCAAAAGATAGTTTGTGAGATATACACAAATTTTAAAATGATTAACTCCCCCTTACTCATATTTATTTATGGCACAAGGACTCAAAATAAATGCAGCTGCAAACATGATGGATATTTACTTTATTTGTTTATATGTACATATTTGCAGTGTTGGCATTGTATGTCAAATAGACTCTGTGGTATGTAAAAAAAAAAAGGATTATTTTAACTTGAATGTTTAATGGATTAGTTCATTTTCTTGGAAAATTTGTAATAAGTAAATGATTTAAAATAATAATATATTTATTAAGAAAGAATTTGAAAAGGGATAGGACATTAAAATAATAAGAACAATATAGTATTTATGTTCTGTTTTAAATTTCTATCTTCAAATCTTTCAATAACTGAATATAAGTTGTAATATTTCAACCCTCTTTTCCACTTATTTTAAAGAAAAAGTTTGTTTTTTCCTCTTCCACAAGGCACATTTTATCAGAACTTTATGAAAGCATCATCTCATGGATCACTTTGTTGGTATGTGCTAGCACTTTATAGAGGATCAAAAATGAAAATTTTGTTATTTACAATTTCTTTATCGTGAGTGGACATACCTTTTGAAGGTATTCATTGTTCGGAGTTTGTGCCATGAACACTTCATTTTAGTACACTTTAGATTGAAGTGTAATAGTTGAAGTTAAATGTGGAAAATTCCAGAATCCAGAATGAAAAATAAATGATGGGAAGTTTGACGGTGGTTTGAAAAATAAGCTATTTTACTGTCTTGAACCACATAACAGCATCACATACACTTGAAACAAAAAATACTAATTATTTTTTCAATCAAAATATCTTGCAAACCATTCTTTACAGGAGTAAAATACCTAGTAACAGTTTTTATAGAAAGTTTTACCGTCTTCCAAGTTTATGACAACTACAGATGCCAGGCACAAGAATACTCCTGATTTAAATATCATGAGTTGGGAGCAAACCAGCTAATATGCATGGTGGAAAACAAAAGCTTCATTACTTTAAAACTACTCATCTGCTAAGTGATATCTAGACAAATGAAGTGGAATTTTCACAGGTTTATAATACCCATACTTAGCATACACAGACTGTTTCATACTTTCCAAGATAAGATATCACAAGAGTCATTCTCATGCACTGGCCCTATTTTATGAAAAGAAAACCTATCTGTAAAGAGATATTTGGGGAAAACCACAGATCTTAGAACATTTGGTTTTGAATAAAATTTTAAACACAAGCAAATCAAAGGCAACTTTTGACATTTTGTACAAAATATATGTTTAAATGACATCTCATTTAAAAATGTAAACAAATTTTATTCTTCATTAGAATGTTGTTAACTGTGTTTTTATTTATGTTTATTTAAATGCCATTCTCCTGTCCAGGTTATGAAACATACAAGTTTGTTTTTTTCATCTCTCCCTTAGAAAACTTATTACAAAATTTCCAAAAATAACATGGAAATATTCGTATTTTATTTAAGGTGTTTATTTAAGGTTTTGTACCTTGGTCAAAATACATTTTTATTAATATATTTTCTATAAAAGTTGTTTGGTTGGGAACTTTCTTTTTCTTATAAGTATTATTCAATTTATTGATTTTCATCCATATTTCTTATATAGCTGTTTCACTCTGAAAATGTTAAGTCGTTCTAGATCTTTCATTTTACTACATATTTCTCACTTGCATTATATATAAATAAAGATATTGACAATATCTAATGTTTCTTGGGTCTGAGAGGGAGATCAACTGTGATAGTTTCTCTATCATTCTTATCCTTAGTATTATTTATTCTGAGGCTTATTGTAATTCAATAATGAAGGATTCACAAATTCATTTAAAATATAAATATATATTTCATTTATTCAATGACAATCTAGAAGATAAACATTTTGATTTTATTTTCTCAATACATCAATTCAGAAGTAATTTTTTAAAATTTATATAGGTAACTGCAGTAGAGGAGCCTAATTGCAATATTTAACATGGGCATAGATTTTCCATACTCACACAAATTAACTGACAGGATGAAGCACATCAACACTTTGACTAGTTTGTTACTGTTAATTGAACAGTCTACAAACATTTGAGGTATATATTGTATATTATGGTATTATGTGAATTTCTTAATTTCTTTTGCAGCCACTGATATAACACAAAATCATGGTTAACTAATTCTAATAGATATATTTCACCCTAAGTCACAGTGCAAAGAAATTCTGTGAAGTAATCCATGACATTTTTCATTATGAATTAAGCTCATCGTGATATACTCTTGTCCACTAAAGAGTGTAGACCATTAGGTATCATTAAAACAGTTAAATCAGGAGAACTGGACATAAATAAACATATTTTAAATTTCCAATAGGTCATACAGTTATGTACACATAAAAAGAAACATCAATGAATTCAATTATAATATTACATGAATCTGAGAATATGAGTTAAAATTTATCATTAATTTTATAGGTAATACCAGTTCTGATTTCATTGAATTAGTTATATTTTCATAACCAACAGTATTAGATTTCATGGGAACATTTTACAATAATGAGTATGTACAAGATATATTACACAGATCACTAAAACACATCATTGGAAAATAACCAACTTGACCCTCAGGTAGAGAGAATGATTTAATAACTTTTAATGGCTCTATCTCCAATTTAAAAATAATAATTATTATATAGAACATATTCACTTAAAGGATGTTCACATTACAGATTGCTTAAAGAATTATAATGATTTGACTTTAACCACAATTTGTTATATTTTTGATATCTTCCATATTTTTTCACCAAATCCTCAGAACCTATCTTTTTTTCATCGGTTCACAGGGAGAGTAAATATTATTTTATAATATCTTCTACCCTTTTCTTTCTGAACAACAACATTTATTCAATACCTGATACCTGGTAAAATGTATTGAAAATGATCGATCTCATATACGAGTCATATATTCAATTTTTGCATTAAAATTAGATAGGTTTTAAAACGAAGTAAATAAGTATTTAAAAAATAATTCTTTTCTGCAGATGAATATGCTTGAGACATGGTTTTCTTTTAAAAATAATGTGGTAACTGAACATGGAGAATGCATTTTTTCAGAAATATTTCAGTAAAATTAATATATGTAGTTTAGCTGTGTGCTCTTCTTGTTGCCATATTTGTGGAAGGTCATTCAATTATGCTTGGAAACATAATTTCACCACTTTCAAAGTATTTATTTTTGTTCTATAACACCCTTGCTTTTTCGGTAATAAAAATACCCCTTTTTTTCTCCATGTCTCCATTCTTCACAGAATTACAAGTCTGCATAAGAAGAATACCCTGTTTATATCCCAATGAGGAAACAAACATTGTCTTTGACACAAAATATGTTTTATTTCCAATCTGTTTTGATATACAGTACATAATTAATAAACTATGTACTTCATATTATTAAAATGATAACAAAATAATAATATTTCAAAAGATAAAGCAAGGTTATACTCCATTTTTCCTACAAGATACTGACTTGAGTGTATAAAGTATTTTTTTTTTCAATTTCCGATTTCATAACTGATTTTACTTTTCTGACTCCCAACAGTTAATGGACAAAAGTATGTAGCTCACTGTAATAGTCCATGTATAGGTCCTAACTCAGAGGATAGACCTATATAATGCGGAAATCATCAGTTTCAGCTACTTTCAGTTCCTCAATTACCTCACTACATCATACTCCACATTATACATAAGGACATTGCCTAACTCAATAACGTCTTAGCAATCTGCCACGTAATAGGTGGCAAAATGGAGCCATGGCATCTAGAGAGGTGTGGCGCGAATAGTCAAAGTGCGCACATCTGCAACATTAGCGACGACCCCCGATGCAAAACCAGACAGCATAGCATTGTCCTTTCTTTTTAGTTTTTCGCGTACCCCCCTTTGCAGGTAGAACCTTTTCTAGAATACGACAGTAGTTTTGCCTTCCGACATGGTTCCACCGGTTTCAACCAGCCGCTTGTCGATCAATAAAATTACTCTGTACAAGAATTATCGGAAAACCCTAAATGAATACACTTACAAAACGGTATATTGTATAATACACTATCATGAATGTAAATTTAATTTTGTGACATGTCTGTATGTACATTGTTTTGTTAAAAAATACGAATATTCGATTGCCCTCATCTCTGTCTCTTGTGACTCGAACATACGTACAAAGAAACCAGTGGAAGGGAGCCGTGGCGAAAAGAGAAGGCCAGGATTTTCATAAATAAGGAGGCGCTGTGCGCGTCGGCGTGTGGACGAGGCGGGTCGCCGAACGGGACCTATTGAAGTGGGTGGTGTTAGATGCAACAAACTGCATCACTAGGGCCGTGTCTAGGGGACGCGTCATTAGCTACTCTTCCGCGGGGGTGACGGACTCGTTTTCCTCTTCTCCCGGAGCCTGTTGTTGCGCAGCACGCGCTTCCGCATCTGCAACAAGCATCCATACAACGATTTAAGGAACTTACTATGTGTTGACAAAATTTTATTGGTTACTTTCTAATTCGACATTAGTTAGAAAATCAATTTCATATGTATTTTTAATAATGTACTTTCTAATTCGACATTAGTTAGAAAATCAATTTCATATGTATTTTTAATAATGTACGAGTTTTGGCGTAAAATCGTTGCAAAGCAGTTAAGTTTCAAGGTGAAAATGACAATACAAAATACGGAATGAGTTAACATTAGCAAATATTCAATATATGGAGTTGTGTTGTTTCTTTCAGATGCATTACTTTAGTTACTCCTATTGTTAATTTTTACTAGGCGAGTCAACATACTTTCAGTGATCTTCACGGTCAACGCGGAAATGGGACTTGCCCTTTTCACACGAATATCTTTGGTGGAACATTAATGATCTATTTTTAACTTAAGACTCTTGTTTGAATGTTTACGAATGGAAAAATCCCGTTTTGTAAGAACATGCATGCGCACTTAAAAAAGTTCATTATTTCCAAAACTGACGAAAAACCACCCCAGAAAAAAATCCCCCACTCAGAAAATTTGCCAGTCATTGTTAGTCCAGTTGTAAAAACCGACCCAGGATTTATATATATATATATATATATATATATATATATATATATATATATATATATATATATATATATATATACACACNATTAGGAAGTTTTAGCGTCAAAATTATCCAATTTATTTTTTATCTATTTTATTACTCTGAAATATTTTATGCTAGAGCTATAGTATTTTACGAATGTTGCTTAAAATTGTAGACCAACCTGACGAATATTGAGTGCCATGATACGATACTTTATCAGTTTCTCTCACAACTAATCTATCACCCTCCTTCAGTGCAGTTTGTTTACATGGACAGAAGAAAGAATGTAAAACTCCCGTTTTTACTTACATCAATTTTTTAGTTTTTCTCCTGCTACAGGGGAATGTAAACATCGAGTCGCTGACTCTCGTCATCTGAGTGAATGGGGAACAATATTGCAGAAATAACGGTTACTCCCCTATCTCTATTCTTAGAACAGGTAAAGAGCAGACGCGGATATAAGGGATGGTCATGACCCCACTCCAAAAACAACAACAGAAAACACATAGGTTTGTTTTTAGTTGCGGAAAAGCTTTTGGTATTTTCAAAATGGTTGACACATTTGAACCATTTTTAATCCGTAATTAGAGCTGTAGCATATTTGTTGAAACGATTGGGCAACATAGCGTGCCCTACTCAGATAGACAATGGTGTAGTGGCGGCAATGGTAGTGCCATTATGCTTGTGAGAGTGGGTGCTGGTGTAAATTACATAACATGATCGTGGGAAGAGAGTCGTCTTCGGACATTCATCGTTTATGAACGGCGGTTGCGTGTTAGTGAATCGTTGCTTGGTGACGCTTTACCATGCTGCAGCAGTTAGGTACGAACGAATACACCCGTCAGTCGAATGAACGAATAACTGACAGTGTTCTGAGATATCTGCTGTCAGTGCACTGTCCTGGTTACACGGCAGTTGCCATATATCCGTGTTTGAACTGTTAAAAGCTGACAGTGCTCGTGAAATGTCACTTCAGTCAGTGAACGCTGCCCGCTGCAGTCGCACACGGAGACAAGCTTACGCCAAGTCACTTTGCCTATATAGAACATGAATAGACTTGAAAAATAATTAATATCTCAGTAAAGTACCGTTTTTAATATCACTAACTAATAAGAACTTTCTTCAGACACTGTAGTTTAACAACTATTGACTATGGTGAATCAACAATTATTTATTGACGTTTAACTCTTTTTTATTAATAATATACACATTATTTCATACTTGACTGCCCTTTCCTCTGAGCGTAAAAATGACAACTTGTATTAATATTTTTCTCGTTGAAACAATCCCCCTACCGGCTGGTAACCGTAGGCAGTAAAGAAATAAGTGGCGTTTCTTTCAGTTAGATTTACCTCGAACGTCAATGTTAGTTTGTGCCAAGGTGAATGCTTTTGAAATTGCCGCAAATTTTCTTCGAACAGTTTCATATACGATTGGTACAATTTCAATGCGCGCGCTATGAATGTATTTAATTCCATCGTAGCGCGTGCGGTAACCCTCACTCCGTCTTCTGACCAATGACCAATGTTCAAGAGTGTATATGTGAATCCAGAGAGAGTGTGGTCGATGCATGTCCAGGTTTCCACTATTTTTCCATCAAGTTGGGGCCAATGCAATTCAATTCATATGGATTTCTAAATATATTTAAATAAATTTGTGTTGAAATACTTCGGCATGTTCTTTTTTTCAAATCAAACTGCACATAACTATATGTAATAAATTTATTGCCAAAAAAGCAGTACAAACTGCTTATGACCACATGGAGGGCAATATACTAACTTACTCTCCGGAAGCAAGCTAGGGACCATCCCATCAATTCTGATCAAGAGCCCTAAGCCAGAGGCGGAATGAAAATTCCAGCAAACTCCTTAGATAATAAAAGTTAGCTTCGTGTTATAATACAACAACCGTGCAAGATTGAGCACATATAAAAAAAAACTTAAATAAATCATAAGGCACAACACAAGTATGCAAGAAAATTTTGAAATTGTTATGAGTTATTTTGAAGATCAAGACGAATTAACTTTTATTAAAATCAATAAATTCTTTTGTAGCGACACGCTACATAGTGACATTCCAGAATATTCCAGACATTCTAGAAGCCAACTTCCATTAACTTCAATTATTATATTATGTCAAGGGGACCTAGGTCACTGTTAGAGCCTAGCAACGGGACTTGTTTATTTTGAGACAAGATCATCATTATAGTGCGAACCTCGCTACGGGTCACATCACTCGACCGCGCGTTCCGCCACGAGTCACCTCGTGTGTTAGTTTACTGCAACTCATCGTACGAGCGACGCTACTCACGTACGCGCGCGCACTTTATTCAGTGTTAAATTCAGTCAAACAAGAGCTTCACTACCAGTGACATTAATATACCGCTCTTCCTCACGAGAGTGACATTGCGTTCAAGAACGGGTTCTCAATGGGCCACGTTCACTATCAACGTTTAAAATTAGTGCTCAAGCAAACTCTACGTCAGAACTATTTACTCGTCGAATTATTATGTGAGTCAAGTGTTATTCTTCAGTGACGTTCACAGATTTCCACGGACTTTATGCATGTACTGTATGTGTGGAATCTACGTTGATTGTGAGTAATCTAAACTGATTTATGTCATATCGGAAATTGTTCTAAACTCATTTAAGCTTCACTGAGCACATTTAAGCTTCACTATGACAGAATGACCATGTATATTATTTCATGTACCTTGTTACGTACTTTTCTCATTCTTAGTCTGTGCACATTAAATGACCAGTGCCTTTTAAATTGAATCTACGTGTACATAATTTCTTGTAGTGTAGTGTACCTTCTCTTATCTATTTATTTTGTGGGGGAATTCATATTCGAACACGCTTGCAACATTTAAGCGTTAATACTAATCAGGCACTTTACAATAATAAATTAACTAACCCCTGACACTTTTACATTGTAGAAGCACTGGTACAGTAGGTGGCTTTTAACCGCGGATTTGAAGAGATTCGATTTAATAACATCTTATATATTTTTGGGAATTAATTTTGGGGATTAACTTATTAATTTTTTCCGAAAGGGAGTCTTCATATGTATATTTTAATAACGTGTCAATTAGATAAAAAAATGACAGCATTCGATGATCGGCCACAATCTTAATATACTTACTCTGAAGTACATAGTGCCCTAGCACATTCTCTTGAGTAGACCATTGAAGTTCCGACTTATGTTGAGATACTTATGTTGATGTACGTAGAACGGAAGTTACTTAGCTATCAAAGATTATGCTTAATATATTGTAGCGGGATGTATAAACGTGTGTCGACGAGTGACACTACAAGTTGTGCTATGTGTGCTTCCAGTAAACATCTTTTACGTTATACAGAACGACAGGGGAAAGAAGTACAGACAGGACAAGTAGCATTGAGACGAGAAGACAAGGGATGGAAAGAGAAAATTAGTAAGGAGTTAGTAGACTGCTGGAATTCACGTTGGAAAATGGTTAAGGAAGAACGAAGTACATATTGATTCATAACAAATGTAAACTACAGTTATACCAATAGGAAATGGTTCAAACCATCGCCACAATTAATGGAGATTTTGACGGCGCATGGTGACTTCAACATATATTGGACAGAAAGGAATTAACGGGAAGATTGCATATGTGGCAAGTATGAGGAGACCGTTACCATGTATTGCATGAATATGACCTAACAGGGGAGGAAAGAGGGCGATGAGTAAACGGAATGACTCGAATGGGTATAATAACTGGCCAAATCTGGAATGATTATATAGCTACAAAAGAAGCATACAGTTTATTTGACGGATATGACACAAACGTTAAGTGTGAGGAAAGAAATAAAATATCAGTTAGCTAGATAGTGGACAGTTCCACACGTAAAAGCAAAGACAAAGAATAAACAAGTTGACCCGTATAACGATACAAGACAAACTAATAAATAAAAGAGGATAAAAAAGCAGAGAAATGAAGAAGCGACTAAACTAAACTAAACTTAGGTATTGGCCAGACGGTTGAAACACTGGGTTAATGCTAATAAAAATGTAAAAGTACTTCTCCTAATAATACTTGTAAAGGAATAGGAAATACGCCACCTAACAGACGGCTGTGTTTACAGTGGTACGATAAAATTCGACGGTAGAGTACGTCATCTGATACGTCATCTGATAGTGAGAGGACATGTTCACTGACGATTGTGTACACTCTAATGACAACGCAGACAGACTCACTGACCGGAAACACTGACCACTCCTTTCGCACCTTTCGTTATCAAACGAGGGATTCAGGCTGGTGCTATGATAAGTAGAGAAATACAAATCTTCCTCATAAATTTTATTAATTTAAAGGCACTCCCTCAGCAGGGCCTGCTTTAGGGGCGGGCAACCCGGACTGACATTTGTTGAAGGCGCCAAAATTTGGGGGTGGCATTTTGGCTAAAAGTGTGAGAAAAATATTGATGTGTTAAATACCCAATTAATAGCAAATTTCACATCTCGATTTGTTGGCGCGTTGAAAAATTATATCCAGAGTTGTATGAAAACATATGACGACTCTGAGAATCCAACATAATTGGATTCTCGGTCCGGTTATAAATAAAAGTATGGAATCGTCAGAAAATGATGATAATACACAATTGGACGAAATTTCTAAATCAATTGGAACTGACGACACTGACTCTACCATCACCAGATGAAAGCATTGAAAAAATTGACGCCAACGTGACATCTACAGAAAGCGTTCTACAAACTTTGAGTACAGATCCAGCATTGTGCCCAAGAATTTTAGGAGACGCCAAAAAAAGTTTTTTAGTATGACAAGGCACACCTAAACCATTGCATAATTACAAATTTCTTTCCAGTGACACTGGTCGACAGTTTAGCGCAAATAATTGTACACGAATTTTAAGCAATGGAGAGCACGTTTTACGAGACGGGCAAGCTCTTTCACAAAACTGCGTTCACTGCTCCTGTTGCAAAATTTTCGGTTGTATAGTTAATTCTCTCTCAAAGGAGGGTTTTAAAAGTTGGAAGCACCTCGGCAAAACTTTAAAAGAGCATGAAATTTCCAAAAATCATATTCAGGCCCAAAAATCATGGCTAGAAATGAACCAAACGTTACAGTTTTGTAAAACTATATGCGGGTGTTCAAATAATTATTAATGCCGAAACAAACCATTGGAACGAGGTGCTTCTAAGAATCGTAGCAATTACTAAAACGATTGGTAAATGTTGTCTGGCTTTTCAAGGTACAAACAACAAGTTGTTTGAGTATAATAATGGTAATTTCTTGAAAATATTTGAGTCGCTATTTGAATTTGATTCCATTATGGAAGAGCATGTCCATAGAGTGCTCAAAAAAGAAGAGACTAAAGCTCACTAAACCGAAAGTCACGTAACTTTACTGAAAATTATGCTATATGGCTGCCTAACAGGAATTGCCAACATCTACGAATTCAAGTTATATCCGAATAAATATTTATAGTAGTCACAAAAGTAACTAATTGCAGTAAAGAAATGCAATTTAATAACAACAAAATAAGAAACTAGGTAATATTCGTTCCACATTCTCAATGTAGAAATTCGAATGTCCTGCCAACATAACGCGAGGAACAAATATCTTTACTCTATGGACGATAGCGTTGACTACATTGAGTACAAGCTCTGTGCCAACATCAAGCCAATTCGTATATAATATATACAATTTAAATACCATGTCCAAAGAAATGCAACTAGAACACTGTAAGAATTTAGAATGTTTTTAACTGATGGTAATTCTGTTGACGTAAATGGGGTAGAATTAGCAGAGGAAATTTCAGCAGTATCTGCGTTCTTGGGCAAAATGAAAACCTAAGCAATGTACCGAGCTTAATAACACAGCCTCAAACCTTACTATTGCTTTAAGAATACTGTTAACGATACTGATAACTGTAGCAAGCGGCGAAAGGGTTTTACTAAGTTAAATTAATTATGAACTTTTTAAGTTCGACTACTACACAAAATCGTTGTAATGGTTTGTCCATTATGTCAATTGAGCATGAAATTACCGATCAAGTAAATCTACAAGGTGAAATGAAAAGTTTGCAGAACTGAAAGTGAGAAAAAGAAGTTTTTTTTGTGATTTTAGCGTTGTTGTTTATCTTGTTTTATTTTCAAAATAATGTCATTTTAATTCATTGTGCAATAATTATACACATTTTAATAGCATTTTAAAATATAAAAAATTATATGGTTAAAAATTTGTGTCTAGAAACAGATATCTTTATCTCTTAATTAATTTCTACTGATTTGTACTGCTTGATTATCAATTTTATCTTACATGTTTCTTTCTAAATATATCTATATGTTTATTATAATTTAAAACGATTTGACTTTTATTTAAAATAGAAAGTAGAATCTACTGTTTTGTACTACTTCATTGTCAATATTACATGTTCCTTTCTAAATATATATTTTTATTAAACATTAAATAAAATTATTTGATTTTTATTGAAAATAAAAAATATGAGTATTTATTTACAAAATATACATATTTGCTTAAGGGGCGGGAATTTGTATTTTTTTTCGGGGCGATGAAACCGCTACAGCGGGCCCTGCACTCAGTATTTCATTACTATCATTCATTAACATTAGTAGCACATTATTGAATGTCACTAACCTGTAACGGAAGAAAAAACAACCACTGCACGCGAACCGTCGAACGTAACAATTATAGACTGAAATTTATATTTATGACTATGGTATATACACTATGAATTTGTGTTATAAATATTTACTCTTAATGAGTCCAAACTCTTCGTTTTGTTTGTGCTCGATTTATTATCCTGATGTTTTAATTTAAACCCATACTTCAAAATTCATAGATCACTTTTCAGACACATACTCAGAATCCAGTAACTTTACCGAAAATAATGAAATATGGCCCCCTCACACGAATTGCAAATTCATACGAATTTAAGCAGTATCCGAATGAATATTAATAATAGTTACAAAAGCACCTACTTGCTTTAAAATAATACAAGTTAATAACACACCGAACTAAGACTCAAGGTAATATTCGTTCCACACGCTCAAAGGAGAAAGAACAGAATAGCGCACCAAGAGCAGGTAAATTGAATAGATAGCCGATGTTGGCGATAGATTTTAGTTTAAAGAAATCTGAATGTACCGCCAACATATCTCGAGGAACATTTATCATTATCCTTATGTACGATTGCGAAGCACAAGCCCAGTACCAACAAAATGCGTGTTAGATTGGCAATAAATAAATAAATAAATAATTTGTTAAAAGACTGCCTATAACCTCGTTGAGGACAATAAACTAATTTACTGCGACTAATTTACCATAAACTATTAAACACTGTGCGTTCCCGTTCATGTTTTCTTTTCTGAGGTTACATTTTCTCTGAGTAAAGTTACATCACTTTTAGTATAGTGTCAGTGATAGAATCAATTGATTTCACTAAACATATGAGAGTACGTGACATGAGTTACATTTAAAATGAGTCAGTGCAAAAAATTGCGTTTCTTGTACAGTATAATTGTTCCCAAAAATAAATGCTCAAAGTTGGACCTCACTCGGGCCGTTATACTGTGCACCCAATATATTACCATTACATATACTTTCAAAACACCAAGTATCATATCATGCACGGTGTGCATGATAGTTCTAGAAATACTCTTCACGCAGAAATCAACGTTCCAGAATTCAAAGAATTGTCAGGTTGCAATGAACGCCGTATTTTAATTTGGGAGTCGTTCTGAACGTGAACTCACCCTTGGTAGCCTGCTCCTTCCAGATGCGCTTATTTTCAGCAAGGCACGCTGCCCATGGCTTCTTGATTGTATACCTGCGCGTCGTGCTCTCTGCCGGTGATGCACCTGAACCTAAGCACAGAAAAGTATATTATTAAATAAAACTAATTTTACTATATTACACAAAAATATAAATTTTTTAAACATTCTAGTATATAAATAAATTACCTATTGTCAAAAAGCAGTTGCAAACTGCGTATAACCACAAGGGGGATAATAAACAAAGTTACTCTCCGGAAACACGCAAGAGAACATCCCATTCCCGGTCAAGGGCCCAAGGGCAGTGGCGGATGTAATACTTAATAAAAATAATTTAATCAAATACGTACTGTTATCAATTCATTATTCCAAAATGAATTGTAGATATAATGTACAGTCAAAACTCGAGATTAATAATAACAAAAAAATTATATCACATTCCCACCTATGGAAAAATCCGCCACAACTCAGAGGAAAACCAGAGAAAAAACCCGGACCAGATGATGGCGTAAATTCAAATATAATGATCCCATTTTCTATCGCTTTTAATGCTTCTAACAAAGTAAATAAAAATACTGTTTCCTTTTACCGAGAAATACTTTGACATCAACGTTGGAACAAAAACCACATTATTATATTTTATCAAAAAAATTATGAAAGTTTAGCAGGTATTATGAGGGAAATTGAAAATTCATTGCAGCGATGTAGTTTTGATATTTCTCGCGTTAGTGATTATAGTGAGGACAATGCTTCTGCTCTGGCATTCATAATTCAGTTTTTCAAAAATTAACTGATAAAAATTCAAACATTGTAAAAACCAACTGTAATTTTCATGTAATTCATAATGAAGGTAATGCCTGTAAAACTTTCTTTTGTCGTTGAAACGCTAATTCAGAAAGTGTTTGCTGAATTTTCAAACTTTGTAAAAAATGTTTGCCCTGAAGAAGGCCACAGCATGATGGCCGAAACGTTGGTAGTTGTATCTACTAAGACGCGGTTTGTCCCGGACAGACAAGTTCATACTGACTCCGGCCGCGGAAGCCTACGTTTACACCTTAAAGAGTGTTTTGATTTTTTAGTATTAGAATATTAGCAAATTCTGAGACATGTAGTTGCATTTGTAGAACGTGTCGGGGCGATTCTCACATTGGAGTGGGGGAGAACCTGTGTCGTCCGACTTTAAGGGGCGCTGAGGTGCGAACTGGATCCGGAGGTGGAACATGAATTTTGAATATAACATTCTCTGAATTCAAAAAAATAATTAGAGTCTTTTTTTCTGCTTCCTCGAAAAACGACTTTAAAGTTTCACATTTTTGCTATAACGAGAAATCCTGAGTTTGTCCCAAACGGGCGCATATTCTCTGTCGTCGCTGATCATGGAGACAATAGGAAACTCGAAGGCGTCGGCATATGGAATTTGTTTGCCCTTTTTATACTGAATAGCGAAAGTGTATTCTGATAATTCCATTATCCAACGAGCTACTCTAGGCTTCGGATCTTTCTGCGTAATTAACAATTGGAGTGACATATGGTCAACTATTAATGTGAAATGACTACTATAAAGGTAAACTCGAAATTTACGCACCATTAACACTACTGCAAGGAGTTCGAGGACTGTTGCACAGTAAGATTTCTGTTGCGCGTTCAGTTTCTTGCTTGCGCATGCTACAGTCACCGAACTCTGAAGGCTGAGACAACACTCCTTCGACGCCAATGTGTGACGCGTCTGTTGCCAAGATGAAAGATTGAGAGAAATTTGGAAGTTGTAAAACTTGCTGCTTGTAGTTGTAAAACTTAGTAAAGCTTCTTTTAATATTTTTAACGCTGACTGATGCTTCCCCATCCATTTAAATTTGGTGTCTTTCTTAGTTAAATCAGTTAAAATACTCGCAATTTGAGAGAAATTTGGAATAAATTTACGATAAAATCCTGTCAGTCTAAAAATGAACGCACTTGTTTAGTTGTTTTAGGAACTGGAAATTGTTTAATAACCTGAACTTTTTCATCATCTGGCTCCAGCCCTTTTTCTGATATCGTAGAACCTAGGAACTTAGTCCTTTGCTAAAGGAAATGACACTTCTCTGGCTTAAGCTTAAGATTAGCCTTTCTTAACCGAACAAAAATTTCTTTAAGTCCTGATAAATTGTTTTCGAGCGACGTATCATAACGAAGAACGTCATCCAGGTAAAAAATGCAACATTTATTAATGAGATCTCCCATAACAATAGACATGAGGCGCATGAAGAGTGAAGGTATAACGAACCCAAAAGGTAGTCTATTCGCTTCGTAATGACCGAATGGTGTGCTGAAGGCGGTGTACTCCTTACTATCTTCATCCATTTCAACTTGCCAATACCTACTGCATAAGTCCAAATTAGATAAAGATTTTGCACCCCCAAGTTGATCGAAAATATCATCGATATTGGATAGAGGAAATAATTATTTTCTGGTAACTGAGTTAAGTGATCTATAGTCTATGCATGGCCTATATACTGATTTTTCCCCCTGTTTCTCTTTTTTTCGAGCAAAAAATTATGTTAGCCGACCACGGACTGGTACTAAGTGATATAGCCCGTTGATCGAGCATATCTGAGATTGCTGTTCGTAAGATTTCTTTGTGCGTATGAGGCACTCTGTAATGTCGCTTACCTATTGGCGGAGCATCGCCCACTTCGATGGTGTGTTTCACTAAGCCCGTGCACCCTAACCAAATGCAAAAACATCCGAAAACTCAGTAATTAAATTTTTCAGTTTATCTCTTATTGACTCTGGTGTTTCTTCTAAATTAATGAGTTTAATTAAAACGTATTTCGTTGTCGTGTATGGTCAAAGTAATGGTTTCACCTAGAAAGTGAATAAAATGGTCTTCACTCTCTATTACTTGACAAAATGAAATTTAAGTTTTCTGCGAAATCTTTTCTAATATTTCGTGTCATTCATGAAAATAATGGTAACAGACATATCTTGTTGTATTTTACACAATATCGGTAGAATCCCATCCGAAATTTTTTCAATACTAATTACGGAACCTACTGGAAGATTTATTTGTAAGGAAGTCTTAGTCAACGTAAAAGGTCGTACTGATATTGTCTCTTGTAGTGCAATGAACTGGCTGTTCATTTCTTCAACGCTGCAACTGACGCGTGCAGGGGTTGCTGAGTCATTTCCTTTGCAAAACTGAACTTTGTTTCCTTCTATTTCGCACCCATCGTTTAACTGAATGTCATTTACACTATTCTTTCTGACACACACTGAATCTGAATTCACTAATTGATTCTGCAAAATATTCGGAGAGGGAGAACACAACACTTTATTAACATCCCCTTCACAAACACATGAATCTTAAACAATATTATCTACTCGATTCAGCTACAGATTCCAACGGTCCTTGATTTACATTTGAAAACATTTTTTCTAAAGCTAGTCTCGAAACTTTGGGTCAAAATCTTTCTCTCATGTATCTATCGAAGTTGACATATCATTCAGTGACATATTATACAGGGGTGGTTCTGTATAAAATTATTAGCGGTACCAGTTATTCGAAGTTTAGCTTCTGCCAATGTTTCTGCTTCGGGCCAAGCATTAATTTGAATGATCAATTTTAATATTTTTACGAGTAAAAAGGTTTCTAATGATAAATCATTCTTGCCGTTAAAAGCTGGGATTAACATGATATTCCAGGTTCAAGAAGTTTGGTACAAAAAATAAATAAATAAATAAAACGCAAGTATGGTTATTAAATATTTTCAGTAATTGTATCACAAGTACTTCATCAAAAATAGTTATCCACAAAGAAGCGATCCTGCTAAAAATTGAACTCTTTCCTTATCACAAAGTATTTGACGGTGCGTCCCACATATAACGGTTGTCCTCGACTGTGCTGGGTCCTTTACTCACATCTAATTTACTGGGTTTCTTTTTTCGTATTTAACCGTGTCATTTAACCTACGAACAATTAATGAATCTTAGAATTCTTCTATATTCTTTTACGTTTCTTGACTAGTAACGACGCCTCCTCGGCACCTCTCCGAGTGCTTTTCGTTCACCGTAGTAAACTACCATAGTTAACCATAGTAGCCGGTAGTTAATCATATTAACCATAGTAACATTCATCCATTCCATAACCATTCATTCATCGTCGCAGTTAACCAAAATTTATTATCTAGTACTAGGGAGCGTGGTAGAGGCATAGTAATGATAGTGGGGCAAAAAAACGAGATGTATCGAAGGATCAAACGAATCAACAGTCCTGCTGCGCAGAGGTGGAAATGAATTTAGTACGAGTAGCATTACAATGCTGTAATATATATAGCTATAAAGAATTTATTGTCGTTATTATTGATAGTGTTCAGACTCGCCATACAACATTGTTATGATTTACATGGTTCAAGAAATTATTATTAATATTATAAGTTGTACTACTCGCATGATGTACTCACTTATTTGAATTTGTAATACTCATCCATGTGATTGTGGGCAGAATTTGAATGTCAATTCTATAATGTATTTATTTTCTATCTTGAAGCATTATATTGGTTACAACTTATGTAAATGAGAATTTTGTATTTATATTTTTTCATTAAATATCGATTCTATACCATAGTAAATAGTAAGTGAGTTATAATAATAAATTTATTGTCAAAAAACAGTACAAACTGCGTATGACCACGTGGAGGGAAAAAAAACTAATTTACTCTCCGGAAGCAAGCAAGGGACCATCCCATCAATTCCGATCAAGGGCCCTAAGGCAGAGGCGGATTCAAAAAA